>CM035415.1:20541683-20774183 GCA_020310875.1 Ceratopteris richardii | reverse complement strand
ACAATTTGCCATGAATTTGTAAGCATTTTTTTACATATTTTAGTTATATATATATATATATATATATATATATATATATATATATATATATATATATATATATATATATATATATATATATATATATATATATATATATATATATATATATATATGATTAGTTTTGTTAATTAGTGATTTATCTATTGGATGCAGTTTGTAGTTGTTGGATGTCATTCTACATGTGCAAAGGAACAAGAGAGGTATAGATGTGGCCTTCTAGATATGCTGGTTGATATGAAGAGTGCGAGCGAGCATATCATATGATATAATATGAGTTCCAATTATCGATGTATACCAAGAGATGCATCTTTTTGCTTTCATCATATGAATTTTATGTATTTATATTGACCATTTTATATATGAGGTTTTGTTTTGCATGTTCATTATTCTCAAGCTCAATTAAAGTTATGCTTATTTTTGTTAATTAAACTTTATTTTTACGGTGTCTATGATCATAGGATATTAATTAAGTTAAGTTTTATGATCTTTGTATGTACACATCCATTATCTTTATGTATAGGTTTGTGCATAGGGTTATGGTTATCATGCTTATATAAAAGTCTATGATTATGATGTTTATGTACATGTTTATATAGGTTCATGTTGTAGAGGCCCATACAAACATAGGCCTGCATAAGCTTGGATAGGTTTGGGAACCTTTTTTTTCTTTTCAATTGTTATATTGATGCCTATATCAATGGATTTTTTTGTTTATTTTTTAAAATTAAAATAAAAAGAATTTATTGTGTGATTTTCTTATTGCTATATGGACCACTATAGAGACTAGTGTATTGATGACATACTCACAGTCACACTAGGTGGCTAGTTCACAGTTGTTCAACCACTTAATTATAGGCACCCATCGAGTTGTCAAAAATAAAGCACACAAAAAACATTGAGAAACAAATCCAAAAATAATGTGCAAGAGATGAACCAAAGCTTCCCCATGTATCTTTCTAGACTCAAATGATGAGGTGAACGACCTTACACTCACATGGGGTGGTTACTTCACACTTCGCTAGATACTTAACTGTAGGTGCCCATCAAGATGTCAAAATCAAAGCAAACTAGCAACACTAAAGGATAAATCCAAAAATATAAATCTTAAAACCTTATTTATCAATGTATTTATGTCGATATACTAATACAAATGGGTTAGTAGCATATTCTCTTTACTTTTGTATTTCATTTAAGTCTATTAATCAGTCTTCATATTATTGTATTATGTAATGAGATTTTTACTTTATGCATGATTTGAAACTCATAAAGATATTTCATGATACTTATCATAATATATAATTAAAAATTTTTTAATATACTTTCACATATGAGTAAACATTTGACTATTGATATTAAGTATTTAATAACGTATTACTTTGTACTTTAGATAAATATACGAAAGAAAAAAATAACTATTTGTACCATATCATTTATTTTTGTAACTATGAAAGATAGATTTTAAAGGATGTCCATTTTTTTCGCAAAGACATCCATCCAAAATTGGTGATGCAAAGCGTTGAGTATCAAATTTAAGCATTGATGAGAGGTTCATTGACCTACTTTGTAACTTTTCCTCTCTCTTTTACACTTAAGCATTCAGCATAGGTTCATCTACCCGCTTTGTATCTCTCCTATGTCTTGTAAAGTGTCTCATGTTAATTGATTTCAAGCAAGCTTTCAAAGAAAAACAGGAAAACTTCATTGGGTGTGAGGAGAAAAAAAAGTGGGAAATTGTATAGAGGCAAATGTGAATGCATTCAGACCTATTGTAATCGTGAAGATTACAAAGTTGCTTACATGTTCGAGTATTTTCCATAGGCAATCAATATCCAAACACAAACAAAGTAAAGGTGATATGCTCTTATTTTCAATTAATTCAAGCTTAACATTAGTGTTGTGCATTGATATTTAATGTCCTTAGACACTTTAATGTAGTGGAAATATAGTTTTTATTAAAGGACAGAAAACTTTAGGATTTATTCCCCAATTTTATGATGTTAATTTTAGTATCGACATGAAAATTACAATGATGTCAATTAGTGTTGATTTCTTATCAAAATCATGGTTTCCCAATTTTCATTGTTGTAAATACAATAAGATATTTTATTTTATAGACTTTGACACTTTTCTATCCATAATTAGAGATTTATAATGATTTTTATTAGGTTTATGGCATAAAAATAATCTCATATGCACCATGAGAGTGCTATCATCTATGGATTATTTTGCAAAATGATGGTATGAATATGACTCATGTTTTATTATCAAGATACTATTCGAGATTTTTAAAGCTATAAATATTTTTTGACAATCATAAGAGTCAAATTTCTATATCATTTCTTCAAATTAAGCAATACTACTGCTTTTCTATGCTAAGAAAATGTCATTTCATGAGCAAATATTGCATTTGCTATATTATTAATGTTTAATATGCTATTTTTTTCTCTGTAAGATTTATAATGTTTATAGAACTATTTTGATTTATATTATAGAACTTATATCATTGAGAAAAAGCTAATTTTTTTAATGATGAAATTTTATTTTCGATAGAGTGGAATATTGCTATTCAATGAAATAATAAGATGGTTAGTGGTATATGAGATAGGTACAAAAAATATTAATTCAAATACATGTAGCATATTTGTATGATATTATACGATGGACTTTGAAATAAAGCACTAGCCATTTTAGTGTTTTTATGCATCAATACCATATAAAAATCTCCGAAAATGTATAATTATATAATGAACATCCTACATTGTAATAAATTTCTTATTATAACAATGATTTTTCTAGTTCCCAAAACTTTTGTTAAAAAAAGAACTATTCTAATATGAGGAAAAAAAGTTCCATTGAGATATTTCTTTCTTTTGATCTATAAATCTATAGATAAACAATTATTTTTAATCATATTGAATCATTTTTATGTTTTGAGTTATCAAAAAATACTGTTTTTTAAGAAATATATTTTTATAAAATATTTAAATATAAATCTTTATGAAACCTAGAGGTCTTTTTCAAAATTTTATTTGATTATTACACTTCATTTTTTGTAATTTGTTAAAAAAATACATTGTATTTTTTTCAAAATTTATTTGATTATCAAATATGATTTTTGTAATTTGTTTGAAAAAAGACATTATAATGCCCTCTTTTGAAAAAAATCGCACTATAGTTCCTTGTTTAAGGGGAGAGTAGATCTCAATGGCTGAAATTCCTTCAAGAGATGTCCTCCTCTTTAGGGAGACTAGATCTCAATGATCGAACTTCCTTCAATGTCAACTGTTGGGCACGGAGCACTTTCTTCTTATTACAACATTCTGGCATGTAAGCATGCCCATCTGAGCTATCTTCGTGAAGGATAGCTTGAATTGCTCGAAGAAAGTTACATGGTCACTGTTGAAGATAAATGTACAAGCTCATTTTCATATGAGCCATGCTTGGATAAATTTACCAAATATAAAGATAAAGGAAAAGTGGAGGAAAAAAGGAAAAAATAATAAAAGAAAAAGTCTAGTCAAAATTCATGATGAGTAAGAGATACAATATCTTGCCTTGTAGTTAGTAGCATGTAGTGGAGAAAGTGGTGAGTTAAGGAGGCACAAACTTCTTCGCATGCTCATTGGTTATAAAAGTGAAGTGGGAGCACATTCAAAACAGGAGAGAAAGAGGCAAGAGCTCCCAGTAGTAAGATCTTGCCATTTTGTTATTTTGGCTTCCCTTAGACTCCTTCCAGCCGCACGTCAGTTTGTACACAGCTCTGTTGCAGAGCTCATATCTCAGTGCATATGTAACAATTTTGTGTTTTTAAACATTCATTGGAAAGCTTATCTCGTTTAATTTCTTCATATCAAATATCTCTTTGAAAGCTTATGTAATTTCTGAGATATCAGTGAAAGAGTGAAGTCCAGTTTTTTAGTATACCTATGTAGATAGGTAGTCTATTTTGGTCGGTTAAATTTCCCAACCAAAACATATCCAAATTGCATGATTTTGTCTTGTTGGAAAGGTGTTGGAATCTACTTTCATTGTCCCAAATATCTCATTGAGATCATTTACATTCTGTGAGATATCTGTCAGATAGTAAAGTCCAGTTTTATAGTGTACTTATGTGTGCAGGTGGTCTATCTTGGTGAGTTGATTTTCCTAATCAAAACTCATCCAAATTACTTGTTTTTTATCTTGTTGGAAAGATATTTGTGTCTAATTTCTCTGTACCAAATATCTTTCTCAAAGGATATATATTCAGAGAGTTATCAGTCCAAGAGTGAAGCTCATTTCTTTAGCATATCTGTGTGGACAAGTAGTTCATCTTTGATAGTTGTGTTTCTTAATCAAAACTTGTCCAAATTAAGTAATTTATAGCTTGTTAAAAAGCTCTCTTTGTCTACTTTGATTGAATAAAGTCTCAAGTCCATTTGAGTTTTGTATTGAGAGCAGCAAGCTATCTAAGGTGCAGATGTTTGTCCAAGTGCTCGACATACAAGGGCTCACTACACACTTCCGTTGCGCATAGGAGAACTCATTCTCCACAGTTGGTATCAGAGCAAACTTGGTGTTGAAGCTTCATCAACAGAACTGGAGGTGAAGCAAAGCAAAAGAGGAGCTACAAAACAAGAAGGAGCTTCACAAACACAAGAGCAAAGGACTATAACTATTCGAGGTAACTCTCAAAGTCTTTGATACTCTTCAATGGCTGACTTGGGTCAACAAGTAGAGAAGTTGGACAAGGATAACTATCCCGTGTGGAAGTTTAGAATGACCGACTACCTAATGGGCAAAGGCTTATAGGGTATTGTGAGCGGCGATGATGCTCAACCTCAAATCAATCAAGCTATGGCCACCGAAGTCCAAAGGAGGCAAGCAAAAGAATGGGAAGAAAGGAATAGGAGAGTCATGTTCCTCATTTCGCAAGTCATTACTAATGCCATGGTAGGTCATATTCAACATCTAGAGAAAGCTAAGGATGCTTGGGAAGCTTTTGAAAGGGTGTATTCAACAAATACCAAAGCTAGGAAACTTCAACTCAAGAATGAGTTGAACACAATCAAGAAAAGTTCGAGTCAATCCATAGCTGAATATACTTTGAAGATTAAGGAGCTAAGCGATGCTTTAGCTTCTATTGGCACAACAGTTGAAGACGAAGATCTTGTGTGTTATACTCTCAATGGCTTGAGAGAAGATGAAAGATGGAAGACTTTTATAACTTCCATTAACTTGAAAGATGTATATCTAGGTTTTGAACAACTAATCCCTCATCTTGTCACAGAAGAACTTAGCTTCGGTGGTCCCAAAGGAAAGGACAGCCACAACCAAATGTTATATGCAGCTCAAGGTAAAGGAAGAAACTAAAGAGGAGGCTCAAGAGGAAAAGGAAGAGGTCACAACCACTCCAACTACAATCAAAACAATTTGGAAGATAACAAGGATGCATCAAATGCCAACACACAAGGAAGAGGTCGAGGTAGAAGTAGAGGAAGAGGCCGAAGCTCCTACAATTCTCACAAAGGTATAACATGCTATCATTGTGGTAAAGTAGGACACTATGCTAGTGATTGTTGGCTGAAGAATGGAAGACCAAATGGAGGCAATCAAAGGAACCAAAGCAACTATGCAAGCACCTCAAGTGAAGGAAGCAAGGACACACTACTTGCAATGAGACATGAGTATAGAAGCTCTTGTGAAGATGACAAAAAATGGTACATTGATTCAGGTTGTAGTAACCATATGTCATGCCAAGGAAGTTTGTTCACTAATCTACAAGTACCAAGTGGAATAGGATGTGTCAAAATAGGTGATGATACTCAACACATGATTGAACACATTGGAGATATAAGGCTTGGAGATACAACCAGAGCAAAGGTACTATCTAATGTTCTTCATGTTCCTACAATTTCAAAGAACTTGATTTCAGTAGGACAAATGGTAGAGAAGGGTTATCATGTCATATTCAATGAGAATGGGTGCTTCATAAAGAATCCAAAAGAAGGCTTCAAGGTCATTGCTCAAGGTAGAAGAGAAGGAAGGATGTTCACTTTGGATGTCCAACATCCACATGGAAAGGTCATGTACATTCAATGTGGGAACAGGAAGATTTCAGAGCTGGACTTATGGCACAAAAGAATAGGACACATCAACATTCCAAAGCTGAAGGACATGAGCAAACATGAAGTGGTAAGAGGTCTTCCAAAATTTAATAGCATTGGACTACATGAGTTATGTGAAGCTTGTCAACAAGGAAAGCAAATGAGGCAGCCATTCAAAAGGATCAATTATGTGGCTCCAAATGTATTGGACTTGATACATACGGATGTATGGGGACCAACCCAAGAGGCATCAATAGCTGGTAATAGATTTTTTGTCACCTTCATTGATGATCACTCAAGAAAGGTATGGCTGTTTTGTATGAAGCAAAAATCATAGGTGTTTTCTATATTCAAAAGATTCAAAGCTGAAGTTGAAAAGGAAACAAGAAGGTCTATCAAAACCTTAAGGTCCGATGGTGGAGGAGAATACTTCTCCAAAGAATTTTCAAATTTTCTACAAGAGAATGGGATCAAAAGGCAATTCACTTTTAGGTATACACCACAAAAAAATGGAATAGCTGAGAGGAAAAATAGGCAAATTGCTGAAATTGCAAGATGCATGCTGAACGAGATGAAGGTACCATTGTACTATTGGGTTGAAGCTATCACAACCGCCATTTACTTGATGAACAGGTGCACAACATCGGGAATACATCACTTGACTCCTGAAGAGGTATATTCCGGTAAGAAACCTGATCTTACACACCTCAAAGTGTTTGGATGTGTTTGCTTTGTTCACATTCCACAAGAAGTTAGAACAAAGATGGAACCAAGGTTAGAAAAATGCATTTTCATCGGCTACTCGACAGAGCAAAAAGGATACAAGTGTTACAACCCTAGAACAAAGGAATTAAGAGTCTCGCGAGATGTGGTCTTTGATGAACTAAGACCATGGTATGAAGATAAAGGAAAGGAAAAGGTTCTTGAAGAAGATTGTGATGATTATGCAGGAACAAATCAAAGAGAAGCTCAACAATCAAGCACAAAGCTTTCAGATCCAGAGGCATCTACATCAAATGAAGAATGTTCAACATGGAGGGGGAGTCATTCCTTGTCTCCAAGTTCAGCTCATACTAGAGCCGAAGAAGCAAGTGCTACTCTAAACAGTGAGGTAGATGCAAGTGAAGAAGAATATGAAGAGGTAATCACTCCGATGGTAAAGCTAAATAGGTTAAAGAAGCAACTTTCTAAAGGCAATGAAAGAAGATCTTCAAGGACAAGGTATCCAACTCAAAGGTTGAGTTATGATAGATTTATGGCGACACATTTTGCATACATGATGCAGGTTATCAAAGACAAAGAGCCTGAGACATATGAAGAAGCTTGCACACAAAAGGAATGGAAGCAAGCTATGAAAGAGGAGATCAAAGCTCTCAAAGATAATCACACATGGGAGCTAGTGCCAAAGAAAGAAGGTATGAAGATTGTTCCAAACAAATGGGTATTTAAAGTAAAGACGAATGCTGATGGTTCACTAGCTAGATATAAAGCTAGATTAGTTGCCAAAGGATTTAAACAAACACAAGGCATAGATTATGATGAAGTTTTCAGCCATGTTGCAAAGATGGGAACTATCAGAACATTAATTGCAATTGGTGCTTCAAGGAGATGGCCATTATATCAACTCGACATCAAAAATGCTTTTCTTAATGGAGAACTACAAGAAGAGGTATACATGAGTCAACCGGTTGGATTTGAAGATGAAAACCATCCAGATTTTGTTTGTAGGTTGAAGAAGGCATTTTATGGCTTGAAGCAAGCACCAAGAGCATGGAATCAGAGATTGGTAGAGTATCTAACTAAGTGTGGATACAACCCAAGTAGTGCAAATCCTTCGTTGTACATGAAGAAGGAAGAAAATAGAGAGGTATATATGTGCATATACGTCGATGACCTCATCATAACAGGAAATGATGTTACAGGGATTAAAGATATCGAAAGGAAGCTTGGTAAGGAGTTTAAAATTTTAGATCTTGGAGAGCTGAAATATTTTTTAGGAATTGAAGTTGTTTATGGAAAGAGTGGCATCTACTTGATGCAAAAGAAGTACTTGTTGGATGTTCTTTTCAGATTTGGAATGAGTGAATGCAAACCACTCACTCAACGCATGGACACAAATACAAAGATTTGTTCAAATGATGGAGAACCATTGGAAGATGTAACGACATACAGAAGCATTGTAGGATCATTGATCTATGCAAACATTACAAGACCTGATTTGTCTTATGTTGTTCGTGTACTTTCTCAGTTTATGCAAGCCCCGACAAGTGAACACTTAAATTAAGCCAAGAGAGTGTTGAGATACATAAAGCATAAAGTTAATCATGCTTTGTTTTACAAGTTTGATGAAGAACTGCAGGTCAAAGGCTTTAGTGATGTTGATTGGGCAGGTTCAAAGGAAGATATAAGATCAACCTCAGGTTATGCGTTCATGATAGGAAGCATGTTGGCAACAGTCAGGGAACCGAAGGAGCCACAAGACGAAGAGAGTCGGAGCGAAGGGACAGCACAAGCAGACATGGCAGTCAAAGAAGATCTGGCAAGTAGGCCATCTAAATTTTTCAGACATCAAGGAGTTGAGCACACAAGAAGACAGATCAAGTAGGGAGCTCAAAGGTATGTATGACAAATCAATAGAGGAAATCCCTACACAAATAGTGATTTTCATCACTAAAAACCATTGTAAATATCATTTCGTATTTTTGTAGCTCCATTTTGTGCAAGCCAAGGAGTCCTTGAGCTTGAGGAGCTTTAGAAGTATCTACCTGCCAATTTTCATATTTTTTAGATCTCGTTTGAGCCCTCTAATAATCCCTGGAACCTAATTTTTAACTAGGCCGGACACTAGGTCTGAACAGGGCCAAAGTTAGTCAAAAACTATAAAAGGAGCTAGAGAGCTCATTTTTGAGATTGGATTGTAATTGAAATGAACTTGTAAGAGCTTTTTGAAAGTAATCTAAGAACTCCATTGCTTCTCACTCTTTGTCTTGCCGTGTGTGCGCGTGTGTGTGTATGTGTGTGCATGTTTGTGTGCTTCTCACTCACGCACTTGTGCCTCCACTTGCTCGAGGTCTTCATACCATCCTCACGTCTTCCCGGATTGACATTAAAGGAGGTGCTACTCATCACTGAGCTACACCAAATTTTGGCGCCATTGCCGGGGATCGAGCTTTGAGGACGAGCGTGTGATGGTAAGACGTAGATTGGAGACGTTGGCGTTGTAGGTAATTTCTTTACTTTTCCTATTTTTCTCTTTCTTACCTTACCACCATCATCACCATCATCATCATCATCATCACCATCTTCCACCTCCATTTCCATCATCGCGAAAAATTCAGTTTTTTGATCATATCACCTTCTCCACCTCATTTCCCTCATTTCACTTGTGAGAGAGAGCGAGAGAGCGAAATTGTGTGTGCTGTTTTTGCATGTTTTTGAGTTGTATTGCAGGTACAGGCCGCATCATCGTCCCCAGCACTCTGCGCAGGTACGGAATTCGCAGTAACTGTCTGTGTGTCGCCGACCTCTGTCAATCGCGACCGACAGAAAAAATGCTCAAATTGCCAAACAAAGTGCAAAACCATGATCTACAGGCCTAGAGCTTCCCAAAAATGTGCTTAGAATTTTGAAACTCCTCAGATTTCTGTCAATCGCGATCGCTCTGTCAATCGCGATCGACAAACCACGACGGACAGACCTGTCAATCGCGATCGACACGTCAATCGCGACGGACAGCCCACGACGGCTCTGTCAATCGCGACCGACAGAGTCAACGACCGATTGACCACGACGGACAGAAGCTACGCGTGACACGTGTCAATCGCGATCGAGTCATCAATCGCGATCGACCCATCAATCGCGACTGACAGCCCACGACGGCTCTGTCAATCGCGACCGACACAGTCAACGATTGTTTGACCACGACGGACAGACCCTCGCGACCGACCTGTCAATCGCGATCGACACATCAATCGCGACTGACAGAGTCAACGACCCTTTGACCACGACTGATTGACTTTTCGAACCACCTGTCAATCGCGATCGACACGTCAATCGCGACTGACAGCCACGATGGACCTGTCAATCACGATCGACACGTCGACCGCGACTGACTTGTCAATCGCGACCGACAGACTTTGCGAACACATTAGAAGGGCAAATTAGGTCAAATTTTTAAGGAAAAAATAATGGTCTAAATTTTGGCCAAGTGTGGGACAAACACTAGGGTGTAGTATTGCATTATGAGGGCATGACCCAAGTAACCCGAGAATTCCTGTTTGCCTGTTAACCTAGTTTAATCCTTTTTTAGCCCCAAAACCCTGAACGGGCATAACTTTCTCATACGAAATCTGTTTGCCGTGATTTTTGTTTTGTTGGAAAGCTCGCGAGGAGTACAACAAAAACATCGACTGGTTACGGTTAAATTAAGATCGGAAATATTAGATAGGGTATTTTGAAGTTGACCATACCCAGGGGGAACAAAATTCAGGGATCTCTAGAGTTGTGTCCAAAAAGTCATAGTGCAAATTGGTGGTGTACATGAATGAAAGTGATTGGTTCTGTCTTTTGAATTTAAGTCTTGAGCTAACAGTGGGCCTTTTACAGGTCCTTTGAGAGCATCGAAGGGTACGCAAAGCAAGAGTAAGTGCAGGCTTGGGAACGCGCGTCCTGGGCACACCAGGGCAACAACACAAGGAAAGGAACTCAAGGTTGGAAAACCCACAACACCCTCTGTCAATTCTTAGTTTAGGCTAAGTGCGGGTAGTGTTAGAAGTAATTCCAGGCAACGATAGGCACGAGATAAATCAAAGACTATCTAAGAAATCAATTTCAAGACAAGAGATAACCTGTGTGTGTGAACGACAATCTTAAAGGAAAAGAACCTAATGTGAAACGACCAAACTAAAGTGCGAAGTTAAACTGAAGTATTCCTAACGACGTGATATCAGACAAGAGTATAAACACGATAATCAACATAAAAAGGGGATTAAGTAATTGATACAAAGGACTCAGAAACGTGGTTGTACCTGGGAAAAATTTGGGTTATTCAATTAGGCTTATGAACCTTAGATCAGGGCGACATCTAGTAAGGGATAGACAAAGCCTTAGGTCTTCAGAGGCTAGTGTCAACCACACTGCTAGGTCTTGGGCCCAGCAGTTGAGTCACCACTCGCATTACCCTAGCTCTGATACCAGTGAATCAGAGATGTCTCAAGGCATGGACAGACCTACAGGAAGTTCAGGAGTGCCATACTTGCACAGAGTAGAAGGCCCTTACAAAACACAGTTGGAATACCTTAGGACCAACCGATTAGGTGCTAGCATCTACGAGGACGGCCTAGGAAGATCCGTGGTCTAGATTAAAAACCCTGACCAATCCATTGGACTAGAGCGCCTAGCTGTCAAGTTTGAAAATGGAGCATACTTGGACAAAGAAGGAACCATATACGTAGTCACCAGTCACCCAGATAGGACAGACGAATTTGGAAATGTGATCTCAAAAGCGGACTTAGGGGACCTAGAGCAAGGAAACATGGGTACAGAACCTAGAACCCCTCGAGGCAAATCGGTTCTCACTAGGATTATCACACCAGAGTGGATTCCCCAGGATAATAAGAGCATAGATTTGCTCCTCAATCGAGAAACTGATGAAGCCTTTTGGAGGTATAAATCTGATCAGCCAACTCATATAGGAACAATCATGATCTATGAGTTTAAGGATCCTGATAGCCCAGGCAGAGTGACCTACCTAGATCACGCCTCAGAGAGGATCTTTGTGGTTACGGAAAATGATAGGCATGCTTACACTTGGAAGGGTGAATTCGTTTTCCCCCAACCAAGATCGAACGTGTCCTTTGGTCACACAGGAGCTGGAACCTCTCACGCTCACGGAACTCAAAGAGACAGACATAGAGAAAGGCCGGAGGTGAGCTTTGCCAACCCAGTGGGCAGAGAAAGAACGAGGACGGAAACAAATAGAGTAGAACCTGAGATACTTAGAGCTCACAGGAATCAAAGAAATGCGGATGAGTTCCCTCTACCACGACCGAGAGAGCACACAAGGACTCTGAGACCGACTCAGCTAGTTAAGTCCATGAAGAACTACTTCGATGGCACTGGAGATCCATACGATCATGTGGCTGAGTTTAGGCAAGTCTTGAGAGCTGAACAAGTGGAGGATCTATTCACGCAGTACAATGCCTTTGGTCTAACCCTTAGGAACACTGCCCTGACATGGTTTCAGCCACTAAACGAGAGGCAGTTCAGGAGCATAGACCAACTCCTAGAGGCTTTCATTATTGAATTCTCTAAGAGTGGCATAAGACATAATACCTCCTCACTGATTCACAGCTTCAAGCAAACCCCTCAAGAGACCGTGAGACTTGAAGGAAGGAGATTTAGGCAATATCTTGAAAGATGCCCTGTCCCTGAGCTACCCACACCAGCTAAGCAAGTGGCTTTATTCCTGGATGGATTGCTAAGTACCAAATTAAGATCATATGTGTACTTGAAGGACCCTAGGACCATAGAAGAGTGTGTACGCATGTGTATTGACATCGAGGATAACCTAGGGGAGGAGTTAGAGCTTTACAAGATATACAAAGATTCAGATAGTGCCTCTAGCCTCCCTTCCACGCAATCCACATCGATTGAGGAACTTGCAGAGAAAGTTGCTCAAAAACTAGGTGTCTCTAGCAAACAAATCCCAAGGTTCGCCCCTATAAAAAGATGCTATAATTGTGGAGGCGACCATATGGCAAATGTATGTCCCATTATGGCTCAACCCCAAGTAAATTCTAGTGGCCAATACTGCACCATAGAACGGAGATACACAAATCACACAGCGCAAGATTGCCCATACAACAAGCAGGCGGTTAGGCAACCCTACCCTCAGCAGGGAAGATACCAGAACCCGTACCCTCCACAACCATATGGCAGGCCACAACAACCTTATCAGCAATCATACCAAAACCAACAAAGGCCTCAGCCTGTGTTAGCACAACAACCCCCGGCCCCAGCTAATGTGATCCCAGTAAAATATGCAGCAGCAGAAGAAAACCTGAATAAAGCGATAGTCCCTATAACACTATTGCCTTCTGAAAGTAACACCAGTGACCATAGCTTTGATTCTACACATGTTGATAGCCCCCAGGCCTACTACATGCAATCTCCTGAACATGGTGAGTCTTACTATAGTAAAGAGCCAAATGAACCTAGTTGGGAGTCAGATCACACAAATGTCATGTATGCAAACCCCAACCCTAGGCCTCAACCTAAGCAAGTAAGACCTCCATTCCCAAGAGGAGCACGCAGATGTCAGGAAGATCACCTCATTCGTGATTGTCCCTTACCTCCACTCACACAACCCCAGTCAATAACAATTCAGGGCTTTTGCCAAGAATGTGGAAAGGAGCATCTTTTACGAGATTGCCCTAAGAATCCTAATAATGTGCCAATAATCACTCCTATTAACGTTATCGGGTTGGTGGTAGACTCCACAGGAAGTGTGACATCCACCGCACCAGTACAGGTAGTGACTAGAGCTCAGGCATTGCAGCAGAACCAAGGGGTAAACCAGGATAAGAATCCAGAGGCTAGTGAAACCGAGAGCGTGACAAAGAAAAGGACTAGAGCGTGTAAAGATAGTCGAGAAAGAATGAAAAGACAATGGGCTAAAAAGATGAGTGAACTTGAGGAAAGCATAAGGGAAACCAAAGCCAGGATAACTGAACTCACATCTCAAACTCCCTCTCACACTACCCCACCACCACCATTCCCATTGCCATCCGATCCGCCACCTTCCAACCCACCTCATACGATTCCACCACCCCCTAGAGTAGGATCAGTATTAGCTGATCCCACTCCTGAAGACATAGACATGATGCTTAAAGCATATCAGGCCAGAATCCAAGAAGGGCCAAATGTCATGGATCATGACAAGTGCTACCCTAGAGCTGACCTAGAGATAGAAAGAACCAAGCTTTGCGCGAAAATGGTCGCATTGGCTCAGACTATGTTTGAAGCCAGTTGCGTTTTCAATTACTCGGGCTCAGCCAAGACGCAATTACACTTGGATGGAATTCTAGAGAAGTTAGAGGGCATAATTGCAAGATCTGCCAAGGAAGAAAAAAATCAAGAAAGAGATAAAGTAAGCAAAAACATGACCCATCCCCCATCGAAAGCTTATGTGCCTAATTCCACTGAGGCAGACAACCCCCCCTCCCTAGAAAGAATAGAGAATCTAATGGCACAATCACAAAAGGAACCAGCCTCTCAACACAAGGACAAGGCAAGTGAAAGAGTAAGCATTTCTGCTCAGGAAGCCTATGTGCCTGAAGCCTATGTGCCTAACTCTACGGAGCCAGACACATCATCTTCTATAAATCGGTTCACACCAGAATTCCTACGCGAGATTCAAGAAGACAAATGGGCTAAAGAAAGTGAAGTCCCTCCTCCCATTGAACTTGTGGATGAGGCACATGACCAATTCCCACAAGACATCCCATCCATTTATGGAGAATAGGAGAGTGCCCAATCTCAAGAAAGATTAGACTTCGAGTCTAATTCTTTACAAGAACTACCCCATTTCAGAGGCCCATGGGAAGCAAAGTCCACCTGTATGAGAGCACCTACAGTCATGGTAAGAAACGAAGATTCAGTCATACCTAGGAACACAGAGGTAGTGAAGAACACCAAAGTGCAGTGCAATCTCACTTTGGAAGAGCTGCTTAGGGTTAGACCAGAAGTGTGGAAACATGTAGCCAATCAAGTGCCCGAGATAGCAAAACCTCGTTCCCAGGTAGGATCACATAGGACAGTGCCAGAGATACCCTTGGATAAGATAGGAGATATGTGTGAAGGTGAAGAAGGGAACACCTATCTTCCCATTACCTACCAGGAGTACACCACCAAGGCAATTTTGGACTCAGGTGCAGGAGTTGCAATTGCCACCACTTCCCTATGGAAGCGTTGGGGCAAGCCAGCACTCAGGCCAACGAGAATGAAATTGCAGATGGCCGATGGTCATATTGAGAGACCCTTAGGATTGCTAGAAGGAATAACTCTCACCACCTGTGGTGTCGAGTTTGAGCACACATTTGCCATATGTGACTTCAGCAAAAATCATGCCTATGAGATGATCTTGGGACGACCTTTTATGCGACAGTTGCAAGTGGTACAGGATTGGGGAACCAATTCTTTGTACCTGCAACACTTAGGTGTTACGACCAAAGTCAATCTTAAGGATTACTCTCATAGAGATGTACCACCTATTCAATGGAATCCCATCCATAGAGCCAAAGATGAGACTGAGTTTGTGCATTCCATAGAATCCGGATCTTCGTGGATGCATGAAGACACCCACTTAGGGATGTGTAAGGTAGCAGTAGAAGAAGAGAAGAGAGAGAAAGCCAGAGAGGTAGGTGCAAAAGAAAACCATAGATCAATTCAAGACCAAGCCTATGCACCTGTAGTCTTTCCTGATGAGGAATTTGAACCCCATGGCTGGGCAGAAATCCTAGCAACAATGGATGTAGCCATCAATGAAGAACAATGGACACCTCACTGTGATGAGGATGGCTATGACATTTCAGTCTTCTCTATAGAGCCAATCATGGGAGAGGCAGTTCTAGAAGAATGCGAACCTAGCCCTGATGCATTTGAGGATGCAAGTGACTCCGATCTAGAGTCAGTCATTATGGACCCACCTTTTGCATCAGATGAAGAATACTTCCATGAAGTAGAATTTCAACCCCAGAGGCATGGAGAGCTTACAAATGATGTAAGATTAGCCACACACGTGACCCCAAAGGAAGAAGGAAAGAAACGAAAGAAGAGAGAAGTCTCACCAGAAGAGGAAGAATCTTTGTTTGAGGTCCCGGAAAATTTTAAGAAGTATGAGATAGACGACATGAGAGTCATGATAAGAATGCCTAAACGAGAGGCACAATCAGGAGAGGCCTATGATAACAAAGAAACCACCAAGAAAATAGTAGTGGCCCTAGAAGAAGGAGAGGAGAGATGCACATACATAGGCCATGACCTAACAGAAGAAGAAGAGCATGCGTTAATAGCCTTGCTAAGAGAATACAGAGATGTATTCGCTTGGAGTTACAAGGATTTGAAGGGTGTTGACCCAGACATATGCTCACACACCATCCCCATGACCTCAGAGGCTAAACCCTCTAAGCAAAAGCCCTATACATATAACGATAATTACGCTGCCAAGATTAAAGAGGAGATAGATAGACTGGTTGAAGCTGGATTCATCTATGAAATTGAGCACACTGAGTGGGTATCCCCCATCGTAGTGGTGCCCAAGAAGAATGGCAAGCTGCGTGTATGCATTAACTTGAAGAAGGTCAATGCAGCCACAATTCGAGATAACTATCCGCTTCCCATCACAGAACATCTCTTAGAAAGAGTAGCAGGCAAGGAAGTGTACAGCTTCCTCGATGGATTTTCGGGCTACAATCAAGTAGCCATAGCTCCAGAAGATCAGCATAAGACAGCTTTTGCCACAGAGTGGGGTATATTTGCCTTTCGTGTAATGCCATTTGGGCTTACCAATGCACCAGCTACCTTCCAGAGACTAATGTGCCATGTATTTAAAGAGTTCCTGAGGAAGAACTTAGAAGTCTATGTTGATGATCTTTGTGCTCATTCCAACATTAGACAAACCCATATTCCTGAACTCAGACAAATATCTTTGACAAATGTAGAGAATATCAAGTGTGCCTAAACCCAAAAAAGTGCGTTTTCATGGTCAGGCAAGGTAAGATTCTAGGGCACATAGTGTCAAAGAATGGCATATCTACTAACGAAGAGAAAGTGAGAGCCATAGCAGAGCTACCTAGGCCAAGGAATGTCAAGGAAGTACAAGCTTTCATGGGACATTGTGGTTACTACCGCCGGTTCATTCACATGTATGCTGTCATTGCAAAGCCCATGTACAGACTTCTGACAAACTTTGAGTGGACTGAGGAATGTGAGAATTCCTTCAATGAGCTTAAACGGCGATTATGTTCAGCACCAATCTTAACCACACCGGATTGGAACAAGCCATTCCATGTTCATGTGGATGCATCCAATTATGCTATTGGGTGTGTGCTTGCTCAACCTACTGGTGAAGGTAATATGGACCTTCCAATTGCCTATGCCAGTAGACAATTGAATGCAGCTGAACGAAATTACACCACTACTGAGAGAGAAGGCTTAGGCATGGTATATGCAGTTAAGAAATTTAGATATTATTTGCTTGCAAATAAGTTTAAATTTTTTACTGACCATCAGGCATTGTTGTACTTGGTAAACAAACCATGCAATACAGGTAGATTAGTAAGATGGTTTCTATTACTAATGGAATATGACTTTGAGGTAGTGGTGAGAAAAGGGAGGACTCATTTGAGAGCTGATCATCTTTCTAGGCTCACATCGGGAGAAGCCCCACAAGGAGTATCAGATGATCTTCCTGATGCTTACTTGTTTAATTTGGAAGTTGTACCGCAGTGGGCTAAGCCATTGGTACCAGTATTGACATACGGGCCTAACCATCCAGTAGTAAACACACAGAATAGAGAGGTTGTGAAAGCCCAAAAATATCACATCATGGCAGGAAGTATGTACAAGCACACAGATCAAGGAATCTTGGCTTGTTGTGTGGAAGAGGATGAATATGCTAAATGGTTGCAATTAGCACATATAGGTGCATTAGAGCAACACTATTCAAAACAACGAACCCTACAGACACTAAGGAGACTCGGAGTGCATTGGCCAACTATGGAAGCTGATGTCCAAAAGTTGTGCAAGGAATGCCCAATCTGTTGCACTAAACCACCTGTGGAACATGCCACTCTTTATCAAGTTTCCATAGTGTCAGATTGGAGTGAACCACTAGTATCCTTTCTGAAGACGAAAACATTCCCTCAAGACATGACGCTTGCTAGGAAAAGGAGTTTAGAACAAGAAGCCCAGGATTACTCACTCATTGGTGATAATCTATACAAGCGTGGTAAAGATGGTTACCTGAGGCTATGTGTCCATGAAAGTGAATATCTCAAGATATTGGAAACTGCTCACCAAGGTGTAGCAGGAGGACACTTTGGACCAGATCGGGTGATCAAGGCAATACTATTTGCGGGCTTCTGGTGGCCGACCCTTCACATGGATGCACATACCTATGTGAAACGGTGTGATGTTTGCCAGAGAACTCAGTATCCTATACGTAAAGATGAGATGCCACTGAAACCTATGATGGGTGGACGTGCATTCTCTAAGTGGGGAATAGACTTCGTAGGTCCTATTAATCCCCCAGCTAAGGGTTCCCATGCAGAATATATCATTGTTGCAACAGACTATCTAACTAAGTGGGTAGAGGTAAAAGCCACAACGAAGAACGATGCTCAAACAACAGCTAAGTTTTTATTTGAGAATGTGTTCACTAGATACGGGCTACCTATAGAGCTGGTTAGTGATAGAGGCACTCACTTCTTGAATGAAGTTATTGAAAATCTGCTCCAAGAATTCTTGGTATTGCATAAGAAGTCTGCCCCCTATCACCCTCAAGCAAATGGCCAGGCTGAGAGTACCAACAAGATCTTATGCAATGTACTGACGAAATTAGTGGACAATAAACACTCTGATTGAGACAAACAGCTACACCATGCTGTTTGGGCATACCGAGTTGCCTACAAAACGGTACTCCAAGCCACCCCCTTTCAGATGGTATTTGGCCAAAACGCCGTGCTACCTTTGGACTTCTTAATACCTACATTGAAAGTAGCACAAGAGCACGAATGGACGGGTCATGAACTATCCTCTAGACTCTTTGACCTTGAACGATTAAGAGAAACAAGACTGAGAGCAGCTGCAGGGATATATGCAGCTAAGAAGAGACAGAAGGCATACTTTGATGCCCATGTGAAGGATAAGGGCTTGAAAGCAGGAGATCTAGTTTTAGTCTACACATTGAAACAACATGCAAGGAAGCTAGAAAAGAGAGGCTACGGTCCTATGATCATCAATAGGATCTCCACGAGTGGAGCAGTACAACTAGCCACTTTAGAGGGTGATGTTCTCCCAAACTATATTAGCGGATGCAGAGTCAAGTTGTATCAGGAACCCCTCACGGAGGAAATGCTAAGTTGACTCAATACTGCTAAGAAACGCAAAGAGGAAGAAAAGCGAATTCGAGAAGAAGCTCAAGCAGAAGCCCTAGAGCGCATATGGAGAATGAAATTAAGAAGACAAGGTAGAGAACACCCTAGGCAAGATGCATATGCAGACCAAGGATATGACGTGGCTATGTGTGAAGTTTCCGGTGTTAGCTCACATAGAATAACTGATCGACGTCCTTTCATAACCTTAGATATAGGACAAGGAAAGAGTGCAAGGACTGTAAGAGCCTTGATTGACTCAGGTGCAGCCACTAGTGCTGTTAAATTGTCTTACTGTCAAGAGTTGCAATTAACTGTCAATCCTGTGGAAGCATATCTCATAGGATTGGGAGGCGTGGAAACCCCTTGCATGGGCGAGGTGGAACTTCCCCTCTATATTCATGATGAGGCAATGACAGTTAAAGTACTAGTATGTCAAGATGAGGACCTCACTGAACCCCTTGTCCTGGGTCAAGACTGGATTTATGACCAAGCAGTCAACTTAAACCTAAGAAGTGGACTTCTTCAGGTATGGGTGAGTCAGACTAGAATTACAATCGAGTTAAATAATGGAGCACTCAAGGAACTAGGAAAGGCATAGACTCCTGGTCCCTCCAGGGGTACACATGAAGTTGACCATGCTGTTCTTGTCCAAGGCTATGTGATACAGAAGAACGAAGATCTCAAAGAAGGAGCCAGAACCACAATGGAACTCCCTTCTTTTCCAAAGGCCAAAAGGAGGCAGCAACTAAGGGCAGATCAATCACTCAAGATTCTCCAGGCGAGAGACCAAAAGAACGCGCGAAGCAGAACAACTCAGCCGATGAAACAAATGTGGGTGCGGAAAGATGAGCTGCCGGCCGTAACTAAGCTGCAACAACGGTCTCAACTTCCTATTAGTAATCAACGACTTGATGCTAATAAGAGGACTCCTAAAACCTCTGTTGAGAAAGTGAAATCCATTTGGGTACCCAAGAAGTCGATGAAGGCTGACCCACAATCAAGACAAATTTGGGTGCCTAAGGCTTGCTTGTGGGCTCAACTATTCCCACACAATTCACATCATACACGACAGGGTTCACTCGCTCAAGCAGCCGCCACCCACTCTTGTCTGATACACTCGAACACACTACCACCTAGAAGCACGCACAGACTCACTCGTAAATGGGTCCCAATGACACAACAACTCCCAGCAGAATTACCCATGCGACCCTCCCGAGTCTCCACAAAACCAAGACCAAAAGTCATCCATGGTGTTTGGCAACTTAAGACTTATAATAAACCCCCAGACCCCAATCTGTGAATTCATCTCCACTTACTAACTGCATTAGTCAGACAGTGCATCTTTCCATCTAGCTCCTAGGACTATCCAGGCATTAACTACACACACTGTCATCGTGCACTCACTGACCACTGACTCATCATCTACCTCATGTTAATGTTGTAACGGGGACAACAACGGGTTTATTCTGCCCATTACAAAATTAACACCTGGTTCTATATTCTCACAGAACCAACAAGCAAGCAGGGCCATGGCAGAAGCCGGAGGTGCCAGTTCTCACGTCGGAAAGACCGCAAGAACTTCAAGCTGTGCATGTACTCCCAATTCAGGATCCTCCCCAGGGGCACACCTCTCAAGTGGGCAAACATGCTCATTGGTTCACTGATGTTGCAGGACCATTGGGTGATGGAACCTATTTTTGGGAAGCTGAATTGGAGTTTAATGGTAAATGGGGACGCTACCATTTTTTCACGCTCGAATTTGAGAGCTATCAGAATGCCGAAGTCATGCGTTCAGTATGGACCAAAGCTGGCCTGGACAATTATTTCAGGGCCCACTTACCGAAGCCAGATTTCTTACGTTGTTCTTATCTTATCAGTACCATCACTCCTAGCAGGGCCAAGGGAGGCGACAACACCTTTGTGTTACCCTCACTATTACCGGGCCACGAACTTAAAAGATTCAAACTGACCCTCAATCTGGTACGAGAAGCATTGGGCATGTATGATATGCACATTCCTACTGAAAAGGAAACAATGGTTCCAGGCAGAATGAAACATAAAGATCTCAATAAGCTGAAGGATATGGTAGCAATGACACCGACCATCGCTCTTCACCTACGGACCGTCATGCAGCATTTTGCTTTCCCCGCCCAGGAAAGATTCACCATGCCCTCAAAGAAGATATGGTTTAGCTTGTATTTGGCAGAGACAGAAAACCTCCCTATCAATGTACCACATTGGATCATAGATCAGATTCACCTAGCCCATCAACGGTGGAACAAGAAGCAGAAAAATGTGCTCCACGGATGTTGTGCTCTGACCAAGATAATCTATCGATGTCTAGCCTATGACGTGCCTATTCAGTGGGCACTCGTATGGTCCCGGGCCCAGGAATTCCAGAGAAGGCTATCAGCGGCAGGTCCCCCATCAAAGAAGATTAGAAGGGGAGTCCAATTACCCTACGCTCAACCAAGGGGAGCCACCACTACACCAGAAATTACCCCTCCCCAAAGACAACGCATTAGACCATTCACCATTCGGCTACCAAGACCAAGTACAGAGGGACCCAATCTGGTGTTTCCACCCGTCCCATCGGACTTGGAATTTCCACAGGGCTTTACTCTCAATGATCTCACTGATGAAGAAGTGGCTAGGCTAATCTACGACTCTAATCTCGAAACGGAAACAGAGCGAGCTCAAGAACCACAAACGCATACAACAACATCAGCCCCCACCCGACCGCAAGTGGTAGAAGTCGACGTAGATGAACAAGAGACCGAACAAGAGGAAGAAGCCTACGAAGAACAAGAGTATGATGAACTTTCAGAGTTAGCAAGTGCCCCCGCGTATTCGGCACAAATAAAAAGACTATATCGAACCATGCAGCTAGTTCAAGAACAGCATAAAATGTCACTTGAAGCAGGCAAGAAACTCATGAACCAATTGCTGGCGGAGGAAGGCGTGGATGATATGTTCATCGAGTCCATAAACCTACACGCCGATGCAGTAGGATTGGATGAGGCCATTCATGAGGCAATGGCCTACATTCACCGATTTGAGAAAAGAGTTCCCGCCCGTCCCATGAGGTCCGGGAAACAAATTCATATCAACGTATGAGCACCAGGAGATACAACGCAAGCAGACGAACATCAGGAAGCACCACTGTCACCACCCTCCCCACCTCTCACTACACAACTCGCTCCACCACATGACACTATCACCACCACGTCCACTACCACCACAATCGTCACGGGAATTCCACTCTCTCCGGGAATCTAATTCGGGGGAGTCACCATGCCCACTTTCACCACTCTCTTCACTAACGTCACTTCCACCCCACCCACGATCCCCATTTACACGGTCACTCAAACATTTGACACTATGGAAACATCTCCTTCCACTGCACCGCTCCCTCCCCCCATGCAACCTCCGTCTCCCATACCCCCTCCACCCACATCTCCACTTGCATCCACATCATTCACAACTCCCTTTCCCGCCCCCATTCCCCCTGCATCTTCACCTCTCCCTGCGTCATTTAATGTAAATAGTATATTTCTAGCATTAAATCAATGTGTATATCAGCTTCAGAATGAGTACAGAGCTCTTGACGACCGGTATCAACAACTGACAACAAATCACCAGAACTTACAAAGGCAACTTACAATTCTTGAAGAGGAAAATGCAGATGTGAATCAACGTTATACAACGCTTGAGCAGGCTCACCAAACACTACTGGAGGCACCCCAACCATCGAAAGAATCAGGCGTCAAACAACTAGAGGCCTTGCTCGAAGTATACCAGGCCGATAACCTACAAGTCAGACGTAATTTGGCGCTACTCAGGAAACATATGGCCACAGCACTTGAAGAGAACAAAAGACTGCAGAAACAAAATGAAGAGAATCTGGAAGCGGCAATGGAAGGTTCTCCCCACGAAATTGATCCAGAACAGTTTAAAGCCGTACCTTCAGAGACAATGAAGAACATCTTAGAAAGCTATGCAGATCTATTAGATGCTCATGATGAGTTGGAAAGGGAACGTGATGAGCTGCGTGGCCAGCTCAAGGAACAGGAGGCTCCAATCAAAGAAATAGAGTCGGCCTCGACTTCAGAGGAAGTGAAGGCATTGACAGAGCAGGTGGTTGAGCTCCAGAAAAAGTTACTAGAGTATGAAAGACAACCCTCTCCAGTTATTGAACATGAGCCAGAAGACTTGGTTCCCATTGAGGTAGATGATTCGTACGAGGAACCATACGTTCCTATGCCAATGCCAGGAGGGCAACGAACCTCAGAGGGACTAGACACCTTGGAAGTGGAAGCACCCGAGTGGCTTCAGACACTGGAAAAGACAGCGAACACCCACGAAGAACGGGTGGCCATTCAGATCCAATCACTAGCAAACCTAGAAGAAACTGTCATAAAGTCAGAATATTTCAGAAGCATGTCTCATCATAGATGGATCGGCACCAATAATGACCAATATGTGCCATACTGCATACTTTTGGCCGATTACAACGCCGAAATTCAACGACAATGTGGCAAGCCTCCCACATTTGCTACACAATTTGGTCCAGACGATATACCGAAAAGTGCTAAGCATGGGTCCATCCATCAACCCACCTGGAGGATCAGGCTTTTGGAAACAATTCCTGAAATGGTCCGAACCTGGAATAATATGCCGTTGTTTATTAAATATAATCCTTGTTACGTTCCAGTTCTTCGAAGACGCACCTGGCCTGAATTCACTATTGCCGTCAGAGACATCAAAGCCTGCGCAAAATGGTTAAATTACGTTTATCTAGCACCTCCACGAGGACCCCCCACGGTGAACTACATGATTTCTACAATCCGTCACTGGAGCATTCGGCTACGCAATAATCCCGATGTGATGGCCCAGATGTGTATGAAAATATTTGAATTAATGCTGATCACTTTCAGGACGTTTAAGAATATTAAGGACCCCCACTTCTCAGGAGCAGGCTTCGTGACAGGAAACCAGGATCTGGTGTACGATATGAGTACCACCCCCTCAATTGAAGTAATATATGCTTGGCACGCCAGAATCAAGTACCTCCCAGCCTGCTTTAAACAGACATTTGAGGAGATGTTCATCACAGGATTCTAGGAATATCACTCCGAAATCTTTATACCCAGACCATCACATCTCCTCCAATTATTTGCTGTGGAGAGAACTATTCACTCAGAACAATTGAGGGTGCCTCATCCAGATGTTCCCGGACCTGTGAATTGGGATGATTTGCTCACAGATCTAGCACGCGGCTTACGACTAGAAGAACACCACCTAGCCTCCGATGTCGTCCAATATTATGTTCAAAAACCCTCTAGACGAGGGTCTGTCAGGGGGCGACAGACGCGAGAGTGGGGGGGGGGGTGTTGGCAGCAGTCAGGGAACCGAAGGAGCCACAAGACGAAGAGAGTCGGAGCGAAGGGACAGCACAAGCAGACATGGCAGTCAAAGAAGATCTGGCAAGTAGGCCATCTAAATTTTTCAGACATCAAGGAGTTGAGCACACAAGAAGACAGAGCAAGTAGGGAGCTCAAAGGTATGTATGACAAATCAATAGAGGAAATCCCTACACAAATAGTGATTTTCATCACTAAAAACCATTGTAAATATCATTTCGTATTTTTGTAGCTCCATTTTGTGCAAGCCAAGGAGTCCTTGAGCTTGAGGAGCTTTAGAAGTATCTACCTGCCAATTTTCATATTCTTTAGATCTCGTTTGAGCCCTCTAATAAGCCCTGGAACCTAATTTTTAACTAGGCCGGACACTAGGTCTGAACAGGGCCAAAGCAAGTCAAAAACTATAAAAGGAGCTAGAGAGCTCATTTTTTAGATTGGATTGTAATTGAAATGAACTTGTAAGAGCTTTTTGAAAGTAATCTAAGAACTCCATTGCTTCTCACTCTTTGTCTTGCCGTGTGTGCGCGTGTGTGTGTATGTGTGTGCATGTTTGTGTGCTTCTCACTCACGCACTTGTGCCTCCACTTGCTCGAGGTCTTCATACCATCCTCACGTCTTCCCGGATTGACATTAAAGGAGGTGCTACTCATCACTGAGCTACAAAGCAAACCTATCACATGGAGCTCAAAGAAACAACCTACTATTGCACTTTCATCTATGGAGGCTGAATATAGAGGATTAGCTTTTGCCACATGTGAAGCAATGTGGATTAAAAAGCTTTTGGCTGATCTTGGAGTGCAAGTTGGAACCATCCCTATATACGGTGATAACACGTCAAGTATTTACTTGGCAAGCAATCCTATGTTTCATGCAAGGAGCAAGCATATAGAGGTCCACTACCACTATGTAAGGGAGAAGGTGTTGAGCAAAGATGTGGAGGTAAAGTTCATCAGAACCAAAGAGCAGGTTGCAAATATGTTTACAAAGTTCTTGGATGCTTCTAAACTCAAAGGTTTCAAGGATGCGATAAATTTGAAGGACATGGATGAAGATAACTCCCAAATGAGCTTGAGGGGGAGTGCTGAAGATAAATGTACAAGCTCATTTTCATATGAGCCATGCTTGAATAAATTTACCAAATATAAAGATAAAGGAAAAGTGGAGGAAAAAATGAAAAAATAATAAAAGAAAAAGTCTAGTAAAAATTCATGATGAGTAAGAGATACAATATCTTGCCTTGTAGTTAGTAGCATGTAGTGGAGAAAGTGGTGAGTTAAGAAGGAGACACAAACTTCTTCACATGCTCATTGGTTATAAAAGTGAAGTGGGAGCACATTCAGAATAGGAGAGAAAGAGGCAAGAGCTCCCAATAGTCGGATCTGGCCATTTTGTTATTTTGACTTCCCTTAGACTCCTTCCAGTCGCACGTCAGTTTATACACAGCTCTGTTACAGAGCTCATATCTCAGTGCATATGTAACCATTTTGTGTGTTTAAACATTCATTGGAAAGATTATCTTGTGTACTTTCTACATATCAAATATCTCTTTAAAAGCTTGTGTACTTTGTGAGATATCAGTGAAAGAGTGAAGTCCAATTTTTTAGTATACCTGTTTAGATAGGTAGTCTATTTTGGTTGGTTAAGTTTCCCAACAAAACATATCCAAATTGCATGATTTTTGTCTTGTTGGAAAGCTCTTGGCATCTAATTTCATTGTCCCAAATATCTCATTGAGATCATTCATATTCTGTGAGATATCTATCAGATATTAAAGTTTAGTTTTATAGTGTACTTATGTGTGCAGGTGGTCTATCTTGGTGAGTTGAGTTTCCTGATCAAAACTCATGCAAATTACTTGTTTTTTATCTTGTTTGAAAGATATTTGTGTCTACTTTCTCTGTACCAAATATCTTTCTCAAAGGATATATATTCAAGAGTTATTAGTCCGAGAGTGAAGCTCAGTTCTTTAGCATATCTGTGTGGACATGTAGTTCATCTTTGATAGTTGTGTTTCCTAGTCAAAACTTGTCCAAATTAAGTCATTTATAGCTTGTTATAAAGCTCTCTTTGTCTACTTTGATTGGCTAAAGTCTCAAGTCCATTTGAGTTTTGTATTGAGAGAAGCAAGCTATCTAAGGTGCAAATATTTGTCCAAGTGCTGGACATACAAGGGCTCACTACACACTTCCGTTGCGTATAGGAGAACTCATTCTCCACCGTGACTGGCGTAGAGCTAGACGAGCTGCTTCGCGTCTTCACATTCCTCAAGTTTCTAGACTAGATTGGTAAGTTTATTGATTTTGTAGATAGTAATTGTTAATAATTTATTCCAAATTCTTCATGATCTGTGTAGATCCAATGCTTTAGTATATCCGTCTTTATTTTCTGACTTCAACTTAGATGTTAGGATCTCCATTGCATAAGCTTTTTCATTTAGATCAATATATAACCACTTTCTTGTTTCTCATTCATTTTGAAGTTTTACCATTTGCTTCTCTTTCTATTGTATTCCAAACTTTCAATGGTGCTACGTTCACATTTACCTTGTTTAGCATAATAATTGATCCTTGGAGCCGATCTTGCACCTTAGTACATTGCAATGTTAGGTTCATAAAAAAGATCGTGATGCACTCATGGACATATTGACTAGATTTCAGAAAATTGTCTTGCACATCCAATAAAGCAACTTTTATACTGAACAACTCTTTAGCAAAATGCCACTTTGGGCATTCAATATTCAAATTACTCTGCTCTTCTTGAACGTTTTGTAATTCACATTGCTTATCCTTATATTGAGTAGACATCTTGGCAAGGAGTCGACAATGTGATCGATCGTAACATAGCCACCGAGTCTCTAATCAGTGATTTTTATATTTTCATAGATGCATTTTTAAGAATGTGGAATACCTAATGTTATTGATGTTGCCACATGTTTATCAAACCATACATGAATTTAATAGTAGTTTATAGTTGCATACATGAATTTCTAAGAATGTGGAATAGCCAATGCTATTGATGTTACCTCAAAAATTTAGGATGATCTACGAAAAATAACTTCCACATCATCAACATACATAACACACTACAGAAGACGAACGTTTTTTTGACTGTATACATGTCATTGGTGTGGGCATCAAAGGACTTGTCAATGGAGATTAGTTGGTATTTGCAGTGGTAGCCCTATTAGTAGCATGTTTGGTAACCCATTCAATAGACCAATATGGTGGACAGTTGGTTCACTAGTCAGCAAACAAAATAGATAAGATAGTGGGTAATCACATCGATCACACATCCGAAAAACCCCGTTGATAGCACAACGAGTAAACACATTGGTAGCACAATGGTCACCTCATCTTAGATCAATTGGTAGCACAATGGTCACCTCATCTTACATCCATTGGTAGCCACATCAGTACACCCATCGACAAGGACATCAGTGAGAGAAAAAAAAAATTGATGCTCAACGTTGCTTATGTAGGTTTTGCACATCCATACAGACAAATACATCTATCGCTAAATGGCTAGCGAATGCATTCAATTAGTATCCACATATAAACATGCACACACCTCGATAGCTGCCTACCTATGCATAAACATACTTGGATGCGCTCACTTGTATACCTGATCACATACACTCGCATACTCACACAATATATACACTTACAAACTCATACATGTGCACATATACACACCTAAAAATTTGCATTCTACATACTATACACCTTTATCCATACAAGTCAACACATAGACCATATTCAAAAACAATAGAAGGGTAGACATCAGAATCACCTCCCAACTATGGATCCAAACGGGCTCATCCTCGAGCCTAGGATCCTACAATCAAGTGGGCAACCACCTCTAAGAGATCGGTGCTCCAAACCACCAACTCCCCATCAATACACGTGATGATATAATTCTTAAAACCTTATTTCTCAATGTATTTATGTATATATACTAATATAAATCTTAGTAGCATATTATTTTTACTTTTGTATTTCAATTAAATCTATTAGTTAATCTTCATATTGTTGTATTATGTAATGAAATTTTTACTTCATGCATGATTTTAACTCATAGATATATTTCAAGATACTTATCATAATATATAATTTTAAACTTTGAATATACTTTCACATATGACTAAACATTTGAATATTGACATTAAGTATTTAATAACGTATTACTTTGTACTTTAGATAAATATGTGAAAGAGATTATAACTATTTGTACCATATCATTTACTTTTATAACTATGAAAGATAAATTTTAAAGGATGCCTACTTTTGATCCCAAAGACATCCATTCAAAATTGGTGATGCTAAGTTTTGAGTACCAAATTTAAGAACTGATGAGAGGTTCATTGACCCACTTTGCAAGTTTTCCTCTCTTTTACACTTAAGCATTCACCATAGGTTCATCTACCCGCTTTGTATCTCTCCTATGTCATGTCTTGTAGAGTGTATCATGTTAATTCATTTCAAAAAAGCTTTCAAAGATAAACAAGAAAACTTTGCTAAGTGTGAGGAGAAAAAACAAATGGAAATTGTGCAAAGGCAAATGTGAATGCATTCAAACATATTATAATGGTGAAGACTACAAAGTTTCTTACATGTTTCAATATTTCCATAGATGATCAATATCCAAACATGTACAAAGTAAGGGTGATATGCTCTCGTTCACTTGTAACTTTCAATTAATTCAAGCTTAACATTAGTGTTGTGCTTCGACACTTAATGTCCTTAGACACTTTAATGTAGTGAAAATATAGTTTTTACTAAAGGATAGAAAACATATTCAAGATTTATTCACTAATTTTATTATGCTAATTTTAGTATTGACATGAAAATTTCAATGATGTCAATTAGTGTTGATTTCTAATGGAAATCATGGTCTCCCAATTTTCATTGTTGTAAATACAATAAGATCTTTTATTTTATATGCTTTGACACTTTTCTATCCATAATTAGAGATTTGTAATGATTTTTATTAGGTTTATGGCATGAAAAGAATCTCATTTGCACCATGAGAGTGCTATCATCTATGGATTATTTTGCAACATGATGGTATGAATATGACTCATGTTTTATTATGAAGATACTATTTGAGATTTTTAAAGCTAGAAATATTTTTTGACAATCGTAAGAGTCAAATTTCTATGTCATTTCTTCACATTAAACAATACTACTATTTTTCTATGCTAAGAAATATCATTTGATGAGCAAATATTGCATATGCTATATTATTAATGTTTAAGATGCTAGTTTTTTCTATATAAGATTTATAATGTTTATATAACTATTTTGATTTATATTATAGAACTTATATCATTGAGAAAAAGCTAATTTTTTAGGATGAAATTTTATTTTCAACAGAGTGGAATATTGCTATTCAATTAAATACTAAGATGGTTAGTGGTATATGAGATAGGTACAAAAAATTTTAGTTCAAAGGCATGTAGCATATTTGATGGACTTTGAAATAAAACACTAGCCATTTTAGTGTTTTTATGCATCAATATCATATAAGAAGCTCCTAAAATGTATAATTATATAATGAACATCCTATATTCTAATAAATTTCTTATTATAACAATGATTTTTCTAGTTCCCAAAACTTTTGTTAAAAGAAAAATTATTCTAATATGAAGAAAAAAATTTCTATGGAGATATTTCTTTCTTTTCATATATAAATATATAGATAAAAAATTATCTTTAATCATATTTAATCATTTTTATGTTTTGAGTTATCAAAAATATTATTTTTTAAGAAATATATTTTTATAAAATATTTAAATATAAATCTTTATGAAACTTAGAGGTTTTTTTCAAATTTTTATTTGATTATTACACTTTTTTTTTGTAATTTGTTAAAAAAAGACATCATAATTTTTTCGAAATCTTATTTGATTATTACATATGATTTTTTGTAATTTGTTTGAAAAAAGACATTATAATGCCCTCGTTTGAAAAAATTCACACCAGTATAATTTTATTTGATTATTACATATGATTTTTCGTAATTTGTTTGAAAAAAGACATTATCATGCCCTGTTTTAAAAAAATCTCAATGATCGAACTTCCTTCAAGAGACGTCCTCCTCTTTAGGGAGACTATATCTCAATAATCGAACTTCCTTCAACGTCAACTGTTGGGCACGGAGCACTTTTTTCTTATTACACCATTCTGGCCTGTAACCACGCCCATCTGAGCCATCTTGGTGAAGGATAGCTTGAACTGCTGGAAGAAAGTTGCCTGGTCACTGGCGTAGAGCTGGACGAGCTGCTTTGTGTCGGACGCATTCAGCAGTTCGGCGTCAGAATGGAAGATAGCTACCTTGTTGAGGACGTTTTTGTAGTAGCTATTGTCGAAAACATCAGTGCTTAAGAAGTTCAAGTGCACGGTGAAACCTCCCCGATTCTGGGCCGAGTTGTTCGGCTGGCAGATGCGGGCAAGATTTGCAGCGAAGCTTGCATTTAAGTCTGATGACACAGTAGGTGTGAGCTGTAGATCCACTACCCTGCAGTGTGCTTGCCCAAAAGTATGCGCTCCTGCCAAAGAGCATGTTAAGGTTTACGTATCGATTGTTCTTTCAAGTTCACTCACACACACACACACACACACACACGCACGCACGCACGCATGCGCTCGCGGACATATGCACACACAACACACTCATACACGGAGCAGGTGGTTTCGGTTCGTGCTTACCGGAAAGAGCCACAAGATCCTTGGTGTCAAGTCCATGGTTTTGGAAATTCTGCTTCAATCCAGAAATGCTCAACTGAGGTGAAGGTATGTTAGCGATGACCGTCTGGTTCGATGCAGCAGTTTGGCTGTCTCGTCGACCCATCAGTACGGGGATATTTGGACCCCCCACCTACATTTTGAATAAATACTCAGAACGGGAACTAGTATTAGTCTGTTTAAGGTACAATGGCCAGGAGAAGAATCATTATGTATATGTATGGAAAGAAGGCTTGCAGAAAAAAATATAATCTCACGAGCTCGAGCGCTATAGCTGCTGAGAGTACAATGGTGTCCGCACATGAGACCACTCCCGGGCAAGCAGCTTCCACTTGATCCTTGATGTGGTCAAGGATGCGTATGGTTGATTGTCTTAAAGATGCATTGTTTGGAGTTGCAATTTGCTCACTCACCATGGGCTTTGTCAGGAGTAATGATGCATCACATCCCTGTAACGTACGAATACACATCAATAGTGCGTAAAAGATGCCTTTGAGATGAAATTGTGAAGGATAATAACATGGATTTTGATTGAGAGCCCATGTTGATTTTTCTGCTTGCCTGAACAAAGCAGTCATGGAAGACGATTCTCATGAGACCAGCAGCTTGGCTCGGGTTTTGGTTGACGACTTTTATAACTTCAGCTTTGATGATATCATGAGCTCGTGGACATGTGATTTGGTAAAAATCCAGGGCAAGACTTTGAGGGCTATTTCCATTCTGAGCAGCGATTAAGGAGAACCATAGACCATTTAGCAGTATCAGAAGGTGAAAGCAAAGTGCGGAATTAGTCATTCTGTTTGCCTGATGTGTGGTAGTTTGTGGAAGAAACTCCGCGCAGCTCTGTCTATGGAAAAGGAGAATCCCGAAACAAGAAAAACATGTAAAGGGGAACACAATTAGCACGCTCAATTGCGCATTCAATAAAGATGCAGAGAGTTGAAACAGCTTCCAGATACAGAAATGAGAGGCATACTCTGTTGAAGGAGAAGTTCAAGTATATGAGAAATGCATGGAAATACCTTCGTAGCTGTGTAGGATGTTGCTGTGTACTTGGAAATCGGATATGAGCACACCACATATAAGCGCGCACTTCTTGTGATGAGGACAGAAATGATGGATGGTTAAGAGACGAGTGTCACCTACATGCACAAGGATTTTTCTTTCATGAAGAGAAGAAGGAACCTGTGTATCAGAACAAGTACCATCAGGGCTGTTATGGATTGTCAAAGGTAGATGTATCATAAGCTGAAAGGATGTCTTTTCTTGATAAAGAAACAAGCCAAAAGGGAAAGAAACCTGATAAGTAATCTTATGAATTGTCAAAGGTAGAGGTATCATAAGCTGAAAGGAGGTCTTTTCTTGGTACAGAAACAAGCCAAAACGGAAAGAAACTTGACAAGTAACTCACGGAGATTTTTAATACTTTAGGAATGAATGGATTTGGTAGAGGAATGTCTTAGCACAGCAACCGCAAGGATGTTTGTCATGTCTCTTTCCAACCAGCTACTTGAGATCTTGAGTACGTTTGCCTTTATCAAATGATTATATGTATGCACAATGGAACCAAGAAAGCAAAAGTTAAGGAGTACGGAAAGCACCTACACATTATATTTGATTGCATTTTAATGTCACGTAGAGTGGCACTTGTGTGGAGTAGAAGGGACATTTTCCAAACCGCATTGTCTGGAATGCTCCACAACAAGAGGGGGAGGCTTTGAGAACAAAATTGGTTGGAATGTTCCACATACTCACACATGGATGAGTAAAGGTTCAGCATTCTACGTGAATAGGGGGCACACATGGTATGAGTAGAGTTCAGCGTCAATGTATCAAAGACAATCTGCATAATCTTTGGGGGAAATAAAACGTAAGAAGGAACTTGGAGTGTTCCACATACTCACACATGGATGAGTAGAGGTTCAGCATTCTACATGAATAACGGGCACACATGGTATGAGTAGAGTTCAGCGTTAATGTATCAAATACAATATACATAATCTTTGGGGGAAATAAAATGTCAAAAGGAACTTCACTCATTGTTTACAATAGGTCATTTTCTCCATAATATCCAAAGAACTAACATACCTTGGAAAGGATAAGGTCATGGATCCAATATAGTACAAACCTTTAGGTTTCAAGGCATTCTTATACTTAAAGAAATAGTGTTATTTGCCATTGCTAAACAAGACAATATTTCTATTAAGCTAGGTATAGTAGATGGTCATACATCTCAAGAGGTGCCACAAGGGATCACTCCCTATAGCAATCACCAAGGAGTATTTATTTATTCATCAATCCACAAGCGATGGTGAAGAACTTTGTAGTGTGTACGAAGCTCGTTCTAGAATTGGGCAACTTTGCAATCAAAGGAGAGACATTGAAGACCCTTTAGCTCACTAGGTATGGCATGTTTTTTATTGCTTGGTGTTAGCCCCAATCCAAACACCTTTTCCAATAGCAACCATAAAAAGACATATGTAAAGTTTTAGATCCTTGAACAATATCCCTTTACTTATGGATGAGAGAGAGTTTGCATCCATTTGAGATATGAGAGATCTCTTGAATGACCCTCTCCTCCAAGTGACCTACAACAAATGTTTTTCTTTTTGACATCTAACAAGCAAGGAAATAGATAATAACACTAGGTTAAAAAAAAAAGATTCAAGATAATCTCTCACTTGAAAGCTTGCATTTCATACCATATCCTCTAAATAATTTCTTTCTAAAATTGCTGATAGTTAAATCCAGACTTTAATTTAGAGACACATTAAACCCCATTGGGATGTCCAAAAGCTTGGAAACCTTTCCTTTCTCCAATAATCCACATCCCAAATTCTTCATACAATTAGGAATGACTTTACCAAAGTCCTTAAAACCTGTTTTGTCATGATTGATCTTTGAACCACTAACCTATAGAAAAACATCGACAATCAATGATATTAGAGGGAGACAATTTATCAACGTTGGTCAGCACAATAGTGTCATCAACAAAAATTTGCAAATAAAGGGGAGTGGGAGAGTTGGGGATGTTTATACCTTTGATGAGCCCACTTTTTTATAAGTCAACCTAAAGCATTCACTAACAATAGCAAATAATTATTTTTTCTTTGATTCAAAAACCATGATTTAAAGAAGGTACAAGGCTCACTAGAATAAAGGTACAAGGTTGTCATATTAATACAAAAAAAGAACATCTATAGATACACCAGAACATAACAACATCAAGACAAAAAGGATACAAAGCTATAGAGTATAGGTACATCGTACTTAAATTTTCAATCTTATCACAAACATCTATAGAGACAATGTATAAGTTCGTGGAGCTCTTGATTATTGTCATGGGTATTTTAATGCATATTATTGTTGGTTTACTTAGGTACTGATGTGTATGAACACACTAGGAGGTTTTTTCCCCTTGTCTTGTATATACGTATATAACTCTAACAGGTCACTTATCTTTGTACATTCTCTTGGTAATACATTCAATATTGTGTGTTATGATCCAAGCTTCTTCTTCTTCCTTGTGCTGATTGCATGCTTCCGCAAACCTTAAACTCCAACAATTGGTATCAAAACAGGTTGTTGCTTCATCTAGGGCATCGTCAATACCGTTCCGATCACAGTTATAAAATTTGAGCTCATTTTGGACTTTGAACACATATCCTAGCACCTGTGTGGGAAATTTTGTCTTTTTATATGATATATATATATATATATATATATATAGGTGTTGGTTCATTAGTATAAGCTCCTTGAAGTCTACTACAGGTTCAACAAGACTGGACATGGTAGTTCTATTCAACTTTCTGAGATACAATCATTTTCCTGCATCAAGGTATTTTAGTCAGAGGCCATGGCTGAAAGCAGTGGTGTATTTCGTATGTTGGTTGTAGAGGATAATTTGGATGGTACCAATTACCCATTATGGGCTTATATGATGCATCATGTATTGGTTGCAAAAGGACTGTGGAATATTATGCAGGGTGTTGAAAAACATCCTATTATACTTGCAAATAGAGTTACTGAAGGTGATGTAGATGGTGTTGAAGATGGTGATATTCTTCAGGTTCCTATTCATGTTGTGGTTCTTGCTGCACCTAGTGTAGAGCAACTTCGTAGGGATGGCAAAAATGCTAAGATACATGCATTGATGGCCTTCTCTACCAAATGTGCCATTATTCCTGACATTCGCTCCTATAAATACTTATCACTTTATACAAGGCAAGGAATGAGGCTCATGTTGCTTACCTCCGAAAACAGTTGGAGAGTGAGTACATTCCATGGATAATTTTCTGACAAAGATCAAAGATTTTTTTTTAATAAAGGAAGTTCGGCCTTAGCCTACTCTCCCCGACTTGAATTAGATAAAAGAAAAGTACAAGAGAAGGGGATTAGTGCCCACGGCATCCCCCGAATCTCACAGAGCGGGGGGAGTTTTTACAAAGTGTAGATGGCATTACACATAAGGTAAATCACCCTCTCCACACCCGTATGTGGGGCCCACATGGGTATAACCTTGTTGTTGATCAAAAGGAGCACATGATGATGCCTAAAAAGGGGGGATTTCTTACAATTAGTGATCCTTTTGCCACGGAGGAACAAAGAATCCTCAATTGACCACTTCTTTGGGGGAGTCACCAAAGTAGTGAGCACATCTTTCCCACCAGATCTTCCATAGGACATTCCCTGTGATGGCGTTCCAGAGAGACGCGAAGGAACTGATTGCTTCTCCCAGAAGAGCTTGCTTCCAATTGATATGTTTTTGAAGTCTAATTTTCTTTCCTAGCCTTCTTGGAAGACCATGCAAAGCTTACATGAAGTTATAGAGGAGGTTGATAAATCTCGCATCCCCATCGTGCGGAGCCCACTTGGTTTTAAGATTATTGTTGGCATACTGTAGCTCTTTGTGATGTCTGAAGGGGGAAGGGGGGGGTTTCTTACAGTTAGCAATTCTTTTGCCGAGAAGGAATAGGGACTTCTCGATCGACCACTCCTTGGGGGTGTTGCCAAAGTTGCGAGCGCATCTTTCCTGCCAAATCTTCCAAAGGATCTCTCCCCTAATCGCATTCCACAATGCCGCAGAGCAATCGATTGCTTCACCAATAAGGGCTTGCTTCCAATTGATTTGTTCTTTGAGTCCTAGAGAACGACCAAGGACCCTCCATAACCGATGGGATTTAGGGCAAGCAAAGAACAGGTGGCCAATATCCTCTTTGCTACGGCAACATTGTTTGCACCATGGCGGAACACCACAGATCTTGCTAGCTTTTGCATTGGTCCATATTCCACGGTGTAAGATTTGCCATAAGAGGACCGACTTTTTGTTTTCAATGAGGGGGTGCCAGATAGACATGAATTTCATATCCCAACGCAAACAGTTGAGATACCATTTCTTGTTGAGACTGATGTGAATGTCATTGCGAGCTTCGATGTATGGAAGCTTGGAGAGGCGATTACCATTATACCATTTAAGGCCCATTGGGTCCGGAGCATTGTGTCCCATAAGTAGTCGGATTTTATAGCGGTCCCAAGCATGGTGTCTACTCAATAGAACATTCCATTCCTCGTACGTGACTGGAACACTAGGGTCCAGGTCCTCAAAGTCCACCCATCTATTCGTGTCCTGTTTCCAGAGGTGATTCCATTGTTTGAATCCCTTATTCCAGAGCCGCTTGCCACTTAAGACATTCCAAGGCTCCACGTTTCTCATGCCAAGGATCGGGAACCATATAGAGTCGTTTTGTCCAAAGATCAAAGATTTGAAGGAGCAGTTGATTTTTGTTCATGAAGTCTTGCTTGACAATTCACTTGTGCAGCATGTTCTGAATGGTCTTCAAGATTCAGATCAGAGTTTTGCTTCTCTCTTTGATTGATGATGAAAGGCAATCCAAATGCCTTAACATTTTAGGAGTTGATCTCTGTTCTATTGCAAGAAGATTAGTGTAGGTAGAACAACTCCATTATGTGTGTTGTAGATCAAGATTTCACACTTTTGGCTTTTCAAGAGAGATCTAAGCCATTAGATAGATTTTGGATCCAATGGTTTGAAGGTAAGGCACTCAACATGTACTAGACCTAATGCATGGCCATTGGATTTGATATCGCATCCAAGGGCCTTGATGAAAAGGTGCAGTTTTTAGGAAGATATTCATCTCACCCATTCAACCTATCACAAATCCAAGGGCCCATGTAATTTGAAATTGCCTTGAATTTTATCACTCTACCTCAACCATTGGATCAATGAGCCAATCCAAGGACTCTTACTTATTTTTAAACCGTTCAAAACCATTCATGCAACTAAGATCACTAGTTTTGTGTGTTTTTTTTTCGACCACACAAAAACCATTGAAGCCTTTGCCCAGCTTAATTAAGGGACTAGATTGTGGCCACCACCCTCTTCTCATTCCTCTATTTTTAATTAGCCTTTAATCTAAAAAGCCCAAGGAGGGCTGATATTTCCCCTACTATTTTTGATTTGTGCTTCATCAAGTTGTAAAACAAATTTTAGAACACCATCATAATGAGATTTATTCCATAGTATTTAACCATCACAACTTGAAATCATTTTATATCTATCCATATATTATTAAGCTTATTCTAAGTAAAATGCAAGGTTTGTTTTCCTATTTTGTATGGCATAGTGCCTTCAATCTTTCTATATTCCCCAATTATATGTGGTAATTGTCATTTAAACAAAATTTATAATTTCCTACATGTAGATTAGGTCTTGTTAAACCAAACTCTTTTAATTTATTGTACTTTGGAAATGAATACCATACATTTGTAATAGCTCTATATCATTTTCTACTTATTCGTACACCATCACATACCTCTTGAATTTGAGATGGGAGTAAAACTAGTCTCCTATCTTTTGATAGCTCTTCACATACAAACTTTTTGAAGGATTTATTCACATCCAATTTTAGAAATTTTAGATAAACATTATGGTTCATAATTCATTTTAAAACTTCACTCTTTCATGACTATGCATCGACATGTTCAAATCTAACACGTCTGTCACATAATATCTAGCCATTTTCATTCTTCTGTTTTTTTGTCCTAACCCTTTAGTTAAGCCTGCAAATGGTTCAATTTTTTTAGTCTAATTCCCATTCCTAATAGTGTTTCCTTCATAATCTTCATATAGAGCTTCGAAAATTATCCAAATAAACCATTCTCTCTATCTCCTACAAAGTTAATCAGATCATGTATTGTATGAAAATTAGGGCGTTTACCGGTTTCACGATCCAATGTATAAAGAATTCCATCGCTCCATACATTAATAATCTTTTTGCCTTTTTTGCAAAGAATTGAAGTTCCATGGGCTTCACAACTCTTTGATATGCCTTCGTTGATGTTGAATGCATGCGATCCATTATAATATTGATATAACATTTATCACTTGCATTGGTTCCTCCCATTGATTATGAAAGAAGATCTTGGAGAGTATGATGCTTGACTCCATCTTTCTGGAAACAAATCTCTAAGAATGCACGATATGTGAATTCGTGAAAGAAGAAAATTCTGTCTTTGGTGAGAATTTATAGGCATCCACATTTCTGAGAAAGGCATTCAAAATATGAGAAAGTTTATATTTACAACCGTCAAGAAAAATTATCACTTTACAATACTTCACATGAACTTTATAGAGGTTTTAAAAATAACAAAATTTTAGATTTTTTTTTAAATATACATTTTAAATAAGCCCATGTGGTTATTTAAGAAGTGATCTAATAAGTTAAATCATATTTAATTAACAACTAATGAAATTCCTTACACAACCTATTTTTCACAGGTTTTGGTTGTAATGAGCAAAAGAAAATAGTGTATGGCTCCAATCTATTCAACAAAAGAATCTATTTCATTTGCTTGGTTTATTAGTCATAAAAATTTAATACCGAGTCATAACAAATGAGAACAAAGACATGTTCTCTCTTTTCAAGGCTCAATATATATAATATCACATCATTTGATACCAGTACAAACATTTGAGCAGCTCTTCTACATACTTCTATAGTCACTCACAAAGCTGTTCCAACTACCACTTCAAGAATATGACCTTAATCAACAATAAATGTAAAGGAAACCACACATCAATCCAACACAACTGAGTAGAATGTTGATAATCTAAGCAAAAGTAAAAAAAACTTTGAGCATTATATTCTAATAATCAAATCATTACAAAAGTATATGTTTACAAAGTTCAACAAACCTTCTACAATAGAAGTTGATCATATAATTGCTTCGCCTCATGGATAACATCATATTTAGCGACTTGAGAAGCCTCCGAAGGCTTTTCTTGCTCTAGAACCGACTCCTCAATGTTAGCCATGTCTCTTAGCTCATTTGCCAATGGTGACACAGACTCCCTTGACGTAGGATGGAATCTCTCTGTGTGAGCTATGTGTTTCTTCCCACCCTCCTTCTCCTCGTCTGGGCATTCTTTCAAGCCATTAATGTGCATACTAATGAAGCTAACTTGGGCTTCATCCTTCTCTACAACTATTAATCAATTAGAGGTGATGCCAAAAGAGCGTCAATGAGCAATACTACAATTAGAAGTACCTGTGCTTGATAATAATTCCAAGATCCAATCATCATCATTAGAGAATGATTGTATTAACCTCATTATAAGCTTTTAGGACTTTTGACAAGGATTAACCAATGTCTTGTCCCTTGCCACATGACAAAGATTCTTTGTAACTATAGGGAACATTAGCACATTTGAAATTCTGTTATCAATACAAAGTTCCCTAACCCTCCTTTTAGTAACTCCATCATAGTACCCAATTATAAGGCACTCGATAGCACTAACGAACCATTGTCTTGGGGTATGATTAACATTTATCTTTATCTTGTGAATTTAAAATTATAAGTACAATGTGACATGAAATTTCAACATAGAGACAAAAAGCAAAGACAATACCATGTAAGACACTTGATAGCATGGCACCTTGACTTTAATGCCGTTGAGAGAGAGAAGGATTGGTGCCTGCTATGAAAAATGACAATCCTCTTGAGTGGTGACATGGTCAATTTAGCAAAATCAATCAGTGCTTGAATGGCTCATCATCATTAATAGAACCACTCATTCTAAAGCCATATGGGATGTCTGTTATTAAAAGGGAATAATGTTTCCTAGGTACTACTGTACATATGTTATATACATCATCACAATATACAATGTAATACAATGGCCTTAGTAGGTCTACGGGATTCGAAAAACACCTTAGTTCAGTGGATTCATCCTCAAACTCCATCTCCTTTGCCTTTATTCTAGACTTCTCATGCCTTGCCCTTTGGATATGAGCAAGGAAGGCAACATGATAGTCTTTATTCAGCTCTTCTTTCGAGGCATCTACAAACAAAGGACGAGTGTCAACTCAAAGATTGTTTACAAAGTGTAACATACATGAATGGTTCTGATGCTTAACACTAAATAAATAGATAAAGTATTTGCTAAGAAACTTAAACGAATAAATAGTTAAAGCCCAAAAGCCATCTCACTTACTTCAAGTCGATGCTTGGCATCAACTACTTATGAGAAGCTTTACCTGTCATCAAGTCTGTTCTACAAGCTGATGTCTGACATCGGAATCTTACTGAAATTTGATGCCTCACATCGAATTTCGACTGGGAGTCCATCTTGAGCATAACAATTCTAGTGACATTCGATGCTAGACATCGACTTTTAGCATGTCTGTTCATATATTTCAATGCCTCGCATCGAATAGCACCAACTACTAGACGAACTCAATCATACTAAATTCTAATGAGCAAGAGAACTCACTCAATTGCAGAACAATATAGAGTATTTTGGTAATGCTTTGTATGAGGAGGTGGTCGGGTACTCTACTTGGACTTCACTCCATGTGAAGCACCCAAGCCTCCTCATCATCACCTCTTGAATCTTCATATAAACCTTGTGACTGCATTGTGAAGTTTGGAGCTACATGATAAGTTACTGAAGCAACAAGAAAAACCAATCAATGACACAATTCTACTTATTTATTTAGCTCTATGACCATCTTCTCAAGGCCTAGGTCTTTGGAAATGGCCCTTGATAATGTTGAAATTATCAAAGTGTCATCCTCAATGCATTGCAAAGCTCTCTAAGGTGTCAACTTCATATCCTTAGCAACCTCTTCAATTGAGAGATCCATTTTCTTTCCCTTTCCCTTTACATCCACCTAAAGATCTAGCTTTTCCTTCTTTTGTTTCTCGTCTTTCACCTCTTTGTTTTACCACATTATGAATAGTTTATCATGAAGCTCCTAGATTTCCCCTTTCATGAAGGCAAGTTGGAACCATGGGTCAAACTTATAAAATGCATCTAACTTCACATTGTCATCCACTACAAGCCCTACCTCTATCAAACACTACTTTCTCAAATTTGGATGAATCCTTCCACCATATGCCCTTAGGGCATCAAGGTACTCATGGTGGAAGAATGGGATACACTCAATAGACAACATTTTTTGCCTCTAATCATTGTCATTGTTGTGGTCCCAAGCTAGGAGTTGGCCTCCCTTATAGTCAAACCAATGTAGATTTTACACTCGGCATACCTGAAGAAGTATGTAGTTGGATGCTTTTTTACAAGATGTCTTTGAGCCTCTACAGAGTGTGATCCTCCAATAACATAGTATGTGTAGACCTCACACAATCCGTCGTTGAATTCTTCCACCGAACCATACCCATTTGGATCGACCATTACCAAGAATGGTACAACGGTTGCATGTGGATTTATCTTCATCTTCTTCTTAAGATTCTACACATGTAGATTATGGGGTTCCCTTATCTCAAGAGGCCTCCTCCCTGTAGGTCGATCAATTGGGGGTCTGTTGATTATGGTAATGGGGAGGTGGAAAATTTTCCCCTTCTTCACGAGCTTCCTCTTGACAATATCCTCCCTAATCTTATTTTGTTGTGTAAGCAATATCCCAGATGCAAGCCCTCCTCCAGGGGCAACTATGTCATCCTGAGAGTCTGAGCTTTCTGTTGATTCCACATCAGTGGGCTTGGTTTTCTTCTGGGGCCTTTTTTATATGGGCTACTTATCCTTTGACTTTACAGGTGTCATCTTCCATTGTTGGCTTGGCATGATATTCCCCTATATCCACATCAAGATATCCACAATCAAATTGCCCGAATCCCTACAAATCTGAGCGAGGCTCTCTGGCACACAACATTCTGGACGTAGAAGTTCCATTTTTAGGACCATGGGGGCACTTTTTTCCCTCTTTAGGAGGTTTTTCCCCCGGCTTGTATATACGCCTATGCCCTAACATGCTACTTATCCTTGTACATTCTAGTAGTAATACATCCAATATTGTGTGTTGTGCTCCACGCTTCTTCTTCTTCCTTATGCTGTTCGTGTGCTTCCACAGGCATCTAACTCCAACAATTGGTATCAAAGAAGGTCACCGCTTCATCTAGGGCATCATCAACACTCCGCCGATTACAGTCTCAGAATCACATGAAATTTGGGGTGGTTCAGAGATCAAAAAAACTTTGCTATGTGGTGCCAAAATCGTGATCTAAGCTCGTTTCGACCTTCGAATGCACTATTGCAGTGCTTGTGCAGGCTACTTTTTCTTTTTCTAGCCAAAGCGATATACTTGTTTTGGTTCACCGGTATAAGCATCTCGAAGCTTGCTACAGATTTAACAAAATTTGTTTGGGCAATTCTGTTCAACTTTTTAAGATACAACCAATTTTTTGCATCGAGGTATTTTAGTCACTGGCCATGGTTGAACACACTGATGTATTCCGTATGTTGGCTGTTGGGGATAAGTTGGATGGTACAACTATCGGTTATGGGCTTATATGATGCGATGACATGTATTGGTTGCAAAAGGACCGTTTTGTGCAAGGTGTTGAAAAATGTCCTATCACACCTACAATTGTTACAAGTACAGGTACTGAAGCTGATGAAGAAGGTGTTGAAGATGGTGATATTCTGCATAGTTTTGTTCGTGCTGCGGTTTCTGCTGCAGCTACTGTAGAGCAAATTTGTTGGGATGGCAGGGATGCCCAGGCACATGCATTGATAGGTTTGCCTATCAAACATGCCATTATTCCTCACATTCGCTCTTGCAGAATAGCTAAGGATGCTTGGATACACTTACCACATTGTACCAGGCTAGGAATGAGGCTTGTGTTGCTTACCTCTGAAAACAATTAGAGAGTGAGCACATGAGTGAAGGAGATTCTATGGACAATTTTCTGACAAAGATCAAGGATTTGAATGTACAATTGATTTCTGTAGATGGAGTCCTTCCTGATAGTTCACTTGTGTAGACTGTTCTGAATGGTCTTCCCAACTCATATCAAAGTTTTGCTTCTACTCTTCGTTTGATGATGAACGGAAATCCAAATGCCTTAACATTTGAAGAGTTAGTTTTTGTTTTGTTGTAGGAAGACTAGTCTAGACAGAACAGGTCTATTATGCGTGTTGCAGATCAAACTTTCCTGGCTAGTCAGAAGGGCAAAGGAAAATGGAGCTCTTCTACTAGAAAGCAAAAATCTGCAAATGCTGCACATTCGAAGAAGGAAGACAAAGATGAGAAGAAATTAGAAAAGCAAAAATTGTTTTGCAAATACTCTAAAGCAAATGATCATGTCATTAGGAGCTGTCCAAAACTGGCTGCTAAAGAGGCAAAGAAGAAAGAGGTCGAAATGGTTGTTACACAGGCCTCTACACCGAAAAGAGAGTATGCTAATCTTGTGCAGGATGAAGAATGGGCGTTTACTATTGTTTGCAGTTTTGACCATCTTCTCATCAGCAGTGCATGTTTGTAGTAGACTCAGATGTTTGGTACTTTGATAGTAGGGTGACCAAACATATTACCTCGCAGCACAATTTCTTCTGTTCACTCGATCGCGCCCCTACATGGAATACTATTACATGCACCAACAACTCCTCTTATCTTGTCATGGGAGTTGGTAAGATCATTTTGACTATTGTTGATGGTAGTTCTTTCACTTTGTCAGATGCTTTGTTTGTGCCAGGGATCCAGAAAAATCTATTATCAGTTTCTGCATTAGCCAAGGTTGGCTTGGTTGTGAAATTTGTTGATGAAAGATGTACAGATCATGATCTGTCAAATGGCGATGTCATTATTGCTTCTGGCATTTTATGTCGTGGGTTGTATAAGCTCATAGACTATGAAAGATCTGTAAATGATTCAGCATATGCAGTACATGATTCTCAAGCTATGTCAGATGCAAAGCTTTGGCATGCACACTTTGGTCATCTGGATTTTGCTAGTTTGCTATGCCTACAGAAATCTGAAATGGTGTTCTCTTTTCCCAAACTTGAGACACATGGTAAACATGTATGTGAAGGCTGTATTTTGGGCAAAATGCAGCGTTCCTCATTCCCAAAAGATGGTTATGTTCAAGCTACATAGAAATTGTAGCTTCATTAGGGGAAAAAATGAACCCTCCTTGGGCCTTTCAGCTTAAGGGCTGATTAGTGATGGACCAATGAGGAGAGGGTGGTGGCCATAGTCTAGTCCCTTAATCACATAGGCTAGGCATAGGCTTCCCTTGTTTTTGTGTGGTCAAAGAAGAAAAAACCATCTAAAAGTGGTGGTTTTGGCTACTTGAATGGTTTTGAAATTTTTGAAAATGGATTATAACCATTTGATTGGTTCAAAACTCCAAGGGATGAGATTGAAGGGAAAAATTCAAGGAATCCACTCATTTGGGCCCTTGGATTAGCAAGAGATCCAACAGCTGAGAATATAGCAAACTAAAAATATTCGTCTTTTGATAACGCCCGTCAGATTTACCTCCGATCAGATGGCAAGGAAGATGTCTCATAGAAAAGGGCGCTTCAATTGTTAGCCCTTGTGTCTTGTAGGATCTAAAGGTTCACTTTGAACGCAAAAAGCAAGATTGGCCCCTTCTCTCATGAACCATCCAATGGATGGTGGATCCAAAGGCCCACACTGCTATGCGAAAGAGGATCAACGCGAATTGCGGGCTGCCATCAGATTGAAGCTCGCTCCTATGGTTAAAAATCCTATGGAGAAGTATGCAAAAAGCCTGCTTGAATACTTCCAAATTCCCACAAAAATCTGGCACTCTCTCTCTGAAGAGAGATTACCTTTAATCGTCACCATTGATTTCTACCGTCCAATGGATCTAAAAATTTCCATGTTATAGTTTAAATGCAAAAATAATCAAAGAGATAAACATTGACACCTTCCTCTTCAAAATTGATTTCGACAAGGCCTATGATAGGATAGAATGGGAGTTTATTCTCCAATCTTTGCATGATATAGGTTTGGGTAAAAGTTTTATAAAGTTCACTAGCATATTGTTTTGTAATGCTCAGTCTAAAGTTTCTATGAATGGTCATTTGTCATCGCCCTTCAAGATTTGTAGATCTATTCGGCAGGGTTGTCCTTTGGCTCCTCTCCTCTTTGCTATCACATCTGATGCTTTGGGGTGGCTGGTGAAAGACTCTATCAATCAGTGTTGTATAAAGGGTATTGAGATCCCTCAAGCCCAGTCCCAACTGTGTCTGCAAATGTTTGCTGATGATACTAACCTCATTATGAAAGTTGATGACTCTTCTGCAGCTTCTTTTCTCCATTGTCTTAATACTTTTTGTTTGGCCAGTGGCTCAGTTGTTAATCATGATAAGACTGGCTTTTACTCCACTAATAATTTGATTCTAGACTGTGTTAAAAATGCAGGTTGTGAGATGAATAAAAAAGGCTCTGTCTTCAGATTACTGGGCATCCCCATGGGTTTTGAAGTTACTCATGAACAAAGGTGGAGTTGGGTCTTAGACAAGTTCAGAAATAAAATTTTTAAATGGATAGACTTTCGGTCTAATATTTCTCAAAGATCCTTTGTCCTTAAGCACTATATTCTTCCTTGCCTGACTTAATTTTTGTCTTGCTAGCATCCTACTAAGAAACAGTTGTCTCAGGCAATATCTCTGGCCTGAAGATTTTTATGGGGAGGAAGTAAAATCCCCAAGGTGGCTTGGAAAATCTGTTGTATGAAGAAGTCTGAAGGTGGGTTGGGTTTGACTTGTCCTTCCAGGATGGCTACTCAGATGGCTGCTAAATGGATCCTTAGGGCAGTCTCTTCTGAGGATTTTTGGGCCTGTCAAATCAAAAGGAATATTTTAAAATTTTGGATTAAAGATAACAAGAGTTGGACTAACTTTGATGTTTGGGATGTGATAGTTTCTCCTGCTATATTTGTGCCCAAAGGAAGTGTCTTGGTTTGCAACTTCTGGAAAGCTTGGATGACTATAAAAAGGGAGTACAAATTACTTGTCTGGTTTGAGTATAATTACTCTTTTCTGTTGCAGGACTCCTTGTGGTTTGGGTGGCATGTTAAAGACCTTATCACCCCTTTCCCTATCAGATGGAACAAATGTAGAAGGAAGGGCTTTAACAATTGGCATGACATGATTAATAATGGTAATGTGCTTGATGATTTGCATTTAATGAATATTGATTCCTTGTCAATTGCCTGCAAACAGATTCTCAAGGACAAAAAGACAAGGCTGCTGGAAATCTTGGATCACAATCTTTGGCAGAAGAATGTCAGTCTTGGGGAAGTTGCTCAAGACATATACACTAACTATAAAAGATCTTGCTACAGTATCAGTCTGCTGATTGGAAGGCTCAACAAAAAATGGTGTCTCTCATGGACTACTCAACAATGGAGATATAGATTTCAGTGCACCTGGTCCTTGCCTGTGGCCATTAAGCACTCCTACTTAATGTGGTTGATCCTGCACAGGGGGGTTTGGACTGGCAGCAAGGCCAGGGAATTTAAAATCGATGCAGGTCAATGTCACTTTTGTGGTATGAATGAAGATTTGGAACACCTGTTCCTCAAATGTAAGAACTCTTCCAGATACTCGAAGGTCTTTTCTCTATACTGCCAAACTTATGGTGTTAAGTCCCCAGATTTCAGAGTTCTCCTTATTGGTGAGGCCTATGTCATTAAGGGACCAAACTATGTCCATCACCCTCCTCTCATTGATCCATCCCTAGTCATGCCTAATCAAAAAGGCCCATGGAGGGCTCATTTCTTCCCCTTATGAGGTAGGTCCATCCATGAAGTCATCATTGATGTTTGAGAGGGCTTAAATTATATGGAATCTCCACAAAACATCCTATTGCTCAAGATTCATTTTCATAAAGCCTATGCATTAAGGGAAAAATGAACCCTACATGGGCCTTGTAAGGATTCGTAATTGTAAGGGATTAAGGCTAATCTTGTTCTTGAGGGAACAAAGTGCATTTAATAGAGCACTTTTTAGTAGGCTGAACTAGGCTTTTTTTTAGGCCCAAGTAGGGTCATCTCTCTCTAGTATAAAAGAAAGAGAGAGAGACTCCACTTTACACATCATCAAATCCGTCCATATTTGTGAATAAAAAAATGAATTTTTTTGAAAAGTCACATATTTAGTTATTACTTACTAAAAAGGGTCCATTTCTTAATATACATGTCAGAAGTTACTTTTTTATATGGATTTTTTAATAAAATAACTCAAAATATTCTTCTTTCAAACTCCCTCCAAAACTAAAGTGCCACATCATCAAACTCGTAACTTTCTTTACGTCAAAAAATGAGTTTTTCAAAATTTTATCATTTTCACTAACATAGAACGGAAAACCTCACCCTGACCCATGCACATATCAAAAAAATACTTTTCTCTATGTACAGGTACTCCTTAGTCCATTATACATGTTATTTTGATTCTCTTCTCTCTTCCTCTCCTTTACCATCTCTTTACCATCTGAATTCTTGCAGCCATGGGGCACTTCAACAATTTTCTCCAAGGAGAAGATGTAACAGTAATGGAATCACTCACAAGGAATAACTTTTTGCCATGAGATGATAATATTCATGTCCAGATAGGTGGTTCATTCTTTCCTTGTAATCCAAGATCTACTGTTCATTTTACTTTTGAGTATTCATCTACTATTTTTCAGAAGGAAAAACACGCAATATCATCATTGGAAGCTGTTTCATGTGGAGTGGGAGGACACAGACATCATATTCTTCCAATGAGGTATATATTTTTCTTGATTCTCATATTTGCAAAATAATTAAACCAATATTGCCCTTGCATAGGTAATTCATCTAAGAAATAAGTGCTTCATCAACCCCAAAGAAGCACCCTAAATTTTTAAATAGTCTCTCTTACTTCTCCTTCTTTTCAAAAGAATGACACCAATATTACACAGTATGGATAGGAAAATGTGTGTGAAAGAATTTCTCCATGCTTATAGAAGTTATTCATTAGGAGGATGAATTATAAAGAGGACATGATTGATATTGCTACAGAATACTTACACATAAAAGAAAATATGCCTAAGTATGTTTATCATGCAACCATGACTAAGGATTCAATGAAGAAATAATATCCTTAGTTTATGAACAACTCATATACATATGCTTCTATTTGTACAAAACAAAGAAAAAACTATCTATAGAGGCTTCAAAAATCAATGTTTTTCTTCTAGAGTAAAAGCTACCTCTACTAATTTTCTTTTCACATCCCTTTTTAATTTGATTCTATATATGTTTATCTTTTTGGTACATGTTGTGGTGATAGAATCAAATTCATATTAAAGATACTAATCATCACTGACTTGGAATAGTGAAAGGTAAAGTACAGTCTACATCTAGATGTTGTTTGTTTCTTTCGGTTTTGCTATTTTATTCATTGAAATAATACATGTAGTATTGTCATATGGAGAATTTTGATGTATCGATTTTCATTAGTCAAGATTCTAGTACAATAGTAATGGAAAAGTCCCACTATAGATCTAATAGTAATTTCTTAAAATGTACATGTCATATTAGTGGTTCTATGCATGTTGACTAGTTGGAATAATGTTGACTTGCTTTTCCTCAAACAACTTTCGCAAGAGTTTGACAATTATAAATGTTTTCATGAAATTACAACACAACATTGCAAATGGAAATTGGAAGCTATCAACAATTCCCTTGCATCATGATCAATGTCATGCACAAAAAGTTTTTGAGGGTTCAACTTGGAAATGAAGTTACATAAGAGGCATCATTTGATTATTTTATACTAACAAGTTTTTGTGGTATATCCTATCCATGTTCAAGGTACATAATGACCACCTTGGATGAAGCGCCATCAGAAAGGATGAAGTGGTCTACATGCAACAGAGGTCACCATACAACCATAGAGTGGTTACAATTGATAGAGTGAAGTCGATTAAAAATATCAAGATAGTTCATAGCATCATCCATAGAATCATTGTTGGGAGCATGATGAAGATCAACTTCCATAGATACCATTCAAAAAAAGATTCTAAGGACGCACACAAAGGGGAAGCATAGATCCACTACTTATTGGTGATGAACCATTTGAACTCAATATACTTCCAAATAAAAAAAAACTGATGAAACATGAAGTAGCCATTCCAACTCATCCAAAAAGGAGAGCTTCAAGGAGCCATCATGAAACATCACCACATCAAGTAGAGGCTATAAAGTCACTACTATAAGGTCAAAGCACACTACTCACATATGAGAAAAGAAACATATGCCATAAATTGTGTCATAATGTCAATCAAGGCATACATGTAAAATGAATAAGAACTACCCACCACATCATAGATCATATGTAGCACAACCTAAAAAGTTTCTCCTAATGCAAAAGCAACAAAAAAAGTGAGCAAACATTATAGATCCTTTGCGCTTCAAATTTAATGCACTAGACTATGGATATAATCAATAACACTTCAAGCCATCCAAGAGGAAGGAGATGCATTCTTTACTTCTATTTTGAAAGATATTAACGTGTGTGTAGCTCATGTGAAGATGATGACCATACAACCAAAGAAATAAGATGGGTCCGGACCATACATGATTATGTAATCATTCTTGTTGAAGAGATACATTTTTTAACATGAAATTTTCATTATGATAATCTACTTTTTTCATCATCTTTCTTACACATGCTCAAGTGCACATTGATCTATATCATATGTTCATAATTGTATCCTCTTGCTTAAAGATGGTATGTGTGCAAAACAAATCAATTAAGATTAAAAAATCATATTTCCATTGTTCAACTAACTTGTGCACATAATAAGTTTCATGGACGTAAAATTTGAAAGAAAGGAGTTGTATTGTCACTGACCACATGGTATTCAAATGTCCTAGGAAGAAGATACAAGTTGGGTTCAAGACTTCCAAGATCACCATTCCACAACAAAAGGATCATCATCAGAGACAAAATAGGAGTACTATCCATCATGAAAATCATGCACTTGATGAATCTTTACCTAGATATACTACAAACCCTTTCTAGTTCCATCATGGATATCCATTATCATTGTGTTCGAGTACGACAAATAAAGAACTCTAAAAAGACCAATAGCTATGAAGATTTAATTTCTAGAAAATCTTTGAGTTACAAAACTGCTTCGCATGGAAGTTATCTCTTAGAGAGGGAGGTGATGTCATAGGCACAAAGAAAACCATCATAAAACCTTAAGTTCTATGTGAATTTTTATATCTCAGGATTCGTTCAGAATTTGGAGAAATTGATGCTACCATCATGTCCAAAACATCTAAAAACCCTAAGATCGACTGTTTATTTATCTAATTCTGACATCTGGAGCCCTTACCTCAAAATCCACCGACAAAGGGGCAGCCATAGAAATGCGGGATAGGACTCTGCAAAACTTTTGCAGAGGACTATCCCACGATTCTACGACTGCCCCTTTTTTTTGTGCTTTGAGGTCATGTAAGGTCATTAATGGTGGAAATAGAGCACTTTTTAGTAGGGTGGACTATGCTTTTTTTTAGGCCCAAGTAGGGTCATCTCTCTCTACTGTAAAAGAAAGAGAGAGAGACTCCACTTTACACATCATCAAATTCGTCCATATTCGTGAATTAAAAAATGACTTTTTTTGAAAAGTCACATATTTAGTTATTGCTTACTAAAAAGGGTCCATTTCTTAATATACATGTAAGAAGTTACTTTCTTATATGGATTTTTTAATAAAATAACTCAAAATATTCTTCTTTCAAACTCCCTCCAAAACTAAAGTGCCACATCATCAAACTCGTAACTTTCCTTACGTCAAAAAATGAGTTTTTCAAATTTTTATCATTTTCACTAACATAGAACGGAAAACCTCACCCTGACCCATGCACATATCAAAAAAATACTTTTCTCTATGTACAGGTACTCCTTAGTCCATTATACATGTTATTTTGATTCTCTTCTCTCTTTCTCTCCCTTACCATCTGAATTCTTGCAGCCATGGGGTACTTCAACAATTTTCTCCAAGGAGAAGATGTAACAGTAATGGAATCACTCACAAGGAATAATTTTTTGCCATGAGATGATAATATTCATGTCCAAATAGGTGGTTCATTCTTTCCTTATAATCCAAGATCTACTGTTCATTTTACTTTTGAGTATTCATCTACTATTTTTCAAAAGGAAAAATACACAATATCATCATTGGAAGCTGTTTCATGTGGAGTGGGAGGACACAGACATCATATTCTTCCAATGAGGTATATATTTTTCTTGATTCTCATATTTGCAAAAGAATTAAACCAATATTGCCCTTGCATAGGTAATTCATCTAAGAAATAAGTGCTTCATCAACCCCAAAGAAGCACCCTAAATTTTTAAATACTTTCTCTTACTTCTCCTACTTTTCAAAAGAATGACACCAATATTACACAGTATGGATAGGAAAATGTGTGTGAAAGAATTTCTCCATGCTTATAGAAGTTATTCATTAGGAGGATGAATTATAAAGAGGACATGATTGATATTGCTACAGAACACTTACACATAAAGAAAATATGCCTAAGTATGTTAATCATGCAACCATGACTAAGGATTCAATGAAGAAATAATATCCTTAGTTTATGAACAACTCATATACATATGCTTCTATTTGTACAAAACAAAAAACAAATATCTATAGAGGCTTCAAAAATCAATGATTTTCTTCTAGAGTAAAAGCTACCTCTACTAATTTTCTTTTCACATCCGTTTTTAATTTGATTTTATATATGTTTATCTTTTTGGTACATGTTGTGGTGATAGAATCAAATTCATATTAAAGATACTAATCATCAATGACTTGGAATAGTGAAAGGTAAAGTACAATCTACATTTAGATGTTGTTTGTTTCTTTAGGTTTTGCTATTTTATTCATTGAAATAATACATGTTGTATTGTCATATAGAGGACTATCCCGCGATTCTACGACTGCCCCTTTTTTTTGTGCTTTGAGGTCATGTAAGGTCATTAATGGTGGAAATAACTATTACTTCTTGCAAATTTTAGGGAAATTGATGAACTATACAACCCAATAAACTAGATAGGACCATATATGACTATGTGATCATTCTTCTTGAAGAGATGTTTTGTAATGTGAAATTATCTTATTGGAAATATACTTTTTCATAACGTTCCTTACACATACTCAAGTCCACATTGATCTATATCATATGTTCACAATCATATGCACTCAATTCAACATGCCATGTGTGCAAAGCAAATCATTTATGGTTATAAACTCATTTTTCCATTGGTAAATTGAGCTGAGCACATAATGAGTTTCATGGACCTTAAATTTGTAATAATAAAGTTTCATATCCAATAGAAATAAACTTGCATGAACTCAAAAGCACCAAAAAAGGTCATCCATAGAAACACGCAATAAGCCTCTACAAAAATTTTGCAGAGGCCTATCCCATGTTTCTATGGCTCCTCTTTTTTGCTACTTTTGAGGCCATGCAAGGTTATTTTTAGTGGATATGAAACTTTATTCTTTAAAGTTTTAGGGCCATGGAACTTATTTCTAACAAGTCATTTACTCTGTAGTGATTCATGCATATACATCTTCTACAGTGGGAGCCAATATAAACAAACATAGTCACACAAGATAGAATAGTTTATAAAATATAATTTATGATAATATCCTCATGTCTAGAAGTCTTGCTGTGCCTCTATACCCCACATAAGGTGGAAATCCCCCTTTGAATGCCTCCCATTAAGGTTCTATGGGGAATTTCCATGGCACGAGAGGGCCTTTATTTTCAGCTTGAATGGCATTCAAATCGGAAAAACTTTTATGCCCCACTTACCTCATGGCCTCAATCACAAAGACCATCTATCACCATAAATGTTCACATATAAAACTCATCTAGCTTAGAAGTTAAGGTTCCGTGGATGTTTGTACTCTCAAAGTGGTTTCTCCTCACAATGGGGGCCTTATAACTTAGAGCACCATGGATCATTTGTGGTTACTTGAAGAGTAAGTATTGAGTATATCTAACATGAATGATGTTTTTGACTTATATCCTTTGTAATATCAAACTTCATAAATGATCATCTATTGAGAAAATTAACCAATAAAATGTCAATTAATGTGAACATGAACATACTCTATATAAAAGTGAAAATTGAATAATCACCAAGAGAAATTATAAATGCATAGTTGTAGTCTAAAAAGATGTGAAAGTAGACATGTTTTCATTACAAATATCAAATCTTACAAAATTTACAAATTATTGGTATCAATGATTGTACAACTTGATGTGCTTGCAAATGCAAGAAATCATCACAAAATTTATGATGCTCATTCATGGTCTAAAACATTTCTAGACCATTTCTAGATCAAAAGGATTTTTAGATATCTTAGTAGGAGAGAAGGCATCAAAGACATTTTTTTCTTCTGTCTATACTTAGTTTGGAAGAATGTGAAAAGATCCCTCATGCTAAACGAACCGGTCAACCAGAAACAAGACATACTTGGTGATGCCCTTGAATGTAACCAAAAGCAAAGTCCTCTAGAAAATTTAAAAGGAAAGATGTGTTATTAACTCAAATTGCTCTTCCAAAGACTAATCCATTGAGAGATTTGTAGATTGGTTGGGTAGAAGAATAAGAAATGTGGGAGAAATCCATCGTTCAAAGAGTCAAGGTTGTTTATCTTCTACAATAACAAGATGAAAGAGAGTGGATCTTGCATGAAAGTGACATCAGGCTAATCAACCTCCTTTGAAATTCCCTTCAAATTTCTTCTATTTCTCTCATCTTTTTGAAGTTAAACATGTTTCAAAGAAAAAAAGAAAATCATCACATAGAAAAAGATATATGACAAAAAAACTGACAACCTCATTTATAGTTGAATTTTAAAGGAATTTTGCTATATTATCCAGTATCTTCACAACCTATGAACACTACAAAATAAAACATAAGTATTAAAGAAAGAAATATTATAACATGTATAATAAAAACATTTGTAGATTCCTAACCTTATGCCCTTGTCAATATAGTTTACATTCAAATAGATCATCAAAAATATCTTTTCTCCTAGAAAACCTTGTTAGACTTGAGTTGGATATCTTCACCTAAAAAATTGTTGCAATCTACATAAAGGGGAAAAAAACTCCATCATTAAGAAATTATAAATGTTATGGAATGAGTAATGCTTTCAAAATTTCATGCAATGTTTAGAATGTACTTGTAAGGCTATGGAATGGTTGTTATTCTAACTACATAGAAAGAAATGTAGCCAAACCACAAACAAAACATATGTAGATAGATAAAAAACATATTAAATGCCATCAACAACTCAAAATTTCACAAAACTGCTCAGATCTTCATGCAATTCTTGGAAAGCACCTGTGACGGTATGAAGTCGTTGTTCATCCACCAAAGTAGAAGGAAATATGTCTGTAACAAATAAAAGCATATATAGATAGGTCAAAGATATATTCAACACTATAAACCATGCAATATTGTAGAGTAACACTTACAATTGATAGAATATCTCATTCTAGTAGAGTTTTCAAGTGTCATAGTTGCCATTTGAAGACATGTTGTGCAATAGCAACCATCCCATTGTCTTTGTGGCCACAATGAAGAACCAAGTTTCCAAGATGTCTAACTTAATGAGGCTCATATCTAGAGGGTTGCATGTACACCCATGCACCTTTGGAGTACTCATGTGGCATTATTGTCCATCTGTAGCTTTGATATTGTCACATCTTAATGTGAGAACTTTGTCTTTTGGTTGCCTATAGCCTTTAGATGTTGCCATTGAAGTTCAAGGTCTTCAATCAACAACAATAGTTCAATATGGGAGACGTCAATAGCTTGGAATACACACACAAGAGCTTCAATGGTGTGCTACAGAAAGAAACTAGTGGAAAAATGATGTCCTTTTGGGAACTAGTATGAAAATATGAGGTTTAGGAGGGAAATACCTCTTTTCTTAGTATTTTTTTAAAAAGACATTTTTTCCATCTCAAATCATGCACGGATTTCAAATTTGTGGTCAAAAAGAGCACTTTTGACCCTAAAAAGTAATGGGGGGTCCATTGTGAGGTGTTATGATGAGCTTTTAAACTTTTTAAAAAAATTGAATTTTTGGACCCAGCCTAGTTACGAGATTCCTTCTCTCTCTAGAGGCAACTCATTAAATAGGGGGGAAACTTGTCCCCTCTCTGCCCCTCAGCCTAGTATTTTATAGGGTATAGATTGTGGCCACCACCCTCTTCTAATTGGTCAATCACTAATCACTCCTTAATCTAAAAGGCCCATGCAAGGTTCGTTTTTTCCCCTAATGGATAGGCTAGAATGGGACTTTATCTTTTAATCCCTCAAGGACCTGAGATGTGGTTCAAGTTGCTTTCCATGTTGCAAAATATTTCTACTCATATCAACATGAATAGTTGACTCTCACCAACAATTTTGTGTGAAATATTCTATCATAGAAGGCTTACCTCTTGGCACTTTGGTTTTTGCCATTGCCACAGATGACTTTAGTTGCTTTGTTGGGAGTCATGTTCAATCGGGTCACATGAGAATCATAAGAAAACTAGGTTTTCATCACTCTTTAAACAAGAAGCGATGTTTGAATTGTTTTTGAATTATATGGGACTTCAAACTCAAGGACCTCTGACACGCACTCATTGAGAATAAGAAAGAAGTCCTCATGTGGTAAATTCTCCATCATGCAATAGGCACCGATGTCAAAGCCAATAAAATTTGTGGTGCTCCCTCGTGCTTCAAAGGGTACCTCTTTGATAAGCAAGATGTAATTCACCTATTCTTTTCCTATAATAAGAGTTCATGACTAGGCAATACTTCAGCAAGCTCCTCTTGTTGGCTCATCAAGTTTACTGAAAACAAGTTTGCATGGATGAAGCGATCGGGTGCTCTCCCGCTTTGTGGGCTGCTTTTAGGAGTGAAGTGTTGATCTAAAAAATCTCGAAGGAAAGATGTCCGATCAACTTCGAGGAGCATCCCAAAGAATGGTCGATAGAGAAATCCCTAGTTTGCATGGGAAGAAGGATTTGTAAGTGTAAGAGCCACCCACCCTAATAAACACCACAAGGTGTTCTTGCTCATAAACAAAAAGCTGAAAAACAAGTGGCTTCCCATGAAGGGGACAGAAAGGTTGTAATTTTTTTTTGTAACTCTCGAATATTCTTGTATCTTTTATTTGTTTATAATTTATCCAAAAAAAAAAACAAAAGAGAAAGATAAATCTTTATAAAGACAACCTTTTTGACCCTCTTAATTCAAACACCTCGAAATATACAAGTTTGAGGGCACTTGCTTGTAGAGAACAGTAGCAATACAAGCTTTGATGGAATCTAGATCTGCATAAAATATAAAAGTAAAGCTCATATTACTTGATATATCATGAGGCATTCTTCCCATCACAATCCCCTTGCACATTCCTAGGATCTTGTCATGTATTTTTAGCATGTATTTTGTTCCATGCACCATTCGAGGAGTTCAAGAATGCTTTATAAGGGCATTCATATGCTTTATAAAGGCGATCTCTGTATCTTTGTCTCGTCTCTCTTGCTAAGTGATAATAGAGGAAAACGAAATCTGTCAGAAACACTCTCACGAATGAATTCACACAAGCATCTTCGACACTTCGGTTTACCAAATATGCCCACCTCCACGTGACATCAGAATCGAAGCAAAATAGTATATGGAGGCGTAGTTTTTCCTTCCTCGCTTTCGATTTCTTGTTGTGGTGGCAGAACGCAACACAATTCTCCTTCCATTCATTGGAAGCGATCAAGCACTGACTTTTATCACTTTTCTGCTTGCAAATTACCTTCCAATGCTCCGACAGCTCCTCACAGATGGCCCGCCATTGACTTTCATGCAGCACGATGCTTACATCCACACATGAATACGTATCGGAGATCTTACCTCTCGTTATAAGTTGTTACATGCAGACATCGAAGTGCATACACTCATGATCTGATAGTGGATGGGAAATGACAGCATTCAGCTTTGGTCTCTAGCTGGTTTGCATTGTGGGCAGGGACATGTCCAGGATTGTTGCAGTTGTTGGGTTCATACACTTCTTTACAAAATCCACTCAAATATAAAAGTATAAAAGGCTTCAATGAGTGCAACTCTCAAGTTTTTTTTTGGGTCTTGACCTCGTTTCTTCGCCAACCGGAGGCATTCGTCCAGCCCCTAACACATCTACTGTTTGACGATTCATGAAAACAGTGATGGTGGTTGTTCATGATACGAGGATTCCTTTTTCACTTCATGAAAGAAAAGAAATCCTTGTGCATGTAGGTGAAACTTGTCTCGCACCCACCGATCCTTTTAGTCCTACCCATAGAAAGCGTTCTATATATACATGGTGAACTCATATCTGATCTACAGGCACACATTAACAGCATACATTACACAGGTACGAACTTACATTTTCTTGATCTCTCTCCGCCAACCGAGCATGCGTCTCGTCCCATGATACCGGCACTAGTCCTGTGTGCATGTTGGTTTTTCGAGTCTCTGCATCTCAAGTTTCGCTCTTAACTGATTATAGACCTGGAGAGTGCGCAACAGACCGCATCCATTTCTTTTGCTGCTTCCCTGTTTTCATTCTTCGGGAATTTTTCTTTTTCATAGGTAAAGCTCAGCCGATTTTCATCTACAACTTGCAACAGCTCACGCAGACAAGATGGCTACTTCCGCACTTTGCTTTTACCTTCTGATAATGTCAAGTGCTGTGTGCTTTTCATTGAGCGCTGCTCAGAATGGCAACATTCCTCAAGGCCTTGCCCTGGATTTCTACCAAAATACGTGCCCACAAGCTCGTGATATCATCAAAGCTGAAGTGCTGAAAGTCGTGACCCAAAATCCAAGCCAAGCTGCTGGTCTCATGAGAATCGTCTTCCATGACTGCTTTGTTCAGGCAAATATAATAATCATCACGGGTTCTCTTAACAAAGAGAGCGATTTCGTTATTCTTCACGATTTCATCATGAGAGCCTTCTTTATGCATTACTTAAGTGTATTCATGCGTTACAGGGATGTGATGCATCATTGCTCTTGACAAAGCCCATGGTTAGTGAGCAAATTGCAACTCCAAACAATGCATCTTTAAGACAATCGACCATACGCATCCTTGACAACATCAAGGATCAACTGGAAGCTGCTTGCCCGGGAGTGGTCTCATGTGCGGATACCACTGTACTCTCATCAGCCATAGCGCTCGAGCTTGTGAGCTTACCTTTGTTGTCTGCCACGTTACCTTGCATATATATCACATCTCTTTCCGTGACTAGAAGACCTTAAAGAGAGGAATACTAATTCTGGTTATGAGTATTTCTTGAAAAATGTAGGTGGGAGGTCCAAACATCCCTGTTCTGATGGGTCGACGAGACAGCCAAACTGCTGCATCTAACCAGACGGTCATCGCTAACATACCTGCGCCTCAGTTGAGCATTTCTGGACTGAAGCAGAATTTCCAAAACCATGGACTTGACAGCAGAGATCTTGTGGCTCTTTCCGGTGAGCACACTGAAGCAATACCTCCTAGATATATATAAGAGCTTGCCCACCTGCTCCCTCTGTGTGTTCGTGTGTGTGCGTGCGCGTGTGTGTGAGTGAGTGAGAGAGAGAGAGAGAGAGAGAAAGACTGAGAGAGAGAGCGTGTGTGTGTGTGTGTGTGTTTGTGACAACATACACAAATACAACGATCGGTACGCGAACAATCAAGAGACGAAGGAGATAAACCTTAATATGTTTTTCTTGGCAGGAGCGCATACTTTTGGGCAAGCACACTGCAGGGTAGTGGATCTACAGCTGACGCCCACTGTGTCATCAGACCTGAATGCAGGATTCGCTGCAAACCTTGCCCGCATCTGCCAGCCCAACAATTCGGCTCAGAATCGGGGAGGCCTGACGGTTCACCTGAACTTCTTAAGCACCGACGTTTTCGACAACAGCTACTACAAGAACGTTCTCAACAAGGTAGCAATCTTCCATTCTGACGCAGAACTGCTAAATGCGCCCGACACGAAACAGCTCGTTCAGCTCTACGCCGGTGACCAGGCAACATTTTTCCAACAGTTCAAGCTATCCTTCACGAAGATGGTTCAACTGGGCGTGCTTACGGGCCAAAACGGTGTAATAAGGACGAAGTGCTCCGTGCCCAACAGCTAATGTCAAGGGTTAATCCCGCGCGTTTTTATTTTTCAAAACAAGCTGCTTTAAACTATAAAAAGATGGAGAGGAAGATTTCATAAAAGAAAATTAAGAGCATTTTGTCCTTTCTCATAATAAGCACGATGATTTCCTGTTTTCAACTTCTCACATGAAGTCCCAAGCCGCTTGGTTGGGTGGTTGGGCCTTTCACCTCTTGAGACGGGAACGAGGGTTCAACCCCCACCGGCAACATGTAAGGGACATGTTAACATGGAAACCTTGTATTGTGGCTGATGTGCCACCGTTTATTCTGTTACGCGGTAGATGTGACCGCAGTCTAACGCAGCTATGTAAACCCCTGTTCTTGTGGGATACAGGGGGGTCCCATGGGTACTATGCCCTTCCTTGTACAGTTGCAATTTCAAAGTTACAGTCTGGAGGAGTAGGCCTCGGCTGAACCTCCATTTAAAAATTTAAAAAAAAAAAAAAAAAAAACTTCTCACATGAAAGACGTGCCTTTTCAGGATAACAAGTTTGTTGCACCAAAATGCCTTCTTTTAAGAGGGACTTGATGTCCGGCATCGAGTTCCGCATTAAAATTTTATGTGAGATGCATGTGTAGAAAACACCTACTATGTGAAAAGTCAATGATACAATTGAGTTCTTCCTAACAAATGGTTTTTGTGCAAGAAGTTGATGCTCGACATCAACTTTGTGTAGAAGGTAATTATTCTATACAAAAAGTCAACGTCAAACATCGAGTCCCTAGCTTTTTACACAAGAAGTGGATGCTACACATCAAAATTTATCATGTGCATGGTGGCATAGATGGAATACACTCATGATGAAATCGTGGGGAAACTCCAATACAGTTGTGATAGATTTAGACAGGCAAATGGTTATATTTATCATGTGCGTGGTGGCATAGGTGGAATACCTATAAATGAGGAAGGTTGGAATGATATATCAGGGAGCGTTTCTTCATAGGTCTACAAGATGCATAGAATTAGTCATTGGTATCACTTAAAATCTATATGATTATCTTTAGAACATGATTAACGAAGAGGCTCTCTAAGTGGATACATCACGCAATCATCAAGTTGTCCATGGGGCATATTGAGTTGCATTATGAATGCAATAATCCAAAACAAGAGCAACTTGGTTTCATGAAAGTGAAGTATTAAATATGATAGAGGCAATTAATGTCATCATCGTTTACATGATAAAAATTCAAGTGCCCAATGAGATACATATGGGCAAGTGGTTCCATCTTGATGGTCTCAAGGGGTAATTTAGATTTCACTACATTGATACTTGAGAGAAATGATACAAAATTTTCCAGTTTCTAGCACAAGGCATGACAATTGGAAATTGCACCATTCTATCAGAATCTTCTCTACATTTGGATTTCTTATGGGAAGGTTGTGGTATGTCGTTACACTTATGTGTCCCTTGAGTAGCTCTGATGTGAAACATTTCCCTATACATGAGCACTTTTTTCTCTAGAATTGGCTAGAGGTCTTCTTCCCATGTAACCACATATACATGATATACTGCATATATGGTGTTACTTTGTACTTAGGGATTCACTTATAGATCTCTTTTACTCATTCTCATATTACTGATCACCTATCTATGGAGAGCTCTTCCAACCATTGAATTTTGTGGTGTGTCGATCTACTTCCTCACTTCTATGTGTAATTATATTCGTGCTTCCTCAATCTCACACACCCAACAATGGCATTACAGAAAGTTCAACTCCTTCTCAACCTACTAATTTTCACATATGTCTCAAGAGTTATGGATTGTGAGCTTCATTTCAGCTTGCATTTCAACTCTATTGAGGTTCATATCTTGCTTCTTTTGAGTTATTTGGTGCAATGGCAAGCAACAACAAGTTGTTTGACTTGCCTCAAGTTTAAGACAAGCTTGCTCGGATTAGCTACATTGGATCCAAGGGGAATTGTACTCATGGCCTATTAGCTATGACTCCGATGGGCTAACCATATGCCCAAAAAGCTATGGTTCATTTCTTGAGTCTAACAAAATATCCATTGTGGTCTTACATGATGAAGCATGTTCTTGTTGCAAAGCAACTATGGAAAATAGTGGCAAATGTTGACAAGGAAGTATGAAACACAGTGACAGTTGTTGACAAGCAACTAGGAGATTCTTCTAATACACAAACATGTTATCATAGATTCAAGTTTTTCTTGAAGTATAGTGATTATGTGTTCTCCACCTAAGCAAGAGCAACTTAGATGGGATGGAAAGGATGCTCAATTTCATGCATCGATTTACCTTTTTGTGAAGCGACATATTTTTCCACACATGTTGTCATGGAATACTTCATGACAAGCTTTGGGATAATCTTGCTTCTTTGTATATAGTGCATAGTGAGGCATCAGTTGCTTACTTGAGAAAGCAACTTGAAGATTTTTATATGGCTGAAAATGCATCAGTGGATGTAAATGTTACATGCATCAAGGATTTGAAAGAGCAATTTGCAAACATTGATGAGAAAGAGCCATACACACATCTTCAAGTTGCTTACTTGAGAAAGCAACTTGAAGATGTGTGCATGTTTGAAAATGCATCAATGGATGTAAATGTTACACACATCAAGGTTTTGAAAGATAAATTGGAAAACATTGATGAGATCATTCTTGATGCATCACTCTTTTCTACACTACTCAAAGGATTGCCAAAATCTTTTCAAAGCTATGCTACTACAATTTGTTTGGTTGAAAAGTAAATCCAAAATTGTATACTTTTGATGAGGTTGTGTCTCTTCTTTTGCAAGAAGAGCAATCAAGAGTGAATAGAAGGGGTTTTATTTAGGGAATGCAAGCACTTGCTATTATAGAAAAGGGAAAAAGGAAGTTTTTGTTATCTTTGGCTTCATCAAATCCAAAGCCTCAATATTCTTCATCCTCTCTTGATGGTGATATGCAAAAGAAGAAGGTATACAAATGTTGAAAAAAGGCTCAACATTACCATTGATGAATGTAGAGAGCTTGCCAAGTGTAATGGAAAGAGGAAACAATCTGACATGTCTATTGCTGAGAATACATCTAATGCAAAGATCGATGAAACTAATGTTTCTCAAGATGTTTTGGCATGGGTGGTTACATGTCATTATGATTCATCATCACATTCTACATGTATGATTGTCAATGAGGCTGATTCATATTTGTTTTTTCATAGTGGTGCTTCAAAGTCTATCACTTCATGCAAAAGATTTTTTGCATCTTTGAAAGATGCACCCAAGGAGGACATGTTGTATGCGCAAACGATGCTCCCTATTGTATTATTCGAGTTGGATAAATTCAATTTAAGGCTACAAACAGAGGTATTCTTACTCTCAAGAAAGCGCTATATGTACCTCGTATTAAGAAAAACTTGATTTTAATTCTTGATATCATTAGTGTGGTAAATCATGTGCATTTTGTTGGTAAAAAATGTATGGTGATGTTATTATGCGATGAATTTTATTGCTTGGATACATAAAAAACAGTTACTTAAAACTCCTTGCTTATTCATACTTCTTCTATGGCTCAAACAGAGTTATGGAACACTCGTTGAACTTCACTTGTTCTCTTTAATCGCAAAAGATGGATATGGTTATTGCTTTTGCCAACACTTGAGTCCATTGAAAAGCATACATGTGAAGGTTGTATACTTTGGAAAATGGATCATACTTCTTTTTTGAAAGATCGTACAACACATAGTACACAAAAATTGGAACTTTTTCATAGTGATGTATGTGGTCAGATCAAGAGTCCATTTTTTTGTGAGCATTTATACTTATTACCTTCAAGGATGATGCAATATGCCATACTTGGGTGTCTCTTATGAAAGCAAAGAATGAGCTATTCTCTTGGTTTAAAATATTTTTAGCTATGGTTGAAATTCGATCACGCAATGAGCTTTTGTTTTTTGCACGGATCATGGAAGTGAATACATGTCACATGAATTTAATTATTTTCTTTGTGAAACACACCAATGTACAATGCCATATAGAGCTCACCAAAATGGTTTTGTAAAACACAAGAATAGAACACTTCTTGAGATGGCATGATGTTGTCCTATAAAAGCATTGAAATTAATTACATGTTATGAGGTTTGGAATAGATCAAAACCAATGGTTAATCATATGTGCATATTTGGTTGTTTGGCATATCCTCTTGTGCAATCACAACAACATCAAAACCTTGATGAAAAAATAAAAGAAATGTATATTTGTTGGATATAACAGTGCGAGTAAAGGTTATCAATTGTACCATCCATTGAAAAGAAAAGTTATTGTAATTCAAGATGTGGTATTTGTTGAAAATCCATCTTATTCTTTATTTGAATGTAAATTTTAGGTAACAGATACCTCCCAAGCTGTGTTTGATAACTCATGCCTTTGTTCCTATTGATGTGTAAAGCACCACAAGAAATGAATTAATGTGACACTAGAACACCTCTATGGTCACCACTAACTCATTGCCACTCCAAAATTTGAGAAATGATAGCCAAAACCAAGACCTTTACTTCTACAGAACTTTCTAGTCACTGAAATGACATACCTTCAGTATTTTGCTAATTTCTCCTATCTCAAATATTATTTCTCCAAGATCTTTTAGTATATGAAACTAGAAGATTAGAGCTTTCCAACAAGCTATCATATGCAAGAAACGAATCGCTAGAACTCGAGTTATGGCCTTCACAAGATGACCCTGTATGACTTTCCAAAATTGGAAATTTTGCATGTTTTAGAAAATTTCGCTATCTAAAAATGAAAATTCGATGCCTAGCATCGACTTGCAACCAAAAGTCGATGAAGGGCATCGACTTTGAGTTTTTTCAGCCACTTTTTCAACACCAGAATTACCCCCTTGAACACACACATGAACAAGACCACTTTTATGTGAGAAGTCGATGCCAGGCATCGACTTTATGCTGAAACTCGATGCCAGGCATCGAGTTGCTCCACAAACCTCATGTTTTTAAGAAGATTTAGTAGAAGTTAGAACTCAGAGAATAAAACATAGACTTATCAGCACAAACTCGATGCCAGGCATCGAGTTGCTCAGAAAACTTGAACTTTTGAACTCATTACACAGAAGACAAGCATGGAGATGATGGAGAGAGTCTCATACACAGAACTTTAACTGTTTCTTCACATAGCTATGAAAAACTCAGAAGTTTTACAAATGCTTTCTCACTCAGAGAAGGCCGACTATACTCAGTCATACAAAATGAACTCCTTCTCACATTCTATTACTCTCTTCTACTTCTTCTCTCTCATCGCGTCAGTTGATACAAACTAACTTATATAGATTTTCTCATTCTCGTGACTTTTAAAAAACTTCTAGAACTAAAGTGAACTAACTTTACAAATATAATACACTTGTGAATTTGTCCCTTCACATAGGCATGTAGTTTTATTCTAAAGTTTTGATCTTCAAATGTATGTCCAATTAGTGATTGTTTCTCCAAAAGCTCCCCCTCAATTACTAATTGACATTCTTTGTTTCTTCATATCATCTTCTTTTTCTTTTACTCCTGCCATGCTTTTGAATCTGCTGGTCTTCACACCATCCAAGCTCTTTGTCATTATGTCTACTATCTGATCTTTAGTAGAAATGTACTCCACTTCAATTTCTTTCTCCATTACCTTTTCTCTCAGGAAATGATAATGTATCTCTATATGTTTTGTTCTTGCATGAAATACTAGATTTGCTGCAAGATAAAGTGAACTCATATTATCTCCATGTATTGTAGGTATACCTTGATCAATGCCCAAGCTTTTGAACAATGTCTACATCCATATGACCTCCTTAGCTGCTTCCACAAGTCCTTTGTACTCAGCTTCAGTTGATGATAATGCTACTGTATGTTGTTTCTTTGAACACCAACTTACAAGCTTATCACCAATGTATATCATGTAGCCATGAGTTGATCTTCTGTCATCCTGGTTACCTGCCCAGTATGAGTCACTGTAGGCTCTCAACTTCAAATCTGATGTAAAAGGATAATATAATCCTTCCTTTATAGTTCCTTTGATATATCTGAGAACTCTTTGACCTGCAATCCAATGTGGGTCCTTTGGACATTGCATGAATTGTGACAACACTTCGACTGCATAACTAAGATCAGGTCTTGTTAGTGTAGCATAAATCAAACTACCCACAAGAGATTGATACTTCCTCATATCTTTGTATTCTGCACCATCATATTTACTAAGCTTGTGTTTAACTTCAAGTGGAGTTGAAGCTTCTCTGCAATTTTCCATATCAAACTTCTTCAATAGATTCAGAAGATACCTTTCTTGTGATACATATATGCCATGATCTGTATAAGTGAATTCCATTCCAAGAAAGTATGACAACTTTCCTAGGTCACTAATCTTGAACTCTTTCTCAAGTAATCTCTTTACCTCCTTGATTCCTTCATCTGAAGTACCTGTGATTATAATGTCATCTACATAAATACAAATGTAGATTGTACCTTCCTCTGTTCTTTTGATGAGTAGACTTGGATCTGCTTTTGAACTTTGATATCCAAGTTCATTCAGATACTTCACCAGTCTATAGTTCCATGCTCTTGGAGCTTGTTTCAATCCATAGAGTGCTCTTCTCAACCTGCAAACAAAATTTGGATACCTGGAATCTATAAACCCTTGAGGTTGTTCCATGTATACCTCATCTGATATATATCCATTCAAGAATGCATTCTTTATATCCAATTGACTTAGGGTCCCTCCTTTTGAAGCTGCAATAGCAATGATTGTCCTAATAGTTGACATCTTAGCTATAGGACTGAATGTCTCATCATAATCTATGCCATAGGTTTGGGCATAGCCTTTCACCACCAGTCTAGCTTTGTATCTGGCAATACTTCCATCTGCAAGCTTCTTCACTTTATAAACCCATTTATTTCCAATTACTTTCTTACCATTTGGTTTAGGAACAAGTTCCCATGTCTTGTTCTCCTCCAGTGCATTGAACTCTTCCTTCATTGCTTCTTACCTTTAGCTTCATCATAGTTATGAGGTTCTTCATCATCTTTGACCATATATGCATAGTTCTTCTGAGTTATGTAAGAAGTATCATAAGAATACCTTTCTGGTTGTCTTCTTGTCCTGCTTGACCTTCTTGGTTCACATTCTTCATAAGTGTCTGGATACACTTCTTCATCAAATATAGGAGCTTCTTCATTTCTTCTTGTTAATCCACTTTTGGATGTACTTGCTTGCATATAGTCTTCATCTCTATTCACCTGCACAATTGATTTTCCTTTCTCACATCTTCTTACCTCTTCTTCAAATTCTTCAGCGGTATGACTTTGATCTGCATACCAACTTTTCTATTCATCAAATGTAACATCTCTATTTCTCCTTTCTGCTACACCATTTCGTTGTGGTGTATACCTGCAAGTTATTTCTCTCTTAATACCTGCATTCCAAAGATAATCATTGAACTCTTGGGAGAAGTATTCTCTCCCTCCATCAGACCTCAGTCTCTTAAGCTTTTGACCTTTGACTCTCTCTACATATGCATGAAAATGCTTGAAAGCTCCAAACACTTATGATCTCTCCTTTAAAACATATAATGGTATCCATCTTGTAGCATCATCAATGAAAATAACATAATACCTTGAGCCACTGATAGACCCTTCTTTTGTTGGTCCCCATACATCTATATGAATGAGCTCTAGTAGTCCATCATGTTTGAATCCTTTCTTTTGAAATGGTAACCTGTGTGCTTTACCCATTTGACATCCTTCACATTTATAAACCATATGTTGACTCTGCACATTTGGTAATCCTAGTATAGACTCATTTGCAACCATAGCTTTAATTCCTCTTTCATTGAAATGACCTAATCTCTTATGCTAGAGATCAAGTTCTTCAATCACTCCTTCACCATGTGTGAGCAAAGCTTGACCAATGTTCCCTTGTACTCTTAAAGTAAAGAGTCTACCTTCTTTCTTACCATAGACAATCTGATTATATCCATTCTCTAAATCTTCAACAAATACTCCTTCATTTGTAAACCTGACTTGAAAACCTTTTTCAACTATCTGTCCCACACTAATCAAGTTTTTAGGTATTGTAGGAACATACAAAACATTGGTTAGCAAATCTGCTCCACTCTTGCATTTCACTTTTCCAATTGAATGTACACTATGTCTTGTATTATCACCTGTTTGAATTGTGTGACTAGAAATGCCTTTTTCCAATTCTGACATCAATTCTATGTTTCCTTACAAATGATTAGAACATCTAGAGTCAATGTAAAATACCTTTAGATCTTCTTTATTTGATGTGCTGATTGAATTCATCATCAATGATGTATGACTTTCATTCTGTGTGTTATTTGCATAGTTGTAATAGGTGGCGTTGTAGGATTGATTATGTCCCCAACTTCTTCCTCCACCTCTACCATAGCCTCCTCTTGGATTTTGACTACCTCTTTGAAAATTACTTTGATATCTTCCACCTCGACCAACTCATTACACAGAAGACAAGCATGGAGATGATGGAGAGAGTCTCATACACAGAACTTTAACTATTTCTTCACATAGCTATGAAAAACTCAGAAGTTTTACAAATGCTTTCTCACTCAGAGAAGCCCGACTATACTTAGTCATACAAAATGAACTCCTTCTCACATTCTATCACTCTCTTCTACTTCTTCTCTCTCATCGTGTTGGTTGATACAAACTAACTTATATAGATTTTCTCATTCTCGTGACTTTTAAACAACTTCTAGAACTAAAGTGAACTAACTTTACAAATATAATACACGTGAATTTGTCCCTTCACATAGGCATGTAGTTTTATTCTAAAGTTTTGATCTTCAAATGTATGTCCAATTAGTGATTGTTTCTCCAACAGTTTCAAAGTGGTGTGCTTGATTATGTCCATTTAAACCATCGAAATGAGGTTGGAAGAGCTAAAACACTTTAATCAAACATGGCTGAAAATTCCCAAAATTTGCATAGAATTAACATGACTAATAAATTTCAGCCAAAGATAGTTGAAAAGTCCATCCAAAAATGGTTGAAATTTTCCAATTTGTAGAGAAACATGGCAAAAAAAAATCATCCAACGATGGCTGAAAACATCCATCCAAACATGGCTCAAGAATCAAAAAAATTGCTTACCACACATGGCTAGAATGTTGGGTGTGTGTAGAAGTGTGAGAGACACACGAGAAGCACACACAAAGAGCACAAACGCAGCAAGACACACGGAGAAGACGATGGCTGGAATAGCTCTCTCTATTGATCGATGAACTGAACTTAAGTAAGAGCTAAATAATATCCCTAAGTACAAAGTACCACCACATATGAGAGTATCAAGTATGTGGTAACATGGGGAAAAAACCTCTAGCCAACACTAGAGTAAAAAGTGCCCATGTATAGGGAAAAGGTTCACATCAAAGCTACTCGAGGAACATATAAGTGTAACAAACCCCCCTGGAGCGAATGATGTGAACACATACAGAGAGTGACATATCAGCCCCCACAAGGTAACAAGCCTAAAGCTTTGCGAAAAGCTTCAAACTTTTCCCGTGGAAGAGCTTTGGTGAATATGTCTGCCACATTATCTTGTGTAGGCACATATACCAAATCAATATCTCCTGCATGAAGGCGCTCTCTCACATAGTGATAATGCACCTCAATATGTTTGGTCCGTGCATGAAACACTGGGTTTCGTGCAACAGCCAAAGCACTCTGACTATCTGTGAGAATATGTGTAGCAGCATCAATCTCCATGCAAAGATCCATCAATAGGCGTCTCAGCCATATACACTCCACTGTAGCTGTGAAAACTGCCCTGTACTCAGCTTCACAACTCGATGTCGCCACTGTAGGTTGCTTCTTACTCAACCAAGATATGCATGAGTCTCCAAGGAAAAAGCAATTACCACTAGTGGACACGCGAGTATCATAACAACCAGCCCAATCACTATCTGTAAAAGCATTCAAGCATGGCTGGACATCTCTGCCATAAAAGAGACCTAAGCTCAAAGTGCCTCGAAGATATCTAAACACACGTTTCACCGCTTGCCAATGCTTAGTGCCAGAGCGATGCATGAATCGACTCAACTGGGAAACTGCATACTGTATATCCGGCCTTGTGTTGCATGCATATATAAGACATCCCACAGCCTGCTGATAAAGAGAAGTGTCAAATGCATCATTGGAATCCTCAACTGAGAATCTAAATCCTGTCTCAATTGGTGTGGAAACTGGCTTGCAATCCTCAAAGTCAAAACGCTGAAGTAGTTTTTCAACATACTTTCCTTGATGCATAACAATTCCCCCCTCAACGGATACAAACTGGATGCCAAGATAGTAGCTCAAAAGACCAAGATAAGTGATATCAAAATTATGTTGGAAATCAGCCATAAGAATGTCAAGTTTTGCATTACATGACCCAGTCAAGAGTATGTCATCGACATAAAGAACAAGCATTATAAGATCAGCCCCATTTTTGCGTACATAGAGTGTGCTTTCAATCGGACAACATGTGAAGCTAAGAGCAATCAAGTGCTTATGTATTTTGTCATACCATGCACGTGGAGCTTGCTTGAGACCATACAAGGCTTTATGCAAGCAACAAACCATATGCTCTTTCCCTTTCATAGCAAATCCAGGAGGTTGCTTCACATAGACCTCTTTTTGCAAATCTCCATTCAAGAAGGCTATTTTTATGTCCAATTGATGCACTTTCCAACCTCGATGGGCAGCCAATGCAACCATGGTACGAATGGTAGTCATGCGTGAAGTAGGTGCAAAAGTTTCCTCATAGTCAATGCCATATTGTTGCGCATATCCTTTGGCAACCAATCTAGCTTTGTAGCGATCAATGCTACCATCAGATTTTCTCTTAATCTTGTAAACCCACTTTGTACCAATGGCATTCTTTCCTTTTGGCAATTCACATAACTCCCAAGTACCATTCCTATGTATGGAATCCATTTCTGATTGCATAGCACTCATCCATTGTGGATCGTCACATGCATCTTCAAAAGAAAGTGGCTCTTCATTACATGCTATAGCAATAAGAGAATAATCCACAAAATTACTTGATGCATGGTGAGAGCTTGACCTTGTTCTACCAAGTAAAGGTGCACTCAATTTGCTGTCCTGCAAAGTTTGTTTCAGCCACTTTGGCATAGATTATGCACTCTTGATAGACATGTGTTCATTAATGTAAAACATCTTCAATATGTACATCATGCGTGGGTTGAATTTCATGCTCAGTTTCAACCATATTTTGTCGCATATGTTCAGCCATATGTGGCTGGAAATTTCCAACAGTTTTGACATTTTTTGGCTGAATTTTTTCAGCCATGTTTGGCTGAAAATTATCCACATTTTCAGCCCTATTTGGCTGGAATTTTCAGCCCTTTGAACCTCAGTTGGCTGGTCTACATGGCCATAGTCAAGCGCACCATTTTGGAACAAAGGCATGAGTGTATCGAACACATCTTGTGAGCTAACTGTTGGCAGTTTTTTGCATTCAAGTAGAGGGAAAACTGAATTTTCAGCAAATACCACATCTCGACTCACAATAATTGTGTTCATCAATGGATGGTACAACCGATATCCCTTAATTTCAGCACTATAACCAACAAATATACATTTCTTTGCCTTGTCATCAAGTTTGTGACGTTGTTGTGATGGCACAAGAGCATATGCCAAACAACCAAACACACGCATATGACTAACCATAGGCTTATGACCATTCCAAGCCTCATAAGGAGTGATGACTCTCAATGCTTTTGTAGGGCAGCGATTCAACACATAATTTGCACACATGACCGCTTCCATCCAAAACTTATGAGGAAGATGCTTTCCTTTAACCATACATCGTGCCATTTCAAGTAAAGTTCTATTTTTACGCTCGACAACACCATTTTGTTGAGGTGTATATGGCACCGTACATTGGTGTGAAATACCTCTTTCACGAAAAAAAGCATTAAACTCATGTGACATGTACTCACCACCACGATCCGTGCGTAGAGTCAAAAGCTTTTGTGAAGAAAAATTTTCAGCCATAGCTAAAAATGCTTTGAAGCAAGAAAATACCTCATTCTTTGCTTTCATAGGATACACCCATGTATGGCGAGTAGCATCATCAATGAAGGTAACAAAATATACATGCTTCCCAAAAGATGGAGTCTTCACCGGACCACATACATCACTATGAACAAGTTGCAATTTTCTTGTAGTGTGTGTGTGACTATCTTTTGGAAAAGAAGCACGATGCATTTTTCCAAGAATGCAACCTTCACATGCATGCTTTTCAATGGACTCAAGTGTAGGCAAGCCAATAACCATGTCCTTCTTTTGCAAGTAGAGCAAACTATTGAAGTTTAAATGACCAAAACAAGCATGCCAAAGCTCCATTTCAGCCATGGAAGAAGTATGAGCAACCAAGGCATTCGAGGCAGCCCTCTTGTATGTATCCATGCGATACAAACCATCACATAATGTACCGGACATCACGATAACATCGCCATTGCTGAAATCATGAACCATACACTTATCATCAACAAAGTGTACATGAAGTCCTGCTTTGGCAATCAACGGAACTGAAATTAAGTTATTCTTGATACCGGGCACATACAATGCATTTTTCAAGAGAATCACACCTCCATTTGCAGCCGTAAGCTCAATTTCTCCTACTCCAATGATAGGATAAGAGGCATTGTTTGCACACACCACATGTCCTCCTTTAGGTGCATCTTTCAAAGAGCCAAAAAATCTTTTGCATGATGTTATGTGCTTTGAAGCACCACTATCAAAGAACCAATCCGAATCAGCCTCACTCACAACCATGCATTTAGAATGTAAAGAAGCATCATAATGACATGTAACAACACATGCCCAAAAATCTTGAGCCATGTTAGCTTCATCATTCTTTGCATTTGCTGAATTTTCAGCAATAGACCTGCCGGATTCCTTCTTCTTTTCATTGCGTTTAGCAAGCTTTCTACACTCATCAATAGTATGACCAGCCTTTCGGCAATATTTGCATCTCTTCTTCTTTTGCAAATCACCATCATTAGAGGAATGAGTGGAAGAGGAAGCTTGAGGCTTTGGTTTTGATGAACCAAAAGCTGAACCATACTTGCTTTTCCCCTTTTGTGAGATAGCAAGTGCTTGCGTTCCCTCAATCAAACCACTCCTATTCACTCTAGATTGCTCTTCTTGCAAAAGAAGAGACACAACCTCATCAAATGCATACATATTAGGATTTCCTTTTGCAACCAAACGGAGTGTAGTAGCAAAGCTTTGAAAGGATTCCGGTAATCCTTTCAACAATGTAGAAATGAGTGATGCATCCGGAATGATCTCATCTATGTTTGCCAATTGCTCTTTCAAGTCCTTGATGCATGTCACATACACATCCATTGACTCATTTTCAGCCATACATACATCCTCAAGTTGCTTCCTCAAGTATGCAACACGTGCTTCATTACGCACGGCATACAAAGAAGCAAGAGTGTCCCATGCCTGTCGTGATGTAGAACATGATCGAATGTGTGGAACTATATGATGCTTCATTGAAAGCGCAATCAAAGCATGAGCTTGAGCATCTTTTCCATCCCATCTAAGCTTCTCCTGTGTAGGTGGAGAAGGAGAAACCACTGTACTCAAAGAAGAAGCTCCATCTGTAATAGTAGACTGTGAAGTAGAAGCACCTGCCGGTCTTCGATCTACATCTACCACTATGTTCCAAAGTTGTTTTGCAACAAGAACGTGCTTCATCATGTAAGACCACATCGGATAGTTGGTCCCATCAAGCTTATCTTCAGCTTGAAGCATGCCAAACAATTCATTGCTACCCGCCATTTCACTAAGGAACAAGAATGTGACAAAATCTTCACTTCGACGAAAATTGAAATGAGTGCTGAAATTTCAGCTCATAAACCATCACTCTGATGGCGATTTTGACTGCACGAATGGCTTCGAAATGGGGGTAAAACCCCAGTGCACCCAGTGGAAATGTTTCCGGGCTGCTGAAATTCACATTTCTATGCTCTGAAATCGATTTGCACTGTTAAAGTGCGCGCGCGCCGCGACGCGAAAAACCGAAACTTGAGAAGAAGCTGAACCTGCTCTAATACCACTATTGGGTGTGTGTAGAAGTGCGAGAGACACACGAGAAGCACACATAAAGAGCACAAACGCAGCAAGACACACGGAGAAGACGATGGCTGGAATAGCTCTCTCTATTGATGGATGAACTGAACTGAAGTAAGAGCTGAATAATATCCCTAAGTACAAAGTACCACCACATATGAGAGTATCAAGTATGTGGTAACATGGGGAAAAAACCTCTAGCCAACACTAAAGTAAAAAGTTCCCATGTATAGGGAAAAGGTTCACATCAAAGCTACTCGAGGAACACATAAGTGTAACATAGAAGTCTATATGATATTCAATCGACTTTTGATGCAGATTTCGACAATTGTTGGGAATTGAATTCACAACCTCCTGTTTAGGAGTGCGATGGGCTAACCACTTGCCCCAAAATCCATGGTTGAGGATTACTTCCTAATCCTCTCTCTTAAGGTGTGGTTCAACCATCTCCTACTAGGATTATGTGACATTGCTCCCCCCTTAGACTGAGCATTGTCTTCAATGCTCACTTGTGGACCCTTCTAACTCTTGGACCCACTTTCCATGCATGAGCGCCTCCACCAACCTCAAACTCCAGCACATGGACCAAATTTGGACCTATCCCACCCTCCGTGGGTGCCCAAATGCCCATGTGCCTTCATCCAAGCCCAGTTTCACACTCACCACGGATAAGTGTTTTTTCCAAGTGCCCACAAATGAGGCGCGAACCTTCGTCTCCAACCAATTTCTCAACTAGGCTCTGATACCAATCTTGGGAATTGAACTCACAACCTCCCGGTTAGGAGTGCGATGGGCTAACCACTTGCCCCAAAAGCCATGGTTGAGGATTACTTCCTAATCTCTCTCTTAAGGTGTGGTTCAGCCATCTCCTACTAGGATTATGTGACAGCAATGTATTGCATGATGAAAACATGTTTATCAAGGATGCATAATCTATGAAAAGATGGATGCAAAAGACATTGCAAGATAGCAAGTTGGGTGATCCTTTACTTAGAAGAACAATATCAAGATCCCATCATGCATCAAGTGACTTTGTGGATGTATCTCTTATTGCAAATGCATGTAATGAAGAGCCACTCAGTTTTGAAGATGCATGTGATGATTGGATGAATAGACTGCAATTGGAATTGGATTGTACTCACAACCATTATACTTGGGAGTTGTGGGAATTTTCAAAAGGTAAGAATTCCATTGGTACTACATGGGTTTACAAGATTAAAAGAAAGTCAGATGGTAACATTGACCACTAGAAAGTCAAATTAGTTCCAATAGTTTATGTGCAAGAATATGGCATTTTTTTATGAGGAGACTTTTGCACCTACTTTGTGCATGTCTATCATTCATAGTTTGATTGCATTGGATATCCATCATGATTGGAAAAAGTGCATCCATTGGATATAAATATAGCTTTCTTGAATGTGGATTTGCAAGAAGTGATCTATATGAAGCAGCCTCTAAGATTGTCCATCAAAGGTCAAGAGCATTTTGCTTGCCACTTGTGTAATTCCGTGTATGGACTTAAGCAAGCTCTACATGCATGCTATGATGAAATACATGAGCACTTCAATGCTCTTGATTTTACATGTAGTCGAATTGAAAGAACAATTTATGTACACAAAGAATGGGCTGATTTTATAGTGCTTGTTCTTTAAATTGAAGATATTCTCTTGATTGGTCCATGTGATGAGAAAATTGGCATGCTTATGGATGATTTGCAGCATATATTTGATGTAACATATCTTGGTCTTTTGGAGTATTATCTTGGTATCTAGTTTGTATCTATCAAGGAGGGAATTGTTGTGCATCAAGCCAAGTATATTTACAAACTACCTCACAGATTTTGGTTATAAGGATTGCAAGCCTATCCCAACACCAGTGGAAACAATATTTAGGCTCTTGATTGAGAATGTAAATGATGCATTTGATACTTGGCTTTATTGGATTGTTGTGAGATGTTTGATATATTCATCTAACACAAGGCTAGACATACACTATACAATTTCCTAGTTGAATAGATTTATGCATAGCCTTGTCACTAAGAATTGCAAAGCTCTCAAATGCATGTTTATATATCTCAAATGCAATTTGAGTTTGTGTCGACTTTATGGTAGATCTGCTTGCTTGCTTTTATAGATAGTGATCAATCTAGTTATTATGATATACAAGTGGCCAGAAATGGTAATTGCTTCTCACTTGGAGGATCATGCATATCTTGGCTGATTAAGAAACAACCTATTGTCACCACATCGAGTTGTGAAGGTGAGTATAGGTTAGTATGCATAGCTAAAGTGGAGTGCATATGGTTGAGGCTCCTATTGATTTATCTATACATGGAGATTGATGCACCTACACATATTCTCACTAATAGTACTAGTGCATTGTCAGTTGCAAGAAATTTGTTGTTTCATGCATGCTCAAAGCACATTGAGGTTCATTATCTAGAGTGCACCTTCATGATAGAGATATTGATTTGGTATGTGTCTACCCAAGATAATATGATACATATATTGAAAAATTTAGGCTTATTACCTTATGAGGGTTTATATGTCACTCCCTATATGTGTTCACATCATTCACTCTAGGGAGGTTTGTTACACTTATGTGTCCCTCGAGTAGCTTTGATGTGAACCCTTTCCCTATACAAGGGTACTTTTTACTCTAGAGATGGCTAGAGGTTTTTCCCCATGTAACCACATATACATGATATACTCATATGTAATGGTATTTTGTACTTAGGGATTCAATTATAGCTCGAACTTCATTCATTCTCATATAACTAAACATATATATATAGAGGGCACTTCCATCCATCATGTTTCTTGGTGTGTTGATCTCCTTCTTAGCTCTTGTGTGTACTTATCATTTCGTGCTTCCTCACTTTCACACACAACCAACATATGCTACTATACAACTTAACCATAAGAGCTCAATGATACATGAACTCAATTTTTCATGTCTCTCTTGGCATGGGGCTTTGTGATAACATGAACTCAATAATCTTTGTTTCATTGTCCAATCGTCTCTCATATGCCTCCTTCCATAACCAAGCTTTGGTATCTTTTTGTTGCATCCATACACTCAAGTTGTTTAACAAACACACATAAATAGTTTAAATTTTAGTTTTTCTTTATACTTAATATACCTATTTAATGATTTACTCTCTTCATTTGCCTCAATGCACATGAAGCATTATGGTCAAGATCCTACTCTGAATGAGGTGGGGTATCTCATTGCTCTTAATAATAACTTAATTAGACACAAAACATGTTTCTAGGTATTACTTTTTCTTTTTTAGTCAGTTTGTTTCAAAATATTCCATGTCATATATTCTTATGCTTTTCCATTGATATGATTGGAGAAGCACTGAGACTTACATGAAAAACATTATGCGAGAGGCCAAAGAGGGTTAATTATGTCAGAGGGCAAAGAGGGTTAATAAAGCTTGGAGATTCAGAGCATTACTATTGATCCCTCTAATGGTGATAATGATAATAATAGAGATGCCTCTTCTAGCAAATAGAGTTAGACATTTGACACTTTATTTCTCTCTTTATATATATATATATATATATATATATATATATATATATATATATATATATATATATATATGAGTCATAAAAAATGCATCCTATGTCAATAAAAGAGAAACCCCTTGTCAAAAATCAAGAAAATTGCATCTTATGTTTGAAAACCCTTTATATGAGTACACATAGTTTGACAAAATGAACTAAAAACATGTGTTTTCTTGACATTTTCTTACATTTTTTTCAAAATTTTAATATCAAAATTTGTCAAAAAATGTATAGCGTGGCATATAGCCATCTATAAATTGTATATGAAAAACATGAAAGAGATTAAAAATGCATATGGATGAAGGCAATTTGATATATTGATGAGGGAGGCACTACAACATATCAGGCATATATCGAGGCTTCTACTAGGGCAAATGCATGAGCACGGTTTTGCCCTGACATCGGTGTAAGGGTCGGTATAGGAGTCAATTAGAAAGCGCTGATATAGGTGCTGATATAGCCACTAGTATAGCCGTCAGTATAGGCATCGGTAAAAGTGTTGGTATAATCATTGGTACTTCTAATGTGCACACTGGTGCCTATACTAGCGGCCTTGCTGGGAGTACTATCACACACATATCGATGACCATGCTAGGAGTACCAACGACCATATTTGCAAAAAAAAATTGGGAAAAGTGTATTATCTCTTGCTGCATCAACATTACCATGATATTGTGTAGTAAAAGACAATACACTCTGCCCAAAAAAACCAAGTACATATGATGTGTACTCTAATGGCAAAACCAAAACATGATTTCATAAAGCAAAATACTATTGGAATCAAAAGAGATGAGCAGAATGGACCATGAACCATGTACAAAAAAGTTATATATTCCATGAATGAAGCATGTATAAGAGTGTGGCAAACGACTGCCATACATGAGCCAAATAAAAATGTGGAAAAGCACTACCATATAGGAACCAAATACAAAATTTTGGTGCACCACTGCCATATATGAGCCAAATACAAAATTGTGGCACATCAATACCATACACATGCCTAGAAGGATCAAAACATCTATATCAACAGTCTTGTAATAAAGAACATTCATGAAATGAGACAAATTGACATGATATTTACAAGTAACAACTAAAAACACCAAACCAAGTTTATAAGTTCATCACCTCATCGTAGATGCTTCCATGAAATGACCACACTGCATCCCTCCAAGTCCTCCAATAGTGCAACCAATCCATGACAATATCCATAAGCCTCCTCGATTCGTGTTGGAGGATGACCCACTGCCAACTCCTACAACAAATATGCAAAACATTAGATGAACATACATGACATGCTTAACACAAAAAAATTCAATACATCAAATGATACTTACAAACTCATGATGCATAGTGTCATATCCATCGTTACCCAAATATGGCTGTCTGACCATATCAAGGCATGTGGTTGTTGCATCTCGCTACTAGTGATATCGGTCAAGAGTCTACTCCTTCTTGTCACGAATCATATCCCACTCCTCAGCTTCTAACCATACAGGCTTTGGTAAGCCTACTTTGAAAGCATCACGAGCCTCAGATTATCAATGGGACATAACCTCTCATGCCGTGTGCTGAACCCACTCTGAGCTAACAATAGGATGCCCATGTTTTGGTCGGAACTCTTGATAGATCATCTCTGTGATATAATTTTTATGATCTTTATCCTATTCACTCCATTTCAATATGACAGAGTGTCCAAACTATATGGAGTAAAGCTATCGTATATGCTGACACATGGCCTTTTCGGCCACACCCATCACCAAAACTCCATCATGGATACTATACACCTTGGAGTCATCATGGTCATGAGCACCCCAAGGTGTAGATGGTGTACCACATGGCATACCATGTGGTGTACCTACATCTGAGGTACTCACTCTAGCAGTAGAAGTGGGTGACACAACGTTTATCGCCACCTGTAGATCAACTCCTGAAACCTCCTCCTCTAGAGTGTGATCGAGACCTATGGGACGAACGAGCACCTATAACGTGTAGAGGTGTCAAACGCACACATCTACTACTAGAGCCACTAGGGGATGCTTAAGAAGATGGTTGTGGTGGATTCATAAAGCCAAGAGACATAGCTCCCATGGGAGTAGCCCTACTCACAGGAGTGATGTCGGTGGGAGTGACACCAGTGAGAGTGAAGCCATAAGGAGTGAGGTCGGGGGAGTGCTACCACGAGTGATCTAGTACCTTGATGCAGTGGCCATATACGCAAGAGGTACTTGAGATATAAACTCCAAGAACCACTCCTCTATTATGGAATGTGGAGTGATTGGAAGATTATCTCCCATCGTGCTATGTAACAAAAGAACTCCAATGATTAGCATATGATAATAAAGGTAATATCGAGAAATAGTAGTCTATAAAAGAACATAGCAAAAAAAATAAACACGAATTAGTACGTACAAGTCTTTGATTAAAAAATCCTCTATTCTAGCATCCTCTTGGAGATCTGATGCACAAAGGATATCTATCTTTACATTGGGGACTTTTAGATCTCCTGGTATGCTAGCTTCTTCTTGATCATCATCTATTGCTTCATCGTGTATCTCGTTTTCTTCAAAAACCTCTTCATTTAGGACAATCACCTCTTTCTCCTCGACTTTCGAATGAATCTCACAGTCCACTATAGATGGCCTTTCTTCTACATCTATGTTCTCAAAAATTTGTCTGCTACATGGAGAGACTTATAAAACAAATAGCCACTCTGGTTCTTTCAAATCTGGCATAAAAACAACTTGTTCATAGTGGTCGGGAAGTACAAATGTATCTCTTTCATCCGTCCATAACTTTGTAGAGTTGACTTGAAGCAAACCACTCTTATCCCGCCTCACTATTGCGTTTCTTCTAGAGGTGACTACTTTGAACCATTTCACATAAAAAACAAAGTAATCAAACTTCATGCAGGATAACTTCAAGATATCTTGAATCACTCCACAATAATCTAGCTAGCCTCCTTAAGCATTGTCGTCTTTTGCACTAGCTCTACTTTTTTGGAAAAAGTTCACCATCACCCCACTATCAAAAGTAGAACTATTTTTATTGATTCGTGCAATCCGAAAGTGTCATCCATGAGACCATAGTGCACCATATTTAGAACACTTCCAATCACATCCATTTGCAAGTTCTTCTTCTTCTTCTTCTTCAGAGATATCTTCACGCATTGCCTTTGCTTATGAAATTGTTGTATCTAGCCATCTGCTCGTTGGAAAGGGTGGAAGAGATTGAAGACTTTCTGGAAGGGGCAAAATCGATTGGAATAATTCTTTTGAAACTAAGCTCTTTCCTTTGTGTTTGTCTTCTTGGCAAGCTCATACCTTTCTAACAACTTCTGCATAGGCTCAGAGTTAATGATGCAAAACTTCATTGCCTTCTCTCTGAAAGCTTCATCCATTTTCCTTTGCATGCCTTTACCTTGAGGTTCATCACCTATGAGATGAACATCTTCATCATCACTCTATAAGTGAGGCATTTCTAAGTCTGACATGCATAGAACTCAGTTATGAATACAAGAGACTCTTGTACGAGCCATCCCTCTATTATGCTGCCCTCTGGACGTGCTCTTTGTCAAACAAACCCTTTTAATGTCTTCATGAAGCACTCCAAGAAGAACATCAACCGACTATGGACAGTTTCTACTATTGCAACTTCATCTACCACATGAACGAGCAAAAGAAGATGAATTGTGAGAATACTTGTGGGAAAGTATTTCTCTACCATATAGACAACCTCTATAGCATTGAGTTTTGCAATCTCTATGCTATCTCTATTTATCTCTTTAGAAGAGATCCACTGTACCAAGGAACTGGTTTTATAAATGGTTGTTCCTATATCCTCTGAAAGACGATCTTTTAAAGTTACAAGGAGCACAAACTATAAAAATGTGTGCCAATCATGAGATTTGAGCCCTCCAAGATCATCATTTCATGTGAAGGAAGTATTTACACATCTCATGCACCTGTAGGTGTTCGAAACTCTGAAATCATCTTCTTCACTTGTTGCTCTTTGATCTTGCGAAGCACCCAAAGAGCTCTTGGTAACGACATTGTTGACAGTCAAGGTCACACACAAGCATGGAAGCACATCAATGAAGTGGACAAACAAGAAGAAGGAGCATGTAGGGAGCTCCAAGAAGCACATGTCAAATTTAACAAAAGAAATCCCTACAAAAATAGTGATTTTTATCACTAAAAACCATTGTAAATACCATTTTCTATTTTTACAACTCTATTTTGTTCAAGCCAAGGAGTCCTTGAGCTTGAGGAATATTAGATGTATCATACTACCAATTTTCATAATTTTTAGATTCTGTTTGAGCCCCCAAATAAGCCCTAGAACCTAATTTTTAACTAGGCCGGACTCTAGGTCTGGACAAGGCCAAAACCACTCAAAAACTATAAAAAGGGGCTGGAGAGCTCATTTTTGGGGTTAGCTTGTTGTAGATTTGAGCTTCTGTAATAGATTTCTTTTGTAAGCAAAGTACTTCCATTGTTCCACTCTTTGCTATTACCTTGTGCGCATGTGTGTGCATGTTTGTATGCTTTCACTCACGCACTTGTGCACTTCACTTGCTCTTGGTCTTCATACTGGTCCTCACATCTCCGTGGATTGACAATTATGAGGTGAAGCTCCTCACGTTGGAACTTGCCATTTGGTGCCGTTGTCGGGGAGAGAGCTTGGAGGACAAGCGTGTGACAGTAAGACGTAGAGTAGCGACGTTGTGGAAGGTAAAAAAATCACCATTTTTAGTTCAGTTTCTGATTTTTTTTCTCCATCTTCATCTTTATCATCATCACCATTTTCGCCCACCTTCATCTTCTCTGATTTTTCCAGTTTTCGCCCATAGTTTCACTTCGTTTTCACTTGTGGTTGTGAGAAAGAACCTTAAAGAGGGTGCAAAACCGGAAATGCTGAAGAAATACACCTCAATATACCCAAAAATTGAGTGAACTGTCCCGGACGTGACATGACCTGCACCAAATGTCGTGAGTGTGATATCGCAGGTTTGAAGAGAGATTTTGCATCTACATACACATAGGAGTGTCAAGGAGGACACAAGGTACTCATATTTGCAAAAATTTTTGAATTTGGACTCCAAAAAATCCAAGTATCGTGTTCTCCCACGGTTGAGTATCGTGACATCTGAATGTCATGACCTCCTGTGGTCGAGTATCGTGATACCTAGCCACATCGAATATCGTGTATCATTGAGTTCTGCTATTAGATAGATTAGAGAAGTTGGTAAATAAAACACAAGTCTCTTTAACTCCACAGGCTCAACCAACTATTGAAAGAGAAAGCTCGTCACCAAAGAAAGTTTATGTTCCTGACTCCATAGATGATGGAGAACCTCTTTCAATTCAACAGCACACTCAAAAGTTCTTGCGGGAAATACAAGAAGAGAAGTGGGCCAAGGAGAAGGATGTTCCCCCTCCTATTCTTGAGATTGATGACCTTCATGACCAATTTCCACAAGACATTCCATCTCTTTATGGAGACCAAACAGAGCAACAAGAACATGAACGATTAGATTTTGAATCTAATTCTTTGTTGCCACAGTTCACAGGCCCATGGGAATCTGAATCTCTTCAGATCAGAGCTCCCACAATATTGATCAAAAACAAAGACTCAGTGGTTCCTAGAAACACTAATGTCATGAAGAACACTAAGGTTCAGTGTCATCTCACTGTAGAAGAGCTGCTCAAAGCAAAACCGGAGCTATGGAATCATGTGAAGGATCAGGTTCCATAACTTGATTCCAAAATGCCAAAAGCAGACTCTAAAGAGAAAGTACCAAAGATACCTCTAGACAAAATAGGGGACATGAGTGAAGGTGAAGAAGGTAATACTTATCTTCCAATCACCTACCAAGGTTACACAACCAAAGCAATCATAGATTCAGGTGCTGGTGTTGCTATTGCGACCACCTCCTTGTGGAAGCAGTGGGGTAAACCTGCATTAAGACCAACTAGAATGAAGCTTCAGATGGCTGGCGGCCATGTGGAAAGACCTGTAGGATTGCTAGAAGGGATAACTCTAAACCTTTTGTGGTGTAGAGTTTGAGCACACATTTGATATGTGACTTTGGTAAAACTAATACCTACGAAATGATCATAGGAAGACCCTTCCTATGAGAATTGCAAATAGTAGAGGATTGGGGAACCAATTCCTTGTACTTACAACACTTAGGGGTCACCACCAAGGTCAATTTGAAGGATTACACCTTCAGAGATGTACCACCCCTACAATGGAATCCTATCCACAAAGCGAAAGAAGATTCTATCTTTGTGCATTCTGGAAGTTCACCTGATCCATCATGGCTTCATGAAGATACTCATTTGTGGATGTGCAAGGTCACAAAGGAAGAGGAAAAACGCTTAAAGGCAAGAGAAAAAGGAACTTCTCAAGGAGATAGACCAGTTAGAGACCCAGCCTATACACCAATGATCTTTCTAGATGAGGAATTCGAGCCTCATGGTTGGGCAGAAATCTTAGCCACCATGGACATTGCTGTCAATGAAGAACAATGGACACCTCATTGTGATGAGGAGGGTTATGATATTTCAGTGTTCATGTGTCAGCCCTTGCTAGAAGAATGTGACTCTAGTGACTTCATAGAATAAGAAGAGAACGATGACGATCTAGAGTCCATTGTGATGGATAGTTGCTTTATTTCAGAGGAGCACTATCTAGAAGACATAGGAGTATTTGCACAAAAAGAAGAAGAACCTTTCACAAGCATCAAAATGGTAAATTCAAAGGAAGGGAGTGAAGGTAGTCAAAAGAAAAAGAAAAGAAAAGTAGTGAAACAAGAAGAGGAGGAGCAATTATTCGAAGTACCAGAGAATTTCAAGAAATATGAATTTTAGGACCGAAAAATTTTGGTACGAATGCCTAAGAGAGAGGCCACCACAGGAGAAGCATATGATAACAAAGAAAAGACCAAAAAAATCATAGTCACCATTGAAGAGAACGAAGAGAGATGTACGTACATAGGAGATGACCTAAGTAAAGAAGAGGAAGTAGAGTTGGTAGCCTTATTAAGGGAATATAGGGATGTGTTTGCATGGCACTATAGAGACTTGAAGAGAGTAGATCCGAAGATTTGTTCTCATACGATCCCCATAATAGCAAATGCCAAGCCCACGAAACAGAAGCCCTACACATATAATGACACCTATGCAGCTAAAATAAAAGAAGAAATCAACAAATTGATTGAAGACGGATTTATCTATGAGATTGAGCATACTGAATGGGTGTCCCCCATTGTAGTAGTGCCCAAGAAGAATGGAAAATTACGAGTGTGTATTAACCTTAAAAAAGTTAATGCCGCTACAATAAGAGATAGCTATCCACTTCCAATCACAGAACATTTATTGGAGCGTGTTGCAGGCAAGGAAGTTTATAGCTTCCTCGATGGATTTTCACGTTACAATCAAGTAACCATTGCCCCAGAAGATCAACACAAAATAGCTTTTGCCACAGAATGGGGAGTCTTTGCATTTCGTGATGCCATTTGGACTCACCAATGCATCTGCAACATTTCAAAGGCTCATGTGTCATGTCTTCAAGGAGTTCTTGCCAAAGAGCTTAGAAGTATATGTGGTCAATTTATGTGCTCATTCCCAAGAAAGGAGATGTCACATCCCTGAGCTCAGACAAATCTTCAAAAAGTGTAGAGAATATCGAGTTTGTCTGAACCCAGAAAAGTGTGTGTTCATGGTACAACAAGGTAAAATCTTAGGTCACATTGTTTCTAAAAATGGGATATCCACAGATGAGGATAAAGTAAGAGCCATAGCTGAGTTGCCGAGACCAAGGAATGTTAAAGAGGTACAAGCCTTTATGGGCCATTGTGGATATCACCGTAGGTTTATTTACATGTATGCAATCATAGCTAAACCTCTTTATGCCTTGCTGACCAATTTTGAGTGGAATGATGAATGTGAAAAATCCTTCAATGAGCTGAAGAGACGTTTGTACACAACACCAATACTGACAACTCCTGATTGGAATACGCCATTCCATGTTCATGTAGATGCAACCAATTATGCAATAGGATGTGTGTTGTCACAACCCACAGATGAAGGCAATCTAGATTTGCCTATAGCATATGCGAGCAGACAACTTAACGTTGCAGAACGAAATTATACAACAACTGAGAGAGAAGGCTTAGGCATGGTATATGCCGTAAAAAAGTTTAGACACTATCTATTGGCCAAGAAGTTCAAATTTTTCACTGATCATCAAGCTTTATTATACTTGGTCAATAAACCTTGCAATACAGGGCGCTTAGTAAGATGGTTCCTCTTACTAATGGAATATGACTTTGAAGTGGTTGTTAAGAAAGGTAAGAACCACCTCAGAGCGGATCACCTTTCTTGCATCACTTCAAGAGAGCCACCACAGGGAGTGTCTGATGAATTGCTCGACGCTTATTTGCTCAATCTAGAAGTTGTTCCTAAATGGGCAATAAGTTGGTACCAGTCCTAACCTTTGGACCTGCAAATAAGAATGTGAAGACAAACAAGGATGAAATTATAAGATCACAAAAATATCAAATATTGGCAGGAAGCATGTACAAACAAGATATAGAGGGTGCACTATCTTGTTGTGTCGAGGATGATGAACATGATAGTTGGTTGCAACAAGCCCATGAAGGATTTCTAGGGAATCACTATTCTACACAACGAACATTGCAAAATCTAAGACGTTTAGGAGTGTATTGGCCTAGTATGGATAAAGAAATTCACAAGTGGATTAAAAATTATCTAGGGTGCCAGGAAAAACCCCCAGTGGAGCATGCCACCCTTTATCACGTGTCGTTAATTCCAGATTGGAGTGCTCCATTGGTAGAATTTATGAGATCAGGAACACTACCTGGAGAGGCAAGTATAGCAAGAAAACGAAGTATGGAACAAGAGGCTCTAGACTATGCCTTAGTAGGAGACAACCTATATCGGAGAGGCAAAGATGGTTACTTAAGGCTATGCGTTCATGAATCAGACTACTTGAAAGTCTTGGAAACTGCCCATAGTAGTGTTGCAGGTGGACACTTTGGGCCTAACAGAGTAATCAAGACTATTCTATTCTCAGGACTTTGGTGGCCCACTCTTCATATGGATGCACATACCTATGTGAAGAAATGTTACACATGCCAACGTGCACAATATCCGATAAGAAAAGATGAGATGCCTCTGAGGCCAATGATGGGAGGACGTGCATTCTCGAAGTGGGGCATAGACTTTGTAGGTCCTGTTAACCCCCCCGCTAGAAACTCCCATTCAGAGTACATTATTGTAGCCATAGATTGCCTCAGAAAGTGGGTAGAAGTCAAAGCCACAACAAAGAATGATGCTCAAACAACGGCAAAGTTCTTATTTGAGAATGTGTTCACGAGATATGGATTACCAATAGAGTTAGTAAATGATAGAGACACACACTTCTTGAATGAATTCATTGAAAATCTTCTCCAAGAATTCTTGGTGATACATAAGAAGTCTGCCCCCTATCATCCACAAGCTAACGGACAAGCCGAGAGCACAAACAAGATTGTATGCAATGTACTGACAAAACTAGTAAATAACAAATGCTCTGATTGGGACAAACAACTTCATCATGTTGTTTGGGCTTACCGAGTTGCCTATAAAACGGTACTCAATGCCACCCCATTTCATATGGTCTTCGAACAAAATGCTGTGCTACCTTTGGATTTCCTAATCCCAACCTTAAAAGTAGCACAAGAGCATGAGTGGAATGGACACGAGTTATCCTCTAGGATTTTTGATCTAGAACGCTTAGGTGAGACGAGGCTACGAGCGGCAGCAGGCATCTATGCTGCAAAGAAAAGACAAAAGGCATACTTTGATGCACACATCAAATATAAAGGATTGAAAGAGGGAGACCTAGTGCTGGTTTATACGCTAAAGCAACATACCCAAAAATTGGAGAAACAAGGATATGGACCCATGATCATTAATAGAATCTCCACTAGTGGAGCAGTTCAATTGGCCACTTTAGAAGGTGATGTCTTGCCAAACTATATCAGTGGTTGTCGAGTCAAGTTATATCAAGAACCTCTCACAGAGGATATGCTAATGAGACTCAACACTGCAAAGAAGCGAAAAGAAGAAGAGTTAAGGGTTAGAGAAGAAGCATAGGCAGAGGCTCGAGAACACATTAGGAGAAATAAGTTAAGATGCCTAGGCCTAGATGTCAATCTTGAGGCCCCAGGATACCACATGGCCATGTGTCACACATCAAGTGCAACTACTTCTCAAATAATTGATCGACGTCCCTGTGTGACCATAGCGGTAGGACAAGGGAAGAATGCAAGGATTGTGAGAGCATTGATTGATTCAGGTGTAGCAACTAGTGCAGTTAGACTTTCATACTGCCAAGACTTGCAATTGAACATCAAGCCCATAGAAACCTATCTCATAGGATTGGGAGGTGTGGAAACCCCTTGTTTGGGCGAGGTAGAGCTTCACATCTATCTTCAAGATTTTCCAATGAGAGTCAAAATGCTCGTGTGTGAAGATGAGGACCTTACGGAACCACTTGTCCTGGGTCAAGACTTGATCTATGACCATGCACTCAACTTAAACCTTAAAAGCCAACTTCTTCACGTTTGGGTACATGAACAATCTATTACCTTAGAACTAGACAATTGCATGCTCACAAATCTAGATGTCACACATTCTCTTAGTTCTTCTAAGACTCATCTTAGCAAAAAAAATGTTGTGTGTGTTAATAACCCTATAAAGCAAAAGGACTCAGTCATGGAAGCACAAGCTCAAATGCCAGCAGACCTCTCCTCTTCTTCACTAACTAATGCAGGCATAACTCAACCAAAGAGGCAAGCAAAACATACATCTGCTATATCAAATAGACAGACAGAATTCAAGAAGAAAGAAGCTCAGGGCATGAAGCAGATTTGGGTACGAAAAGGAGAGCAACCACCAGCTTTGGCACAACCATTCCCATCGAAGCAAGCTAACCATGCTAAAAGAAGCACCAAGAAATGAGGACCAGCTCAATCCTATGGTCTTCGACAAATTTGGGTACCAAAGCAATCGATGAAGGCCGACCATAATAACGTACAAATTTGGGTGCCAAAGAAATTAGCTGCAACTCAACAAGGGCGATCACAAATGTGGATACCCAAGGCACTCCTACATGCACAAACACCACTGATCTCCCTCACAAGAAAAGTTTCAACAAAGAAGCCAAGGAGAGAAACGGGTAGGAACCGAGCACAGAGACCACAGGAAGATAAACTCACCTCTTTGGCAAAAATAAGCAGCCAATCATCAAGTATATGGGTTTGGAAGCCAAAAACACCAACAACATCCATAGAACCAAAGAGCCAACCACACTGGATACCAAAGTTTGGAAAGCATCCAAAGATGAAGAGGCCTGGGGTGATCTCTATAGGGCCAAATACTATTCTAAAATGGGTTCCACTCAGGAGGATTACATCATTTCGAGATCCAATTGACACCTCCAAACAAAGAATGTATGAAGTATGCAAGTAACATCAAAAGCCTCGACCAACAACAACCATGTGCCTTTGGCATAACCCTGTCTTTTGCACCATTCAGGTCATGCATTTCCAACGTATGCATTAATATAGGGCCACATTAGGCGGCCATGCATAGACACAATTGAGAATCCCAGGCACATACAACACATGGGACACATGTAAAATGTTTTTGATGCTAACATCTTTCTTCTTGTTTTGTGACATTGTTCCAAAAAAAAAAACAACAACAACAACAAAAGGAAGAGAGAAAGAACGCGATTGTGCATTTGAAGAATCCTCATTGCGAACCATCAACAAGGACATCCATCAACCACGGAAGACCAGCTGATGGTCAATCCCCATGATGGAAGTACAACACGAAGAGTTGAAGATCGACGAAACTTTCACCATGGTAAGAATTGTATGCTTCAACAACAACATAACCATAATCGATTAGGAAACCTCTTTGTCAACATACACTTGAGCACTTAGCTCAAGACCCAACTTCTTGCACCATAATTCTTCCAATGCATTTCCCAAGTATGCATGCATAGGGCTACATTACAAGGTCGTGCACAAGGCACATTCTTCTTTCAACCCATGCACTAATGCACTTACCCATCCGTCATTATGGGTCCCGATTACTTGGTATGGAGACTAGGGAAGCCATCTTTGGAAGAACCAAAGGACATCACGGTGACAACAACAAGAGACAGGAAGTAATCCACCATGAGAGTTGCTCATAATCAACATTGACAACCTCTTTTGAGTAGCTCACAATTTTTGAAAGCTCACAAAGACACCATCAAGCTGGAATACAAGGAAGGAGTACATACAAAGGTAGAAGTGACAAACTGACGAACCAGAAAACTACACAGGCTACAATTGGAAGATGGACTGCTCTTGTGCATACATGATGGACACTATCTCTCCAAGCACCTTGGAACAACCACTACAACAAGGGTCTGTCAGGGACGACAAACTCTAGAGGGGGAGAGTGTTGATAGTCAAGGTCACACACAAGCATGGAAGCACATCAATGAAGTGGACAAACAAGAAGAAGGAGCATGTAGGGAGCTCCAAGAAGCACATGTCAAATTTTCATAAGAAATCCCTACAAAAATAGTGATTTTTATCACTAAAAACCATTGTAATTATCATTTTCTATTTTTACAAATCCATTTTGTTCAATCCAAGGATTCCTTGAGCTTGAGGAATATTAGATGTATCATACTACCAATTTTCATAATTTTTAGATTTCGTTTGAGCCCCTAAATAAGCCATAGAACCTAATTTTTAACTAGGCCGGACACCAGGTCTGGACAGTGCCAAAACCACTCAAAAACTATAAAAAGGGCTGGAGAGCTCATTTTTGGGGTTAGCTTGTTGTAGATTTGAGCTTCTATAATATAGTTCTTTTGTAAGCAAAGTCCTTCCATTGTTCCACTCTTTGCTCTTACCTTGTGCGCGTATGTGTATGTGTGTGCATGTTTGTATGCTTTCACTCACGCACTTGTGCACTTCACTTGCTCTTGGTCTTCATACCGGTCCTCACGTCTCCACAGATTGACAATTATGAGGTGAAGCTCCTCACGTTGGAACTTGCCATTGTGCTAGAGTGACAGACATTGTTCTGTTGGGCTTAGTAATTGCCCACAACTCTTGCATACGATCTCACTCTTCTAAGTCCTCCCTTTGTGCTTTGCTTTCTTTCTTTCCAATCAAAGCCTTCTAGAGAATCTCTCCCACATTCACTACAACAGATCATCCATATACCGAGGTTTTTACCGAGGGAAATGAATGCACATATTCTTGCCCCGGCGTTGGTGTAGGTGTTGGTATGTGTGTCGGAATTAAAGCATCGATATAGGCATCCATATAACCGTCGATTATATATAAACATTGGTATTACTGACGGTTATATTGATGCCTCTGCTGGGTGTACCATCACATATACTGGCGCCCGTTGGGTGTACCGACGCTTATTCCGATGGCATTACTGGGAGTACCATCACTTATATTGACGACCATATCTGCAAAGTTTTATTTGGGCAAAGTGTGTTGTCTTTTGCTACAGCAACATTACCATGATGTTGCTTAGCAAAAGACAATACACTCTGCCCAAAAAAAAACCGAGTACATGTGATGTGTACTCTAATGTGAACCGAAATATTATTGGACACAAAAGAATGAACCATGAACCATGAACCATGTACAAGAAGAGTTATATATTTCATAAATGAAGCATGTACAAGTGTGTGGCAAACCACTGTCATATATGATGCTTTTACAAAATGTGGCAAAGCATTGCATTGCCATATACAAATCAAATACAAAATTTTGGTGTGCCATTGCCATACACATGCAGAGAATGTTCCATATCAACAGTCGTGCAACAAAGAACATTCATGAAATGAGATAAATTCACATGAGATTTACAAACAACAAGTAAAAACCAAGTTTATAAATTCATCACCTCATCGCAAATTCTCCCATGAAACGACCGCACCGTGTCCCTCCAAGTCCTCCAATAGTGCAACATAGACACACACATACACACATATTTATACTCTCTCTCTCTCTCTCTCTCTCTATATATATATATATATATATATATATATATATTCATAACAATATGTATATTTATATATTGTTATGAATATATATATATATATATATATATATATATATATATATATATATATATATATATATATATATATATATATATATATATATATATGTGTGTGTGTGTGTGTGTGTGTGTGTCCTGTTATACATACATACATACACACACATAGAGACACACATGCATACATAATGCACATGCATATGCATGCATACATACTTACATGCATACACACAAGTACACACCCACATACACATATACACACATACACAACTTCACATATACATACACACACATATACGTACTTACATATACATACACACATATTCATACACGCATATACACACACATACACACATGCATATAAACATATGCATGCATACACATATACACACACATACATATGCATACATATACATATATGCAGATCAGATCACATGAATACCTACCAACAAACATATGCATATACTTAGACACACATAGTTACATACATGTATATACTCGGACATGCAGAGACCAACAGACACATAACCATACACATAAATTTACGTGCACACACATATATACATACATACACACACACATATATATACACACATACTTTTACATATTTATATGCACACAGATAAAGACACATAATCACACATACACATGCATACACATATACATACACACATATGAAAACATAGATACACACACTAAACATATGCATACACACACATAGAGACACACATACACACACATGCATACATATGCCTACATAATGCACATATCTCCATTCTTGTTGAGCTTTGTCTCATTTGTGAAGAGTTGCCCCATCAATGTGTTGAGGTTAGGTATCTGCATGTCCATATATAATAGGTCCATTGTTGTGGTGAAGGACTCCCATTTGTGATCAGCTTTAATGCCATTTATGATCTACCTTACTACCTGATCCTCTTCTATTTCTTCTCCAATGCTCCCAAGTTGGTAAGCTACATCCTTCATCTTGTTCAGATAATGAGCTACACTTTGCTTTGGTTGCTTCTTCAAGGTTGTGAACTCCATCGAAAGCTAGTTCTTTCTAGCCCTTGTATTTGATTAAAAGTATGAAGAAAGTACTTCCCAAGTCTCTTGGGAGCTCTTGCAATTCCTAATATGAGGTAATAAGAAATCAGATATTGATTTCAGTATATAAGACCTAGCTAGGGCATCCTTTGCACACCATGTAGCTAGTCTTTCTTGCTCTTCTCTTGTAGGTTGATATTTGCTTCTGAATATTGGCATTTCTTCATCTTTAGAGATGTATCCATACACGATTCTTCCTTGGAGGTAATCCTTCACCCTTAGGGACCATTCTAGATAATTTCCCCTATCTAATTTGTCAATGAATGATGGAAATCCATCTCCCATTTTGCTTTGATGATACTCTCATACCACAGTTGAGGAGATGGTGGAAAGATTCCTAAAATGAAGTGGTGCTACAAATCCCTACTTCATACCAGCCAAGAACAAGTTGAGAAGTGTAAAGTAGACCCCTTGAGCTTCCTAGGAACCACAAATAATCACCTAAGTGCTTTGGAGTATGATCCTCTAATCAATGGATCAAAACATATGAGTAGGAGGTTCAACTATGAGCTAAGACTTGCTATTTTGGTCTCTATACATGCTCAATAAAATGAACAATGCTCTCAACCTTCTAGCAATTGATCAAATTCCTTTTGGGAGTATCTAATTGACTTAGATAGCTACCAATCACAAGTCATTTCACTAAGAATGATCAAGTGTACACTGAGAATTATGATTAGCAAGTTAGATGACCATCCCAACATTTTTGGGCTTCCACAGTATGCAGACCAGTGAGAAAAGTTTCGAAGATATCTCGAGATTGAGTAAAGCAACGACAATGAAAATTCATACTAGAAAAACAGACAATATGCTGAATCTATACTACTTTAAATCATAACAAGTGATTAAGTATGCACTTAGAACCAAATCTGAGAAGTTCACTATTTTGAGATGAACATAACAGAGAAATGAAGTAGAGATGTGATCAATGTATATGTATTAAATCACATAGAGTTACAATGACATTGGTAATGTATGATTGCACAATGCGAGGGTAGTGATGGAGCTATAGAATGGGCTCACTAAACACTAAAGATCCCTCTCAAAATGATCTCCCAATCGGGCTCTTTTTCACACAAGATTTTGATCCATTTTTATAGCTTAAATTTGGACCCATTGTTTGAATTCAAATTTGAACTCTTACCATAAAGTGAATCCTAAACTTTAGGACTTGCTTTCTCATCAATCACCTACCAAGTGATTCGTGATTTGATTCCTCCTAACTCCATGTGAGAGTAAGTGCTATGCACTTTTACAAGGATAAAAGTAAATGCCTTTTACAAGAGAATAGTCATATGTGACTTTAAATGACTATATGAAGTGAATACTAATTGTCCAAGTATGTAGGCTTGGACTCATTTGCACCAACAATATCGATGGACCTTTTCTAGAAGCATGTACTTCCTATGTATCTCATTGGGCACTTGAATTTTTATTATTTAAATGATGAAGAAATTTTCCCTCTATCATATTTACTACTTCACTTTCATGAAACCAAGTTTCTCTTGTTTTGAAGGATTGCATTCATAATGAAACTCAATATGTGATTGTATCTACTTAGAGAGCCTCTTAATTAATCATGTTCTAAAGATAATCATATATATTTTTAATTGATACCAATGACTTGTTTTGTGCATCTTGTAGACCTATGAAGAAATGCTCCCTGACATATCATTGCAACCTTCCTCATTTATAGGTATTTCATCTATGCCACCACACACATGATAGATAGTACCATTTTCCTTTCTAAATCTATCAAAACTGTATTGGAGTTTCCCCATGATTTCATCATGAGTGTATTCCATCTATACCATCATGAACATGATAAATCGAACCATTTGCCTTTCTATCACAACCTTGAGAAAACATAAGTAATTACTTGAGTATATTATATCATGTTACTAATGTCTTTACTCAATCGTTCAAGTTGGTGTTATTAGAACTTTGATGCCTATATCAAGCTTGAAAATGAGGGCATCGCTAAATGCAAAGAGGAAAATATATTGGAAAATATTCATGAAGACAATTTGCAAAGATTATTTTATAACCAAGGAATCAAGAGAATCCTCAACAAGATTTTTCATATGGATTGGAAAAGTAAGAATAGGATGTTTACATTTTATTCTCCTTTTCATGTCCAATTTCAATAAAATTCTACTTCGTCACCTGGTCATATTTTCATGAGTGGTCATGAGAAGCCAAGACAACTCTTAAATGAAGGTGGCATCACTTTAAAATAGGGGCTCTTTTGGAATCAATGAACATTATTGATTTTCAACGTAAGTTCTAGGTGCAATGAACTATACCTACAAAAATTGATGCGTAGCTCTCTTTTCAAGAAGTCGCACTCAAGCACGTAATTATATTTTCATGAAGTTGAACTCTCTAATTAGAACAAAGTTATGCAAAAGTTGTTGACAAGAATTAATTCACATATAAAAGAGGGTGTTTTCTTTCTAATTGTAGTAGCAAAGCTTTGAAAAGATTTTGGCAATCCTTTGAGTAGTGTACAGTGTTGATATATTTAGGTAGTGATGTGTGTGAACACACTAGGACCGCTGGGGCACTTTTTTCCCTCTTTAGGAGGTATTTCGCCCGAGCTTGTATATACGCCTATAGCCCTAACGAGTTACTTATCTTTATAAATTCTAGTGGTAATACATTCAGTATTGTGTGTTGTGCTCCAAGCTTCTTCTTCTTCCTTGTGTTGTTTGCATGCTTCCATAGACGTCTAACTCCAACAATTGGTATTAGAGTAGGTTGTCGCTTCATCTAGGGCATCATCTACACCTCTCTGGTCACAGTCTTAGAATTGCACAAAATTTGGTGAGCATACTCAGGGTGATTTGGAGATCAAAGCCGCTTTGCTCTGTGGTGCCGAAATCACGATCTAAGCTCGTTTCGGCCTCCGAATGCACTATCACAGTGCTTATGTAGGCTATTTCATATTTTTGTGCCAAAGATATATATAGGTTTTGGTTCAATAGTATAAGCGTCTCGAAGTCTGCTACAGGTCACGTAGAACTCATCGGGGTAGTTCTGTTCAACTTTTTCAGATATAGTCATTTTTCTGCATCAAGGTATTTTAGTCAGTGGCCATGGCTGAAAGCAGTGATGTATTCCGTATGTTGGCTATTGAGGATAAGTTGGATGGTACCAATTACCCATTGTGGGCTTATATGATGCGACATGTATTGGTTGCAAAACGATTGTGGAACATTGTGTAGGGTGTTGAAAAACGTCCTATTACACCTGCAAATATAGGTATTGAAGCTGATGCAGATGGCATTGAAGATGCTGATATTCTTCATATTCCTATTTATGTTGTAGTTCCTGTTGCACCTATTGTAGAGAAAATTTGTTGGGATGGCAGAGATGCTCAGGCACATGCATTGATAGCTTTATCTATCAAATGTGCTATTATTCCTCACATTTGCTCTTGTAGAGTAGCTAAGGATGCTTGAGATACACTTACCGCATTATGCCAGACTAGGAATGAGGCTCATTTTTCTTACCTTCGAAAACAATTGGAGAGTGAGCACATGCATGAAGGTGATTCTATGGACAACTTTTTGACAAAGATCAAGGCTTTTAAGGAACAATTAATTTTTGCCGATGAAGTCCTTCCTGACAGTTCACTTGTACAAATTGTTCTGAATGGTCTTCCCGACTCGTATTAGAGTTTTGCTTCTACTCTTCGTTTGATGATGAAAGGCAATCCAAATACCTTAACATTTGAAGAGTTAGTTTTTGTTATGTTGCGGGAAGATCAATCTAGGCAGAACAAGTCTATTATGCATGTTGTAGATCAAGCTTTCCTAGCTAGTCAGAAGGGCAAAGGAAAATGGAGCTCTTCTACTAGTAAGCAAAAATCTGCTAATTTTGCACATTCGAAGAAGGAAGACAAAGATGAGAAGAAATTAAAAAAAGAGAAATTATTTTCAAATACTGTAAAGCAAATGATCATGTCATTAAGAGTTGTCTAAAACTGGTTGTTAAAGAAGCAAAGAAGAAAGACGCCGGAATGGTTGTTGTAGAGGCCTTTACACCAAAAACAGAGACTGCTAATCTTGTGCAGGATGAAGAATGGGTGTTTATTACTGTTTGCAGTTTTGACCCATCTTCTCATGAGCAGTGCATGTTTGTAGTAGAATCAGATGTTTAGTACTTTGATAGTGGGGCGACCAAACATATTACCTTGCAGTGCAATTTCTTCTCTTCACTCGAGCTTGCCCCTATAGGGAATATGATACCGCACTCGTTTAGGCTCTCACAGTACCTCTTTTGCATCAGATTGCTATGCTATGGCTGCATCTAGTCTCTATGATGAAGTTTCATTTGATGAAGCATAAAATTCATAAAATTGGATGGCTGCTATGCAATCTGAATATGACGTTATAATGAAGAATGGCACCTCATCTTTATGTAACATGCCTCCTGGCAAGAAGGCCATTGGCACTAAGTGGGTATACAAGCTGAAGCGTAAGCCTGATGGAACAGTTGGCAGGTATAAGGCCAGGCTTGTTGCAAAGGGTTATGTGTAGGAAAGAGGCATTGATTTTGATGAAACCTTTACACCTACTTGTAGAATGACTACTGTTTGTAGCATTTGTGCACTTGCAGCTCATCATGGTTGGAATGTACATCAGTTGGACATTAAAACAACATTTTTGAATATTGACTTGCATGAAGAAGTGTATGTTTTTCAGCCCCATGGCTTTGTGCAAAAAGGGCATGAAAACTAGGTGTGCATGTTAAAGAAGGCATTATATGGTTAAAGCAAGCACCACGTGCTTGGTATGAAAAGATACATGCCTATCTAATTGCACAAAGTTTTAAGAACATTCCAACTGAAAGCACCTTATATGTTAAGCTTGCTAATGATGTGCTTCTGATCATTGTTGTGTATGTTGATGACATGCTACTCATTGGTCCTCATGAGAAGCATATTGATGATTTCTCAAAGTTTGGAGTGGCAATGAGTTAGTGGTGACCATAGAGGTGTTCTAGTGTCACATTAATTCATTTCTTGTGGTGCTTTACACATCAATAGGAACAAAGGCATGAGTTATCAAACACAGCTTGGGAGGTATCTGTTACCTAAAATTTACATTCAAATAAAGAATAAGATGGATTTTCAACAAATACCACATCTTGAATTACAATAACTTTTCTTTTCAATGGATGGTACAATTGATAACCTTTACTCGCACTGTTATACCCAACAAATATACATTTATTTTTTCATCAAGGTTTTGATGTTGTTGTGATTGCACAAGAGGATATGCCAAACAACCAAATATGCACATATGATTAACCATTGGCTTTGATCTATTCCAAACCTCATAACATGTAATTAATTTCAATGCTTTTATAGGACAACATCATGCCATCTCAAGAAGTGTTCTATTCTTGTGTTTTACAAAACCATTTTGGTGAGCTCTATATGGCATTGTACATTGGTGTGTTTCACAAAGAAAATAATTAAATTCATGTGACATGTATTCACTTCCATGATCCGTGCAAAAAACAAAAGCTCATTGCGTGATCGAATTTCAACCATAGCTAAAAATATTTTAAACCAAGAGAATAGCTCATTCTTTGCTTTCATAAGAGACACCCAAGTATGGCATATTGCATCATCCTTGAAGGTAATAAGTATAAATGCTCACAAAAAAATGGACTCTTGATCTGACCACATACATCACTATGAAAAAGTTCCAATTTTTGTGTACTATGTGTTGTACGATCTTTCAAAAAAGAAGTATGATCCATTTTCCAAAGTATACAACCTTCACATGTATGCTTTTCAATGGACTCAAGTGTTGGCAAAAGCAATAACCATATCCATCTTTTGCGATTAAAGAGAACAAGTGAAGTTCAACGAGTGTTCCATAACTCTGTTTGAGCCATAGAAGAAGTATGAATAAGCAAGGAGTTTTAAGTAACTGTTTTTTATGTATCCAAGCAATAAAATTCATCGCATAATAACATCACCATACATTTTTTACCAACAAAATGCACATGATTTACCACACTAATGATATCAAGAATTAAAATCAAGTTTTTCTTAATACGAGGTACATATAGCGCTTTCTTGAGAGTAAGAATACCTCTGTTTGTAGCCTTAAATTGAATTTATCCAACTCGAATAATACAATAGGGAGCATCGTTTGCGCATACAACATGTCCTCCTTGGGTGCATCTTTCAAAGATGCAAAAAATCTTTTGCATGAAGTGATAGACTTTGAAGCACCACTATAAAAAAACAAATATGAATCAGCCTCATTGACAATCATACATGTAGAATGTGATGATGAATCATAATGACATGTAACCACCCATGCCAAAACATCTTGAGAAACATTAGTTTCATCGATCTTTGCATTAGATGTATTCTCAGCAATAGACATGTCAGATTGTTTCCTCTTTCCATTACACTTGGCAAGCTCTCTACATTCATCAATGGTAATGTTGAGCCTTTTTTCAACATTTGTATACCTTCTTCTTTTGCATATCACCATCAAGAGAGGATGACGAATATTGAGGCTTTGGATTTGATGAAGCCAAAGATAACAAAAACTTCCTTTTTCCCTTTTCTATAATAGCAAGTGCTTGCATTCCCTAAATAAAACCCCTTCTATTCACTCTTGATTGCTCTTCTTGCAAAAGAAGAGACACAACCTCATCAAAAGTATACACTTTTGGATTTACTTTTCAACCAAACAAATTGTAGTAGCATAGCTTTGAAAAGATTTTGGCAATCCTTTGAGTAGTGTAGAAAAGAGTGATGCATCAAGAATGATCTCATCAATGTTTTCCAATTTATCTTTCAAAACCTTGATGTGTGTAACATTTACATCCATTGATGCATTTTCAAACATGCACACATCTTCAAGTTGCTTTCTCAAGTAAGCAACTTGAAGATGTGTGTATGGCTCTTTCTCATCAATGTTTGCAAATTGCTCTTTCAAATCCTTGATGCATGTAACATTTACATCCACTGATGCATTTTCAGCCATATAAAAATCTTCAAGTTGCTTTCTCAAGTAAGCAACTGATGCCTCACTATGCACTATATACAAAGAAGCAAGATTATCCCAAAGCTTGTCATGAAGTATTCCATGACAACATGTGTGGAAAAATATGTCGCTTCACAAAAAGGTAAATCGATGCATGAAATTGAGCATCCTTTCCATCCCATCTAAGTTGCTCTTGCTTAGGTGGAGAACACATAATCACTATACTTCAAGAAAAACTTGAATCTATGATAACATGTTTGTGTATTAGAAGAATCTCCTAGTTGCTTGTCAACAACTGTCACTGTGTTTCATACTTCCTTGTCAACATTTGCCACTATTTTCCATAGTTGCTTTGCAACAAGAACATGCTTCATCATGTAAGACCACAATGGATATTTTGTTAGACTCAAGAAATGAACCATAGCTTTTTGGGCATATGGTTAGCCCATCGGAGTCATAGCTAATAGGCCATGAGTACAATTCCCCTTGGATCCAATGTAGCTAATCCGAGCAAGCTTGTCTTAAACTTGAGGCAAGTCAAACAACTTGTTGTTGCTTGCCATTGCACCAAATAACTCAAAAGAAGCAAGATATGAACCTCAATAGAGTTGAAATGCAAGCTGAAATGAAGCTCACAATCCATAACTCTTGAGACATATGTGAAAATTAGTAGGTTGAGAAGGAGTTGAACTTTCTGTAATGCCATTGTTGGGTGTGTGAGATTGAGGAAGCACGAATATAATTACACATAGAAGTGAGGAAGTAGATCGACACACCACAAAATTCAATGGTTGGAAGAGCTCTCCATAGATAGGTGATCAGTAATATGAGAATGAGTAAAAGAGATCTATAAGTGAATCCCTAAGTACAAAGTAACACCATATATGCAGTATATCATGTATATGTGGTTACATGGGAAGAAGACCTCTAGCCAATTCTAGAGAAAAAAGTGCTCATGTATAGGGAAATGTTTCACAGCAGAGCTACTCAAGGGACACATAAGTGTAACGACATACCACAACCTTCCCATAAGAAATCCAAATGTAGAGAAGATTCTGATAGAATGGTGCAATTTCCAATTGTCATGCCTTGTGCTAGAAACTGGAAAATTTTGTATCATTTCTCTCAAGTATCAATGTAGTGAAATCTAAATTACCCCTTGAGACCATCAAGATGGAACCACTTGCCCATATGTATCTCATTGGGCACTTGAATTTTTATCATGTAAACGATGATGACATTAATTGCCTCTATCATATTTAATACTTCACTTTCATGAAACCAAGTTGCTCTTGTTTTGGATTATTGCATTCATAATGCAACTCAATATGCCCCATGGACAACTTGATGATTGCGTGATGTATCCACTTAGAGAGCCTCTTCGTTAATCATGTTCTAAAGATAATCATATAGATTTTAAGTGATACCAATGACTAATTCTATGCATCTTGTAGACCTATGAAGAAACGCTCCCTGATATATCATTCCAACCTTCCTCATTTATAGGTATTCCACCTATGCCACCACGCACATGATAAATATAACCATTTGCCTGTCTAAATCTATCACAACTGTATTGGAGTTTCCCCACGATTTCATCATGAGTGTATTCCATCTATGCCACCATGCACATGATAAATTTTGATGTGTAGCATCCACTTCTTGTGTAAAAAGCTAGGGACTCGATGTTTGACGTTGACTTTTTGTATAGAATAATTACCTTCTACACAAAGTTGATGTCGAGCATCAACTTCTTGCACAAAAACCATTTGTTAGGAAGAACTCAATTGTATCATTGACTTTTCACATAGTAGGTGTTTTCTACACATGCATCTCACATAAAATTTTAATGCGGAACTCGATGCCGGACATCAAGTCCCTCTTAAAAGAAGGCATTTTGGTGCAACAAACTTGTTATCCTGAAAAGGCACGTCTTTCATGTGAGAAGTTTTTTTTTTTTTTTTTTTAAAATTTTTAAATGGAGGTTCAGCCGAGGCCTACTCCTCCAGACTGTAACTTTGAAATTGCAACTGTACAAGGAAGGGCATAGTACCCATGGGACCCCCCTGTATCCCACAAGAACAGGGGTTTACATAGCTGCGTTAGACTGCGGTCACATCTACCGCGTAACAGAATAAACGGTGGCACATCAGCCACAATACAAGGTTTCCATGTTAACATGTCCCTTACATGTTGCCGGTGGGGGTTGAACCCTCGTTCCCGTCTCAAGAGGTGAAAGGCCCAACCACCCAACCAAGCGGCTTGGGACTTCATGTGAGAAGTTGAAAACAGGAAATCATCGTGCTTATTATGAGAAAGGACAAAATGCTCTTAATTTTCTTTTATGAAATCTTCCTCTCCATCTTTTTATAGTTTAAAGCAGCTTGTTTTGAAAAATAAAAACGCGCGGGATTAACCCTTGACATTAGCTGTTGGGCACGGAGCACTTCGTCCTTATTACACCGTTTTGGCCCGTAAGCACGCCCAGTTGAACCATCTTCGTGAAGGATAGCTTGAACTGTTGGAAAAATGTTGCCTGGTCACCGGCGTAGAGCTGAACGAGCTGTTTCGTGTCGGGCGCATTTAGCAGTTCTGCGTCAGAATGGAAGATTGCTACCTTGTTGAGAACGTTCTTGTAGTAGCTGTTGTCGAAAACGTCGGTGCTTAAGAAGTTCAGGTGAACCGTCAGGCCTCCCCGATTCTGAGCCGAATTGTTGGGCTGGCAGATGCGGGCAAGGTTTGCAGCGAATCCTGCATTCAGGTCTGATGACACAGTGGGCGTCAGCTGTAGATCCACTACCCTGCAGTGTGCTTGCCCAAAAGTATGCGCTCCTGCCAAGAAAAACATATTAAGGTTTATCTCCTTAGTCTCTTGATTGTTCGCGTACCGATCGTTGTATTTGTGTATGTTGTCACAAACACACACACACACACACACGCTCTCTCTCTCAGTCTTTCTCTCTCTCTCTCTCTCTCACTCACTCACACACACGCGCACGCACACACACGAACACACAGAGGGAGCAGGTGGGCAAGCTCTTATATATATCTAGGAGGTATTGCTTCAGTGTGCTCACCGGAAAGAGCCACAAGATCTCTGCTGTCAAGTCCATGGTTTTGGAAATTCTGCTTCAGTCCAGAAATGCTCAACTGAGGCGCAGGTATGTTAGCGATGACCGTCTGGTTAGATGCAGCAGTTTGGCTGTCTCGTCGACCCATCAGAACAGGGATGTTTGGACCTCCCACCTACATTTTTCAAGAAATACTCATAACCAGAATTAGTATTCCTCTCTTTAAGGTCTTCTAGTCACGGAAAGAGATGTGATATATATGCAAGGTAACGTGGCAGACAACAAAGGTAAGCTCACAAGCTCGAGCGCTATGGCTGATGAGAGTACAGTGGTATCCGCACATGAGACCACTCCCGGGCAAGCAGCTTCCAGTTGATCCTTGATGTTGTCAAGGATGCGTATGGTCGATTGTCTTAAAGATGCATTGTTTGGAGTTGCAATTTGCTCACTAACCATGGGCTTTGTCAAGAGCAATGATGCATCACATCCCTGTAACGCATGAATACACTTAAGTAATGCATAAAGAAGGCTCTCATGATGAAATCGTGAAGAATAACGAAATCGCTCTCTTTGTTAAGAGAACCCGTGATGATTATTATATTTGCCTGAACAAAGCAGTCATGGAAGACGATTCTCATGAGACCAGCAGCTTGGCTTGGATTTTGGGTCACGACTTTCAGCACTTCAGCTTTGATGATATCACGAGCTTGTGGGCACGTATTTTGGTAGAAATCCAGGGCAAGGCCTTGAGGAATGTTGCCATTCTGAGCAGCGCTCAATGAAAAGCACACAGCACTTGACATTATCAGAAGGTAAAAGCAAAGTGCGGAAGTAGCCATCTTGTCTGCGTGAGCTGTTGCAAGTTGTAGATGAAAATCGGCTGAGCTTTACCTATGAAAAAGAAAAATTCCCGAAGAATGAAAACAGGGAAGCAGCAAAAGAAATGGATGCGGTCTGTTGCGCACTCTCCAGGTCTATAATCAGTTAAGAGCGAAACTTGAGATGCAGAGACTCGAAAAACCAACATGCACACAGGACTAGTGCCGGTATCATGGGACGAGACGCATGCTCGGTTGGCGGAGAGAGATCAAGAAAATGTAAGTTCGTACCTGTGTAATGTATGCTGTTAATGTGTGCCTGTAGATCAGATATGAGTTCACCATGTATATATAGAACGCTTTCTATGGGTAGGACTAAAAGGATCGGTGGGTGCGAGACAAGTTTCACCTACATGCACAAGGATTTCTTTTCTTTCATGAAGTGAAAAAGGAATCCTCGTATCATGAACAACCACCATCACTGTTTTCATGAATCGTCAAACAGTAGATGTGTTAGGGGCTGGACGAATGCCTCCGGTTGGCGAAGAAACGAGGTCAAGACCCAAAAAAAAACTTGAGAGTTGCACTCATTGAAGCCTTTTATACTTTTATATTTGAGTGGATTTTGTAAAGAAGTGTATGAACCCAACAACTGCAACAATCCTGGACATGTCCCTGCCCACAATGCAAACCAGCTAGAGACCAAAGCTGAATGCTGTCATTTCCCATCCACTATCAGATCATGAGTGTATGCACTTCGATGTCTGCATGTAACAACTTATAACGAGAGGTAAGATCTCCGATACGTATTCATGTGTGGATGTAAGCATCGTGCTGCATGAAAGTCAATGGCGGGCCATCTGTGAGGAGCTGTCGGAGCATTGGAAGGTAATTTGCAAGCAGAAAAGTGATAAAAGTCAGTGCTTGATCGCTTCCAATGAATGGAAGGAGAATTGTGTTGCGTTCTGCCACCACAACAAGAAATCGAAAGCGAGGAAGGAAAAACTACGCCTCCATATACTATTTTGCTTCGATTCTGATGTCACGTGGAGGTGGGCATATTTGGTAAACCGAAGTGTCGAAGATGCTTGTGTGAATTCATTCGTGAGAGTGTTTCTGACAGATTTCGTTTTCCTCTATTATCACTTAGCAAGAGAGACGAGACAAAGATACAGAGATCGCCTTTATAAAGCATATGAATGCCCTTATAAAGCATTCTTGAACTCCTCGAATGGTGCATGGAACAAAATACATGCTAAAAATACATGACAAGATCCTAGGAATGTGCAAGGGGATTGTGATGGGAAGAATGCCTCATGATATATCAAGTAATATGAGCTTTACTTTTATATTTTATGCAGATCTAGATTCCATCAAAGCTTGTATTGCTACTGTTCTCTACAAGCAAGTGCCCTCAAACTTGTATATTTCGAGGTGTTTGAATTAAGAGGGTCAAAAAGGTTGTCTTTATAAAGATTTATCTTTCTCTTTTGTTTTTTTTTTTGGATAAATTATAAACAAATAAAAGATACAAGAATATTCGAGAGTTACAAAAAAAAATTACAACCTTTCTGTCCCCTTCATGGGAAGCCACTTGTTTTTCAGCTTTTTGTTTATGAGCAAGAACACCTTGTGGTGTTTATTAGGGTGGGTGGCTCTTACACTTACAAATCCTTCTTCCCATGCAAACTAGGGATTTCTCTATCGACCATTCTTTGGGATGCTCCTCGAAGTTGATCGGACATCTTTCCTTCGAGATTTTTTAGATCAACACTTCACTCCTAAAAGCAGCCCACAAAGCGGGAGAGCACCCGATCGCTTCATCCATGCAAACTTGTTTTCAGTAAACTTGATGAGCCAACAAGAGGAGCTTGCTGAAGTATTGCCTAGTCATGAACTCTTATTATAGGAAAAGAATAGGTGAATTACATCTTGCTTATCAAAGAGGTACCCTTTGAAGCACGAGGGAGCACCACAAATTTTATTGGCTTTGACATCGGTGCCTATTGCATGATGGAGAATTTACCACATGAGGACTTCTTTCTTATTCTCAATGAGTGCGTGTCAGAGGTCCTTGAGTTTGAAGTCCCATATAATTCAAAAACAATTCAAACATCGCTTCTTGTTTAAAGAGTGATGAAAACCTAGTTTTCTTATGATTCTCATGTGACCCGATTGAACATGACTCCCAACAAAGCAACTAAAGTCATCTGTGGCAATGGCAAAAACCAAAGTGCCAAGAGGTAAGCCTTCTATGATAGAATATTTCACACAAAATTGTTGGTGAGAGTCAACTATTCATGTTGATATGAGTAGAAATATTTTGCAACATGGAAAGCAACTTGAACCACATCTCAGGTCCTTGAGGGATTAAAAGATAAAGTCCCATTCTAGCCTATCCATTAGGGGAAAAAACGAACCTTGCATGGGCCTTTTAGATTAAGGAGTGATTAGTGATTGACCAATTAGAAGAGGGTGGTGGCCACAATCTATACCCTATAAAATACTAGGCTGAGGGGCAGAGAGGGGACAAGTTTCCCCCCTATTTAATGAGTTGCCTCTAGAGAGAGAAGGAATCTCGTAACTAGGCTGGGTCCAAAAATTCAATTTTTTTAAAAAGTTTAAAAGCTCATCATAACACCTCACAATGGACCCCCCATTACTTTTTAGGGTCAAAAGTGCTCTTTTTGACCACAAATTTGAAATCCGTGCATGATTTGAGATGGAAAAAATGTCTTTTTAAAAAATACTAAGAAAAGAGGTATTTCCCTCCTAAACCTCATATTTTCATACTAGTTCCCAAAAGGACATCATTTTTCCACTAGTTTCTTTCTGTAGCACACCATTGAAGCTCTTGTGTGTGTATTCCAAGCTATTGACGTCTCCCATATTGAACTATTGTTGTTGATTGAAGACCTTGAACTTCAATGGCAACATCTAAAGGCTATAGGCAACCAAAAGACAAAGTTCTCACATTAAGATGTGACAATATCAAAGCTACAGATGGACAATAATGCCACATGAGTACTCCAAAGGTGCATGGGTGTACATGCAACCCTCTAGATATGAGCCTCATTAAGTTAGACATCTTGGAAACTTGGTTCTTCATTGTGGCCACAAAGACAATGGGATGGTTGCTATTGCACAACATGTCTTCAAATGGCAACTATGACACTTGAAAACTCTACTAGAATGAGATATTCTATCAATTGTAAGTGTTACTCTACAATATTGCATGGTTTATAGTGTTGAATATATCTTTGACCTATCTATATATGCTTTTATTTGTTACAAACATATTTCCTTCTACTTTGGTGGATGAACAACGACTTCATACCGTCACAGGTGCTTTCCAAGAATTGCATGAAGATCTGAGCAGTTTTGTGAAATTTTGAGTTGTTGATGGCATTTAATATGTTTTTTATCTATCTACATATGTTTTGTTTGTGGTTTGGCTACATTTCTTTCTATGTAGTTAGAATAACAACCATTCCATAGCCTTACAAGTACATTCTAAACATTGCATGAAATTTTGAAAGCATTACTCATTCCATAACATTTATAATTTCTTAATGATGGACTTTTTTTCCCCTTTATGTAGATTGCAACAATTTTTTAGGTGAAGATATCCAACTCAAGTCTAACAAGGTTTTCTAGGAGAAAAGATATTTTTGATGATCTATTTGAATGTAAACTATATTGACAAGGGCATAAGGTTAGGAATCTACAAATGTTTTTATTATACATGTTATAATATTTCTTTCTTTAATACTTATGTTTTATTTTGTAGTGTTCATAGGTTGTGAAGATACTGGATAATATAGCAAAATTCCTTTAAAATTCAACTATAAATGAGGTTGTCAGTTTTTTTGTCATATATCTTTTTCTATGTGATGATTTTCTTTTTTTCTTTGAAACATGTTTAACTTCAAAAAGATGAGAGAAATAGAAGAAATTTGAAGGGAATTTCAAAGGAGGTTGATTAGCCTGATGTCACTTTCATGCAAGATCCACTCTCTTTCATCTTGTTATTGTAGAAGATAAACAACCTTGACTCTTTGAACGATGGATTTCTCCCACATTTCTTATTCTTCTACCCAACCAATCTACAAATCTCTCAATGGATTAGTCTTTGGAAGAGCAATTTGAGTTAATAACACATCTTTCCTTTTAAATTTTCTAGAGGACTTTGCTTTTGGTTACATTCAAGGGCATCACCAAGTATGTCTTGTTTCTGGTTGACCGGTTCGTTTAGCATGAGGGATCTTTTCACATTCTTCCAAACTAAGTATAGACAGAAGAAAAAAATGTCTTTGATGCCTTCTCTCCTACTAAGATATCTAAAAATCCTTTTGATCTAGAAATGGTCTAGAAATGTTTTAGACCATGAATGAGCATCATAAATTTTGTGATGATTTCTTGCATTTGCAAGCACATCAAGTTGTACAATCATTGATACCAATAATTTGTAAATTTTGTAAGATTTGATATTTGTAATGAAAACATGTCTACTTTCACATCTTTTTAGACTACAACTATGCATTTATAATTTCTCTTGGTGATTATTCAATTTTCACTTTTATATAGAGTATGTTCATGTTCACATTAATTGACATTTTATTGGTTAATTTTCTCAATAGATGATCATTTATGAAGTTTGATATTACAAAGGATATAAGTCAAAAACATCATTCATGTTAGATATACTCAATACTTACTCTTCAAGTAACCACAAATGATCCATGGTGCTCTAAGTTATAAGGCCCCCATTGTGAGGAGAAACCACTTTGAGAGTACAAACATCCACGGAACCTTAACTTCTAAGCTAGATGAGTTTTATATGTGAACATTTATGGTGATAGATGGTCTTTGTGATTGAGGCCATGAGGTAAGTGGGGCATAAAAGTTTTTCCGATTTGAATGCCATTCAAGCTGAAAATAAAGGCCCTCTCGTGCCATGGAAATTCCCCATAGAACCTTAATGGGAGGCATTCAAAGGGGGATTTCCACCTTATGTGGGGTATAGAGGCACAACAAGACTTCTAGACATGAGGATATTATCATAAATTATATTTTATAAACTATTCTATCTTGTGTGACTATGTTTGTTTATATTGGCTCCCACTGTAGAAGATGTATATGCATGAATCACTACAGAGTAAATGACTTGTTAGAAATAAGTTCCATGGCCCTAAAACTTTAAAGAATAAAGTTTCATATCCACTAAAAATAACCTTGCATGGCCTCAAAAGTAGCAAAAAAGAGGAGCCATAGAAACATGGGATAGGCCTCTGCAAAATTTTTGTAGAGGCCTATTGCGTGTTTCTATGGATGACCTTTTTTGGTGCTTTTGAGTTCATGCAAGTTTATTTCTATTGGATATGAAACTTTATTATTACAAATTTAAGGTCCATGAAACTCATTATGTGCTCAGCTCAATTTACCAATGGAAAAATGAGTTTATAACCATAAATGATTTGCTTTGCACACATGGCATGTTGAATTGAGTGCATATGATTGTGAACATATGATATAGATCAATGTGGACTTGAGTATGTGTAAGGAACGTTATGAAAAAGTATATTTCCAATAAGATAATTTCACATTACAAAACATCTCTTCAAGAAGAATGATCACATAGTCATATATGGTCCTATCTAGTTTATTGGGTTGTATAGTTCATCAATTTCCCTAAAATTTGCAAGAAGTAATAGTTATTTCCACCATTAATGACCTTACATGACCTCAAAGCACAAAAAAAAGGGGCAGTCGTAGAATCGCGGGATAGTCCTCTATATGACAATACAACATGTATTATTTCAATGAATAAAATAGCAAAACCTAAAGAAACAAACAACATCTAAATGTAGATTGTACTTTACCTTTCACTATTCCAAGTCATTGATGATTAGTATCTTTAATATGAATTTGATTCTATCACCACAACATGTACCAAAAAGATAAACATATATAAAATCAAATTAAAAAGGGATGTGAAAAGAAAATTAGTAGAGGTAGCTTTTACTCTAGAAGAAAATCATTGATTTTTGAAGCCTCTATAGATATTTGTTTTTTGTTTTGTACAAATAGAAGCATATGTATATGAGTTGTTCATAAACTAAGGATATTATTTCTTCATTGAATCCTTAGTCATGGTTGCATGATTAACATACTTAGGCATATTTTCTTTATGTGTAAGTGTTCTGTAGCAATATCAATCATGTCCTCTTTATAATTCATCCTCCTAATGGATAACTTCTATAAGCATGGAGAAATTCTTTCACACACATTTTCCTATCCATACTGTGTAATATTGGTGTCATTCTTTTGAAAAGTAGGAGAAGTAAGAGAAAGTATTTAAAAATTTAGGGTGCTTCTTTGGGGTTGATGAAGCACTTATTTCTTAGATGAATTACCTATGCAAGGGCAATATTGGTTTAATTCTTTTGCAAATATGAGAATCAAGAAAAATATATACCTCATTGGAAGAATATGATGTCTGTGTCCTCCCACTCCACATGAAACAGCTTCCAATGATGATATTGTGTGTTTTTCCTTCTGAAAAATAGTAGATGAATACTCAAAAGTAAAATGAACAGTAGATCTTGGATTACAAGGAAAGAATGAACCACCTATCTGGACATGAATATTATCATCTCATGGCAAAAAATTATTCCTTGTGAGTGATTCCATTACTGTTACATCTTCTCCTTGGAGAAAATTTTTGAAGTACCCCATGGCTGCAAGAATTCAGATGGTAAAGAGATGGTAAAGGAGAGGAAGAGAGAAGAGAATCAAAATAACATGTATAATGGACTAAGGAGGACCTGTACATAGAGAAAAGTATTTTTTTGATATGTGCATGGGTCAGGGTGAGGTTTTCCGCTCTATGTTAGTGAAAATGATAAAATTTTGAAAAACTCATTTTTTGATGTAAGGAAAGTTACGAGTTTGATGATGTAGCACTTTAGTTTTGGAGGGAGTTTGAAAGAAGAATATTTTGAGTTATTTTATTAAAAAATCCATATAAAAAAGTAACTTTGACATGTATATTAAGAAATGGATCCTTTTTAGTAAGCAATAACTAAATATGTGACTTTTCAAAAAAAGTCATTTTTTTATTCACAAATCAGGACGGATTTGATGATGTGTAAAGTGGAGTCTCTCTCTCTTTCTTTTATAGTAGAGAGAGATGACACTACTTGGGCCTAAAAAAAGCCTAGTCCAGCCTACTAAAAAGTGCTCTATTAAATGCACTTTGTTCCCTCAAGAACAAGATTAGCCTTAATCCCTTACAATTAGGAATCCTTACAAGGCCCATGTAGGGTTCATTTTTCCCTTAATGCATAGGCTTTATGAAAATGAATCTTGAGCAATAGGATGTTTTGTGGAGATTCCATATAATTTAAGCCCTCTCAAACATCAATGATGACTTCATGGATGGACCTACCTCATAAGGGGAAAAAATGAGCCCTCCATGGGCCTTTTCGATTAAGGCATGACTAGGGATGGATCAATGAGAGGAGGGTGATGGACATAGTTTGGCCCCTTAATCACATAGGCTAGTAATAGTCATAGGGTTACCATGTTTGTGTGTGGTCAAACGCGAAAAAATCAAGTAAAAGTAGTGGGTTTCCTTTTGGGAATGGTTTTGGAAAGCTCAAATTTCATGTAGAGCTATTGGATTTTCTCAAACATCAAAGGGTTAGATGAAACAAAAAAATTCAAGGCAACTTCGATTCGTGGTGGTCTTTGAATTGGATTCAGAATAGGTGGCTCCAACCATTTCCATGATGAGAGAAAGTGCCAAACTTCCAACACCTTTGGATCACCACTTGAATCGGACGATGGTGTTTGAATTTCAATGGGAAAAGGTGCTTACATCCATGTCGTTTGGATGTAGCTTTGATCCTTATATAGTTGATATGGATCCAATTGAAGAAAAAGGTGCCTTTTGATCTATGACATTACATCGAAGGTTTCATCGAATGGATCGCACCAAATTTTGGATTCCCGCCCTATTTGCGTTATATCGTAAGATTTATCTAGATCGAATGGTCACAATGTTTACAGAGAGTGTGCAAAAGGATGTCCCAAACTCCCACGCTTCTAACACACTCTCTTTCTAGCTTTCCATGTGAGTTAAGGAGACCCATTGATTTAAACAATTTAACGGCTATGGATGCCCACACATGAGGATTAAAAATATACATATTACTCAATGAATATTTTATTCCACAATATCATTCATGGTTTTTTTGCTATCTAAATCTCATATATTAAGCTCTTTAATCCGTAAATACTAAGAATCGTTACAAGGCCCATGCAAGGTCTATTTCTTCACCTAATGTTTCATGAATCCTTTTTATCCATGAGTGGAGATGGCCCACAATGCGGGTTGCCAACTCCTTGAAAAAGACGTCAAAACTAGCCTAGAGCATGGTGATGGATATTTTTTTTTTTGAAAATGGAGGTTCGGCCGAGGCCTACTCCCCCGGACTTTAACTTTGAAATTAACAACTGTACAAGGAAGGGCATAGTACCCATGGGACCCCCCTTATCCCACAAGAACAGGGGCAGACGAGGTAGACGGCCCGAAGGCACTTACAACGAGGTAGACGGCCCGAAGGCACAACGGAGTGAACGCCCGAAGGCAGTTTTCAACGCCCGAAGGCGGTTTTACATATCCCGCAGCGCTGGGGGGTTGAACCCTCGCCCCCGCCTCAAGAGGCGAGGGACCCAACCGCTAGACCAGGCATCTTGGGATGCATGGTGATGGATATTGATATCTTCCTTGTCAATGAGCTTTATTACTCTATCGTTCAGGCATCTTGGTAGAGAAGCAATGCTAAATGCCTCCCACCAAACTAAGCCAAATGGGGCCATCAATTATCTTCAAAGGTTTGAGAAAACTCATTAATAAGGCCATAAAAACCCAAACCTTACTTTCGCGGAGGGCATGGATAATGGCGTGTATCTCAAGGAAGTGTTTTCGAGGATTTTTTATCATCCATGTCAAAGTTAAAAAAAAAAAAAAAAAAAAAAAAAAATGGAAGTTCGGCCAAGGCCCAGTCCTCCGGATTGAAAGGGTCTACGCCATCAACAAAGATTGCTAAGCTTGATTAGAGATGATTGTGAACATGCATTCGCTTATACCTATTCGTTTGTCTTATGAAAGACGACATCTATTTTGAATGTAGAACTATATATACATCGAAGCTTATACACGCATCTGAATGAATTTCATTCATGTAGAAAAAAACGAATATGAAAATAAAACAAACTCCATACGGAACAAGGGCTGTTAACAAACAAAGATAACTTTTTGTTACTGTTCCATCAATGCAAGTGCTTTATCCACATTGTTATACTTCTCTACAAGGAAGTGCCCTCATTTTTGTATATTTCAAGGTGTTTGTATACCTTTTGAGCCCGTTGGGAGTATTTGTATCCTTTGGGATCTCTTATATGTCCCTTAAGAACTCCTTCCTTTTGTAACCCTTGCTCTTCTATATATTTACATCTTTTGTTACAATAGCATAATTTGAATAACACAAAATGTAGCCTGATCTTGATGCTTGGAATCCTAGTGCATAACTAAATATTCTTAGAGCATCCTCTCTTTCTAATAATGAAATCTTATTTTTTTACTTAAAGGGGATGATGACCCATAGACTTTGGAATGGAAAAGGTAGGATCTTCCGAATACCACCAATGGAAAGCACAAAACACAGTTTTGTTGAGCTTTGAAGTAGTGAATAAGAGCAATGTCTTGAAATTGCTTGGATGCACCTGTTTCAACTGTCAATCTTAACCCTTTTCTCCACCCAAAAAAATTGTCTTCATCAACAATTTTAATCCAAGTTAAAAAAAAGGAAAGATTCAGATATTCATTCTACATGCAAGTACAAAAATTTATTAATACAAATCAGATTGATAGATTTACTCTTAGGAAAGCTAGATTTTACTTCCAAATTTAAGCCTTTAGGAACAAGTTATGCAAAGTTTGCATCCAAAATAATTCTCTAGGCAAAGCTACTTTGTAAAACTTTTTAGAGTTTCTTAAACTACCTTCTATGTGTTCAATAGGAAAACAACGAAATGATTCAAAACCATACTAATGGATGCATCAAGAGGTTTTATCTTTTCACTCAAAAATATTTTGGACTAAATTTTTTTAGCTTCTCTAACATGCTCTTGAAAATAAATAAATGCAACCCTAAAATATTGACCAACATATAGAAATGAGCTATCATAAATGTTATAGATTAGATAAATGACTTCTAAGCAATGAACGTGACTTAATAGATCAAATTTATGCAAATGCTATTTTCATAAACGCCTTAAGAAAAGAAGAGCTTTATTGAATTGCTAGTATGATGAATATTAACTTAAGTTGTTTGAAACAAGACCAATGAATATTCCCATTATCTAATCTTTGCAAAGAATTTGAGTTTAGCTCTCATAATAGTGTAAATACATTAAATAAAAGATTATTTCATTACCTAAAAAAGCATATCATGGAGATTTGTGTATAGTCCATGCCACAATTCCAAAAATTATAATGTTTTTTGACATATCAATCACATCAATACCTCTCCATAACATTGGAGATGGTCGATGATAGGAGAAAGATAAAAATTTATGTCTTTAACCTATAATTCTCCTCGGATTAAAAGAAAAAGCATTAAAGGTTTTTTCTTAATGGTAAAATATGATGGAAGGTTATAGTTGATGACTAGCACTACCCACGTGGACCATTTACTAGATTTCATTAAATATGGATTAACTCTATATAATACAACACCTAAATTTAGATTGTCATGATGTTTTTCAAATTTAGGCCATGTAGAATTAATGTGTTGAAATGTTGGCTATCTGCTAGAACTTTCATTACTCTGTGAGTGCTTTTACGATCAATTCCCCATCTCAAATGTTTTGATAGCTCTAAGATTTGAAACATATGCTTGATTCATGGAGTAATGGGAAATGTCTCATTTGGAATTTTAACTTTCTTCTCCTTGTATTGAGGTGATGGAAATTTTGGACATGTTAGCGGGTCTATATATTGACCTCTATATAAAATACAATCATTGGGACAAGCATGTATAGACCCATAATCTATACAAAGACTACTGATCATCTTTTTCATTTCATCATCTGATGTAGAAAGAACATTGTTGCTTGCTAAAAACGTTTCAAATAGTATCCAATAAGTTCATGAAAGGAAAAATAATTATGGTTTATAAAAAAATGTTTGTTTAATATGACTAAGAAGGATATATGGTTCTTTTTTAAATTACATTATTTTTAAAGAATCAATTGCCCAAAATCCAAATAATTCTCTTTTCAATGCAGAATTATTACCTTTATACTCATCTCAAAACCAATCGACCTTGAAAATAACCTATCAAAATATAAAAAACAAAACTTCATTATTATGTGCTTAAAAGAATAATAAGTTATATTATGAGAAAATAAGTTTTTTTTAACCTATTTGAAGATGCGAAATGATATTTCATAGATACCAACAATGGTCCCTATGTAACCAAGTTCATCATCTATAAGGTTTGTATCTTTAGAACTAAAATGTGACAATTGCTTGAAAGAAGGGATAATGCTAGAATCCTCTATTTTTCGCAAAGAATAAATAACTTTGATTTTGATATGTTGTCCATAGACCCATATATTTATGTACCTTTTGGTTTTAAGTAAATAAATTAATTAATAGAAGAGCAACAAGTATAAATAAATGTGCAAGAATGGAATATTAATAGAAAAATTCGACTTTTCCTTCACAATCTATCATTAAATCTCTCTACTCATCTAAGATTAGCTCATTATTTGCATGGGCTCGTTGCAAACAAGTATATAGCCAATTCGTGCAAGAAAATATTTTTGTATTCACATTACTATTGATATTACATCTACATCTTTTTTTCTCTATCTTCTACTTAGGAGATTTTGAAGTTCCTATTCATACTCAATCATGAATTCTTGCATGCATTCCCTATTATATTCAATAAAAGTAGAAATGCAACCTTTTTCTTGCATTGTAACTTGAAATGGAGCTCCTTTTCTTGATAATACCTCATCTACCAATTTTGAATAAGACTCATTAGTCCATGCATATGGAGTTTCTTCATCAACTCTTTCAAGATATTAACTGACATAATACATGCACTCTTCAAGCATCCATCCCTTTGCTATGGATCCTTCTGATTTTGCACTTTGTCACACATGAACTTTCAATATGCCCATAAATCATTCAAACCAAAACAACCATGGAGTGGTTCCATCTCCAACCATCTCTATTTCATCCACAAAATCGATCAATAAATAAACCTGAATATCAAAAAATAAAGTTGCAAGCTCTTTTCTCCATTATACATAGTAACTCTCTGCATTCACATTTCTTTTGTGGGATTGAATCTTTGTCAATCTCTTTTGATGTAATTCACCTATTATTAATCTATGATTAAATTATAAAGAAATTAATTCATAATAAAAAGATATCAAATAATCTTATATATTAAAAATAAAGAGTAATAATTATCTTTTGATCAATTCAAGATGATAGAACATGTCTTGTCCTCCTTTTGTTTCACATCCATCGATGACAAGAGGTAGAATGTGGTTTAGAAAGTTATGCCAATCTTGTGTCTTTAACCTGGACAAGCTCCTGTCATCCAAAGGAAACATGTTTTGGAAAGATGCTTCATATCCAATAGGTGTCTGAATCAACTGAATCCTGTTTTTGATTGTTTGCATCTCTTTTGTTATAAGTATTCGAGGAGCATATTCATATATTTTTTTCTATGAAATTTTATCATAAATTGGCCATAAATTTGGTTTCGATTTTTAATGATTTAAGTCATTTCTTTATGTTGTTATGTCTTTTAATCCAAGAAAATATTATCATAATGAAAAACCAACATTCTTGAATATATGAATAGGATCAAGAAGGTTATAGATCTTTAACTTTCTCCAATATTACATAGAATACCATATCAAGATGTTCTCTACTAGTGAAAATTTTCTTTTACCTCTAATCTTCACATTATCATCGTCTTCACCATCACTAAGGATTTTGGATCGTGGATCGATACGAGGCCCTTCTCTCCATTTTTGATACCAACCCATAAGTGACATTGGTTTTGGACATTGACATGTTTTAATTTTTCCACTAAAATGTATTGCTTCTCTTTTGCATTGTAATGGATGATTGTCAGTCAAGGTCAAAGATAAGCATTTTTGTTGAGATTCTTACTATAGATTGATCTCAACCAATTGCCACAGTAAAGACAAGATTGATATTTAGTGGATATTTTTGCATTCATGGAAACCCCTAAAAATATAATTAACTTAACTCACATAAAAATGTATTTATATTAAATAATAAAATTACATCAGCCATATCCTGGAAAATCATGTGTAGTCCAAGCCACAATTCCATGAACATTTTTGCTGAAATTCTTACTATAGATTGATCTCAATCAATCATCATAGTAAGGACAAGACTTATATCTCTTAGTAGATATTTTTTCATGCATGGAAACCAAAAAAATATAATAATCTTAACTCACATAAGAATGTATTTATATTAAATAAAATAATTACATCAATCATAGCCTAGAAAATCGTGTATAGTTCAAGCCACAATTCCATGAACAATAATTTTTCTTTGATCAATGCTTTTCAATAAATCAGTGATATTAATACCTCTCCATAACTCTTGGAGATCATCGATGAGAGGAGCAAGATATACATTTGATGTCTTTAACTTATCTTTTTCCTGGGATTAAAAGTGAAAGAACTAGATGTTCTTTTTCAATGCTAAGGTATGGAAGGAGATTATAGTTGACTTCCACTAGCCATGTGGACCATTTACTAGATTTCATTGAAAATGGATTAACCCCATCTAATGCAACACCTAACTTTAGATTGTGCGATTCTTGTGAAAAATTAAACCATCTCGTATCAATACATTGAAAAGTTGCACTATCTATTGGAATTTTCAATACTCCATCAATACATTTATGATCAAATACCCATGTCAAAAAATTTGATAGTTTTGGGATTTGAAACATATGTTTAATTCTAGGAGCCAATGAAAAATCTCTCAATACCTTCTTTAAAAATTTTACTTTCTTTATCCTTATATAGAGGGGATTGACATTTTGGACATGTCAAATAGTCTGCATGTTCACCTAAATACAATCGTTGGAATATGCATGTATATGATGATAATTTATACCAAGAATGCTTATCATCTTCTTCATTTCATATGTGGTGCAGGAAGAATGTTGTTGCTTGATAAAAACTTTTCAAATAGTGGCTTGCAAGTTCATGAAAAGAAAAATTATTATGAATATATGTACGCACAGACACACACACACACACACACATACACACACACACACACACACACACACACACACACATATATATATATATATATATATATATATATATATATATATATATATATATATATATATATATATATATATATATATATATATTGTGGAAACAAATACATTGCTCCATCCAAAACGATTTTAAAGATTGAGAATAAGTAAGATTGCACTTAGTCGTGTCAAACAATTTCCTTCATAGATGTGATTTAGACATTCTTCTCAAAGATATTTTTCATTTTTAGAAATATCAACTCTTTTGTTATCATTTTAATACCAATCCTCAATAAAATCCACCATGCCATCATCATCATCATTGGGCACATCCTGTCACTTGTGTTTTTTTGAATATAGTTCTTTCAATCTTGCATATTCTATAGGATCACTTTTGTGTAGCCTCCTTATGGATGCTTTTGATAAACAAGGTCTTACTGGTAGCTTTGAATGGTGTGGTGGAAGATCATCTATTTCGTACATTGGAATCTACATACATGAATAAAAAGAATTACTATTCCATACATGAATGAGAAATAAACTTAAAACCTAAATTTAAATACACAAGTATAGAAAACAATTTTTTTTATCAAATATAAATTTGATGAAAATGTTTTAGCAAATAATTACTTTTTCTTCGTGTCTATTGTTAATTGTATATAATCAATACTACTAAATAAGCATTGTTCTTTGAAAATTGTTTTGATTAATTAGAGTGTCCATCGCAACATAGAGATATGTCTACAAATGACCATGGAATCAATACTAATAGATAAGTATTGTTCTTTGAAAATTGTTTCTATTAATTAAAGTGTTTATTGCAACATAGAGATATGTCTACAAATAGAGAGAGAGAGAGAGAAAAAAAAAAACACAGAGGGAGAGAGAGCATAAGCACAGTACATATATGAATGGTTGTCTTTTCGATGAGATGCACATGGAACGATAATTGCTTTGATCTTGATGTCATGTGGAGGTGGGCATATTTGGTAAATTGAAGTTTCAAAGATGCTCCACATAGCTAGTCCTCTAATTGAGATCCACTATGCTTGTGTGAATTCTTTCGTGAGAGTGTTTCTGATAGATTTCATTTTTCTCTATTATCACTTAGCAAGAGAGACGAGACAAACGTACAGAGATCGCCTAACATGCTTTCATAGGTCATTCATATAGAACAGAGAAATCATGTAAGAAAGTGAAGAAGCATCGGTTCATTGGTAAAATAATCCATATCCGAATCCTTTTATTGCTTATCTATCGCTAACAAGGTCTCCCACTCCTTTTATTGAGCATCCATATCCAGCAAGAGGTAGAAAATGATTCAAAATGTTATGCCAATCATGTGTCTTTCACTAAAATAAGGTCTTATCATCCAAAGAAAACATGTTTTGACAAGATTCTCCATATCTTGTAGGTCTACAAATTGAATGAATCTTGTTCTTGATCATTTGCATATCTTTTATTGTAAGCATCTAAGGAGCAGGCTCATAGGTTGTTTCATGTCCATCATTGACCATAATTTTGGTTTTGAGTTTTTCTCTTTGAAATCATTTCTTGATGTTCCTATGTCGTTTAATCCAACGAGTAATTTCCATAATGAAAAACCAACATTCTTTAATATATTCATAGGATCATGAATATGTCAAATCTCTAACTCCCTCCAATATTCCAAAGTCTACCATATTGACATGTTCTCTACTAGTGACCCTTTTCCTTTCCCTCTTATCTTCACATTTTTATCATCTTCACCATCACAGAATATTTGTAACTGTGGATCTATATGAGGCCCTTCTATCCATTTCACATATCAATCCATTGGTGTCATTGGATTTGGACACCTACCTTTTTCAATTCCTCCATTAAAATGATTCTCTTCTCTTTTGCACCCTTACTAGAAATTCATCCATGCATAGACAACATAAAAATTATAATAATTTTAACTCTCATAATTGTGTAAATACATTAAATAAAAGATTATTTCATTACCTAAAAAAGCATATCATGGAGAATTGTGTATAGTCCATGACACAATTCCAAAAGATATAAATGGTTTTTGACATATCAATCACATCAATACCTCTCCATAACATTGGAGATGGTCGATGATAGGAGAAAGATAAAAATTTATCTCTTTAACGTATAATTTTCATCGGATTAAAAGAAAAAGCATAAAAGGCTTTTTCTTAATGGTAAGATATGATGGAAGGTTATAGTTGATGACTAGCACTACACACGTGGACCATTTACTAGATTTCATTAAATATGGATTAACTCTATCTAATACAACACCTAAGATTATATTGTCATGATGTTTTTCAAATTTAGGCCATGTAAAATTAATGTGTTCAAATGTTGGTCCACTATCCGCTAGAATTTTCATTACTTCATGAGTGCTGTTATGATCAATTCCCCATCTCAAATGTTTTAATAGATCTAAGATTTGAAACATATGCTTGATTCATGGAGTAATGGGAAATGTCTCATTTGGAATTTTAACTTTCTTCTCCTTGTATTGAGGTGGTGGAAATTTTGGACATGTTAGAGGGTCTACATATTGACTTCTATATAAAATACAAATCATTGGGACAAGCATGTACAGACCCATAATCTATACAAAGACTACTGATCATCTTTTTCATTTCATCATCTGATGTCGAAAAAACATTGTTTCTTGCTAAAAACTTTTCAAATAGTAGCGAATGAGTTCATGAAAGGAAAAATAATTATGGTTTATAAAAAAATGTTTGTTTAATATGACTAAGAAGAATATATTGTTCTTTAATAAATCACATTATTTTCAAAGAATCAATTGCCCAAAATCCAAATAATTCTCTTTTCAATGCAAAATTATTACCTTTATACTCATCTCAAAACCAACCGACCTTGAAAATAACCTATCAAAATATAAAAACAAAACTTCATTATTATGTGCTTAAAAGAATAATAAGTTATATTATGAAAAATATAACCTTTTTCTACATATTTGAAGATGTGAAACAATAAAAGTAGAAATGCAACCTTTTTCTTGCATTGTAACTTGAAATGGAGCTCCTTTTCTTGATAATACATCATCTGCCAATTTCGAGTAAGAATCATTAGTCCATTCATGTGTAGTTTCTTCATCAACTCTTTCAAGATATTCACTGACATAATACGTGCACTCTTCAAGCATCCATTCCTTTGCTATGGATCCTTCTGATTTTGCACTTTGTCGCACATGACCTTTCAATATGCCTATAAATCATTCAACCCAAAACATCCATCGAGTGGTTCCATCTCCAACCATCTCTATTTCATCCACAAAATGGATCAACAAATGAACGTGAATATCAAAAAATAAAGTTGCAAGCTCTTTTCTCCATGATACATAGTAACTCTCTGCATTCACATTTCTTTTGTGGGATTGAATCTTTGTCAATCTCTTTTGATGTAATTCACCTATTATTAATCTATGATTAAATTATAAAGAAATTAATTCGTAATAAAAGGATATCAAATAATCTTATATATTAAATTAAAGAGTAATAATTATCTTTTAATCGATCCAAGATGATAGATCATGTCTTGTACTCCTTTTGTTTTCACATCCATCGATGACAAGAGGTAGAATGTGGCTAAAAAGTTATTCCAATCTTGTGTCTTTAACCTAGATAAGCTCTTGTCATCCAAGAGGAAATATGTTTTGGAAAGATGCTCCATATCCTATAGTTGTGTGAATCAACTGAATCCTGTTGTTGATAGTTTGCATCTCTTTTGTTATAAGTATCCGACGAGCATATTCATATATTTTTTTCTATTAATTTTTATCATAAATTGCCCATAAATTTGGTTTTGATTTTTGATGCTTTAAGTCATTTCTTGATGTTGTTGTGTCTTTTATGTTGGAAATTAGGTAGGACCATAACTAATTCCATAGGTCCCATAGGTCGAGGATCTACAACATAGATTCCCAAATCTTCCAAAATTGACAAACATGAACATACAACACTTAATCATACATGATGAGACAAAGATAGAGAGATTAGACAACATGTTCAAAGTGTTACGTAAGCCACTGCTTACTCACACCATCATATAAACAAATGTCAATTCACAATGTGGGAGTCAAAATCTCAACCACTCTATGTGAACAGAAATAGATGGAAGAGTGTATGTACAGAATTTACAAGAATATTCAGAAGTAGGGACAAAAATTTGAATATGTATGAGGTGTATGACCTGATAGGTTGAAGATGAGTGAATATGAGTGACTGAAAGAGGAAAGATCAGTTTGAAACTGATATTCAACAAACCCTAATCTTAATTTAGGGTATGGAAGACCCTAAATTAGATGTGTGTGTGAAAGATCACATACTTACGAGATTAGCATAGAATGCAAACATGTTGCTGATAGAAATCCTCATGCTCATGTGGAAACACCTTCTCTAACACCTCATCTGATGCATGTAGCATGCATGTACTGATTCTCCTTTATGGATGCCGAATATGACACCTCCAGATATGGATGCCACCGCCTCCATAATCTCCAAGTAGTACCTGTGTGCATAAAGAGAATATGTACCTGAATCATTAACACAAGATGCAATCTTATGTTAAGCTCCATCCAATGTCTCTGAAGTACTCCATAATCTTCATGTAGAAGAAAATCTTCAAATACATCATGTAGATGGATGATCCACACCACCAATCTACTGATAAGTAAGTCTTCTCCACAAACAAGAGTGTGAGCACACTCTTCTGCAAGAAGAACTCCATGAGTGCTCTTAATCATCTTCATAAGCTGCTCTAGAGCTGCCCATATGTACACATGGCTGCCCCATGTGTGCATCACCTAGAACACCTCAAAACTAGCAAGTTTTGGTGTTGGGATATATATCAAGAAGTGACTATAGGCCTCTTATATAGACCTTAAGTCCTCATGCGAAAAAGTCTCCAAAATAAAGCTAATTCGTAAAAGAAAAGCTGGATCATTATATTTAAATAAAGCTATCCTAGAATTTTCAATAAATGCTGCTTTATATTTAATCATCACTGAATAATGCTTTTAACAAGCTTTTCAATCCATTTGACCACCTGATAGTTGACTTGAACATATTTTTATGACCTATAAGTTGAGAGCTCTTAAATGAGGTAAAACCCCTAAATCAGCAAAAAATTAGGGTTAGGGTTTTCTCCCAAATTTGATCTCTGATGACTTATCCTATACCATTAGAAAGCTCTCATCAAGCTCTATAAGCTAGGATCATAAAAAGTTTACCAAATTTTTGTGCCAAAAATGACTAAGTACCAAAATTAGGGTTTTTGCCATAATAGGATTTTGGACTGATGTGACATTGATTTCCAACAATTCCCCTTGCAATGTCATATTGGTACAAACTAAATTGGATATGCAACCTCTGGCATAAGCTTCAAACTTGTCGTGTAGAATTGACCTTCAAATTTATCTTCAAAAGTCTTCTTCAAAATTGAATTTGAACTTCTTCAAACTTCAAAAATATGAATTTGCGGAATATGAACCATAATACCTGAGAAAATATGCAAAGTAGATATCCAATAATGTTAGCATACATCAAGCAATCACTGTTTGATAACATATGTAGCATGACTTGACTCTGAATCTGCTATCTCCTGTCTTCTCCTGTAAGCATACACTAGGATCCACATATTTGCATTTACCTTAAGAAAGGTTTCTCAACGTACTTTTGCCGTGTCATGTAAATACACTAAACAGAATCAGGAACTGAATCCTCAGACTTGTGATTGAGAACTCACAATTTAGTGTATTATGAATACTAGCTGGTTCATCTCTGACTATACTCAACTCTCATGAGTCTCACCAAAATTTCATATCTATGTTGTCATCTTGTCTCCATCCTTGTTCTATCTATAAGTCCTTCATACCTCTTTCCTTCAAAGTCTAGTATAAACATATATGCGTGCACCTCATAAGTAACATACCTCTCTGAAATATCAAGCTTATCTTCAATAGAACTTTGGAACTTTCTCTCGAACAGGAACACCCATCAGGAACTTTCTCCAGACATTCTCCTTCTTCCTTCTTCTTCAAAAGCTGGAACATAAAGAGAAACCGACAAAGGAAATATAGGAACACGTGTAGATTCTGAGGTAAACCCATAGTACAACCCTTCTTTGAGTGTACCCTTGATGTACCTAAGCACTCTTTGTCCTGCAATCCAATGTTCCTTTCTAGGACAATGCATGAATTGAGATAGAACTCCAACTGCATATGACAAATCTGGTCTTGTTAATGTAGCATAAATCATGCTACCCACCAAACTCTGATAAAGCTTCATATCTCTGAATTCTTCTCCTCCATATTTAGTCAATCTATGATTAACTTCCATTGGAGTTGGTGCTATCCTGCAATCTTCCATTTTAAACTTGGTTAGCAAATTTTCAAGATACCTTTCTTGGGTTACATATACTCCATGTTGAGTATATGAAACCTCCATTCCCAAGAAGAATGACAAATTTCCCAAGTCACTGATTTTGAACTCTTTCTCCATCTGCTTCTTAATCATTTGTATACCTTTATCATCTGTTCCTGTAAGTATTATGTCATCAACATAAATACAAACATAAATGAATCCATCTTCACTTGCTTTGACTAGCAAGCTACTATCTGCCTTTGATGCTTGAAATCCAAGATCCTTTAAGAACTTTACAAGCCTATAATTCCATGCTCTTGGGGCCTGCTTCAAACCATATAAAGCTCTCTTGAGATTACACACATAATTTGAATACACTTGATCTTTGAACCCTTCTGGTTGCTCCATGTAAACTTCATCTGAAATGTAACCGTTCAAAAAAGCATTTTTAACATCTAATTGAGATAATTTCCAACCTTTGCAAGCAGCAATTGCTATAAGTGTTCTGATAGTTGTCATTTTTGCCACAGGACTATAAGTCTCATCATAGTCCACTCCATATGTCTGTGCATATCCCTTCACAACAAGTCTGGCTTTGTACCTAGACACACTTCCATCTGCAAACCTTTTTGTTTTATAAACCCACTTACATCCAATGATTTTCTAGCTATTAGGTCTAGGAACCAAATCCCATGTCTGGTTTTCCATCAATGCATCATACTCCTCTTGCATAGCTTCTTCCCAATTCTTCTTTCCTTTGGCTTCATCATATTTAGATGGATCTTCATCTGCTTTTATCATGTAAGCATAATCCTTAGTAGTCAAGAATGAAGTATCATAACTATACCTTGTAGGTTGCCATTTGTGCCTTGTAGACCTCCTAAGTTCTCCACTTCTTGAGGTTTCAGGTTCATCACACTCTGGATCAAACCTTGGCACTTCTTCACCTTCAACCTGTATTTCATTTTTCTCTTCTTCATCAAATATCTGAACCTTTGGTTTGCCTTTCTTCTGATTCATAATTTCTTCAACTTCTGCATACACATTAGATGTACCTGTATACCAAGTACGTTGCTCATCAAATGTAACATCCTTGGACACAAGGAATTGTTTTGTGGATGGACTCCACAACCTTAACCCATCTGCTTGTCATCATAACCAATGAACACATACTTCTCTGCTTTAGGCTCCAACTTATGCCTCATTTGAGATGGCACATATGCATATGCCAAGCATCCAAATATTTTACAATGATCCAAGGTAGGTCTCTTACCCCACCAAGCTTCATATGGTGTCATACCCTGCAAAGCTTTACAAGGCAATCTATTAACCAAATTTGTGGCTGTGTTTACAGCCTCAGCCCACAAATAATTTGGACAATTCTTCTCTTTCATCATGGATCTTGCAAATTCAACAAGTGTCTTGTTTCTTCTTTCTGCTACCCCATTTTGTTGAGGAGAGTACCTACAAGTAACTTCTCTCTTTATACTTGCATTCCATAAGTAATCACTAAACTCATTTGAGAAATACTCTTTCCCTCCATCTGACCTTAGTCTCTTCAACTTATGGCCTGTAATTCTTTCTGCATATGCATGATAGTGTTTAAATGTATTAAACACTTCTGAATTATGTTTAATCACATAAATTGTGATCCACCTGGTAGCATCATCAACATATATGACATAATATCTTGAACCATTTATACTAAAGTCCTTTGAAGGACCCCACACATCTGTATGTACCAATTCAAGTCTTTCTGAATACATAAAACCATGCTTATTGTATGATTGTTTATGAGCCTTACCTAACTGACATGCTTCACATCTGTATGTCATATGTTGACCTGCAATGTTAGGCAATCCAAGTACTGAACCTTTGTTTATCATTTCTTTGATACCTTTCTCATTAAAATGTCCAAGTCTTTTGTGCCAAAGATCCAATTCAGATACCTTCTGGTCTCCATATGTAAACATAGCATGTCCAATATTCCCTTGTACCTTTAATGTGAAGAGTCTTCCTTCCTGTTTCCCTGTAACAATCTGTTTATACCCTTGATTAGGGTCTTCAACATAAACTCCATCATTAGTAAACCTTACCTCATATCCTTTCTCCACAATTTGACCTACACTGATCAAATTCTTTGGAATTGTAGGAACATAAAGAACCTTGCTCAAAAGAGTGCTCCCATCTTTGGCTTTGACTGAACCAATTGACTTTACCTTATGCTTTGTATTATCACCTGTTTGAACTATATGATTTATTGCATTATGATCTAGATCAGTCATCAAAGCAATGTTTCCACTCAGATGATTGCTACAACCTGAATCAATATAAAATACTCTCATATCTTCATGTGAGGCTTCACATGTTGCATTCATAATTCTTCTTTCTGATCTGATGCATAATTGTAGTAGGTGTTATTATAGGATTGATTTTGGAAGCTTCTTCCTCCACCTCTTCCAAATGAATTCCTACCACCTCTACCTCTGAAGTTTCCTCTCTGAAATCTACCACCTCTTGCTCTTTGATTAAAATTCTCATTAAAATTACCATTGCTTTGATTATTATGCCAACAATCATGAGATAGATGATTAGTCTTACCACATATCCAACAAGCTCTGACATTATCTTTGTTATTTCTGCCTCTTCCTCTACTTCTGCCATTTCCTCTTCCTCTTAGGAAATTTGCTTGGCTTGAAGTACCTTCTTCTTCACCTGATTGTTGCTTTCCTTTGTTAGCTTTCTTCTTGTCTTTAGAGTACATTGCATGACCTGCACTCTTGTCAACATCTCCTTTGATATCATTCTCAAAAGTTAGCATATGTCCTAACAATTGATTCAAATCAGGAGTGAAATGGTCTAATGAAAGTTCTGTAGACAAAATAAAAGGTTTCCACTTCTCATCTCCTCTTAGCCTTGTGAGAATTTGTCTTACCAATTTTTCTTCTTCAATATCCTCATCCATTGCACCTAAAGAATGTGCAATGTCCTTCATCTTTGTCATATAATCAGATATTGATTGTGAAGCCTTCTTCTTGAAAGTAGTAAACTCTGCCCATAATGAAGCCTTCCTTGATTTAGTTGTGTTCTGAAAATGCTCTTCCAAAGCACTCCAAATATCACTTGCACTTTCAAGACCTCTAATGTGAGGTAGCAAGTAGTCATTGACTGCCATATAGATAATGCTCCTAGCTTGAGCATCTTTCTTCATCCAATTCTTCAAATCTGACAATTCCTCCCTAGTTGGAACACTAGGATCTCTGAATTGAGGTTTTTCTTCTTCTCCTGTAATGTAAGCTATCAAGTCTTTGCTCATAAGATGAGCTTCCATCCTCATTGACCATGCAGGATAGTTCTCTCTATCCAATTTCTCAATTTGGAGACTATCTCCCATCCTTTCTTCACCTGTACTATCAAATCTTTAATCCTTATGAGAAATAAATGTACCTTGGCTTCGAATATTACTCCTTCTGATCCTTTTGACAACTTCAATGTGTCTTTCTTCAAGCTTTCTTCACACTTTATCCTTTTGATCCTTCGAGATGTAAAGGTTGTATGTCTGCAGCAGTCAGAGTCTCCCTTTCCTCAATTTTGATACAACCTGCTCTGATACCACTGATAGAGAGTGTTAATCTCCAAAAGAACAAGTTATCCTTGACTTTAGATCACCTCTATATCAAGAAAAACTTTAGACTCCACTTAATTTTAAAGAACAATCACCAACTTATCAAGAAATTGATTAACTGTAGAAAAATCAATTTTCAGAAAAGTCTGCTGCAGATTAATCACTGATTGACTAATCATTTGTATAAATTTTTTGATAAAACTTTGTAGAATGTGTCACCTTGAGGTTGTGCACCTTCTCCAAGTTAAATCTCTTCAAATGATTGAGTATACTGTGAGAAATGACTGAAATACTTTACCTATGTCTGAAACCGCTTCTCTGCAATGGCGACTTTGACATCTGTAACTTCTAAGCTATGGTTCTCCCAAACTATAGCCCGTTTAGTCAAATGCTTTTAGCCATAGATGGCTTACCTCTCAACTTAAATTTTGAGTCCTCATTTGTGTAAAACTTTACACTGTGCACTGAGCACTGTCCATTTCTTTGAACACAAAATCTGTGCCTGTTTTAGAAGACACTCAGAGCTTTTCACATACAAATGTTCCTATTCAAAATTCTCTCAGCCTGTTTGCAATTAGACTCTCAAACTTTAGCCATAGATTGATTAACTATGGACTTAGATATGTACAAAAGGATTTCTCATAAGATTAAGCACAGAAGGAGAGTAGGAAAAAAAAATCGACGCGCAAATTTCTGCAACATTTTCCTTCTCATAACTTCTCATACAACTGATTGATGGTACATACAATGTTCATCTTCTATCCACCTATTGTCTTCTCTATCTCATCTATATCTCTCACTCTTCCTACGAGTACGTATCTATAGATATATATACGAGTCTAACTCGTCATCCTTTCAAATACATTGAACTATTTACAAGAATAATATACAAAAGAAAAGTTTCTGACTCTATTCTCTTCCTTTGAAATCAATCTTCAACATTCCACATATCTTTCCACTTCTGGACTTCATGTAATCACTTATTGATGATTGCTCTGCTCCAACAAAATCTGCTCTCATCAAACCTTCATGACTGAATGTTTGATTTGCTACTTGAATGTCTCTAAGTGTCCATGCTTCTTACATAAAGTTATAAAACTTTTCTTCAACTAGATACTTCCAAGAATTTGCAACTTCCATTGAAACATAAGTGGACAAACTCTCACCTTGATAACTCCAAAAGCTGCAAGTTGATACTTCATATCTTCATATTCTTCCTGGGTGAAATGTGAAAGTATTTGCTTGACTTTCTTTTGGCTAACTTCACTTCTCATTCAAGTGATAGAATCTGATGAAACACCTTTTTGAATACAAGCATGTATCCATAAGTTAAGACAAACATAGAAAGTAGATTCTTCATCTAACTGGTATATAAAAAAAATTTGATTTTTTTAAATTTTTTCTAAAAATACTGAATTTTTTGAATTTTCTTCTTGAAAATACTGACTTTTCTAAAAATATTGAATTTTTTGAATTTTTTAAAAATACTTAATTTATTGAATTTTCATCCTCAAGAGTTAGGTAAAGAAGAAAAAAATACTTCTTTGCAATTTGTCATATACCAAGTATCTTTGAATTGACACTCCAAGGATTCTTTGAGGGAACATATAAGTTGCCTGCTCAAAATCTTCAACTTATACATAACTCATACACATATGAGTCAAAACATATAAGGTGTCTTAGATATCTGCTGCTTTTCTTTCTCTCAATGCAATTTTTTGTCAAAACCTACTAAACCATGACCAACTATAATGTAAAACAAGAAATTGCTTCTACTTTAAACTATCTTCTTCACACAAGATATTCTCATAGACTTGTCTTTGGATGTAGAGGATAAAAGTAGGAAAAGTATATGGAAAATATAAGTGAAAAAGGAAGTCTTACTTTCCATTTGGAATTGTTGGACTTTCTTCTTCTGTATCTTTCTTCCACCTGATGATGTCAAGATCTTCAAACTTCTCTTCCATACCTTTTGCTCTCTTCATCTTGAAGTAGTAAGCACTCTTAACTTCTTCAAATGAATTTTTCTCTTCCTCTAGCGCTAAGAGTAATAGACAAAACAAACATGGTATATAAATGGAAGTGAACATAGAAGATAAAACATGCTTCTACCATCTCCTCATATGCTGAATCAACACTCTGCTTCTAAATTCACCAACCCATTCTTTGAGTTGGCTGAATGCTAAATTACCTCTCTAGGTACAAAATTTGATAAAAAAAACTTCCAAACTTGTATTGGCTGAAAACAAAACTGATATAATCTCCAAATTTGTCTTCTTAGATGATCTTTCTTGCCATGAAAGAGATCTCCTATCAAAAATGTCAAGAACAACCTCTAGATACCTGTTTTGATGTGGCTAATGCTTTTAACTTTCAAACTAATGAAAGTGTCTAAAAGCCCTTCTTGAATCCTTCAAATCTCTTCATAATTGCTCTTCTAAGATACAACCTGCAAATGACAATCTGATAGTAGAAACTAATACCTGTGATTTGATGTTGATTTGGTTTCTTCATCTTCTCCCAACCATTGTTTTTCCTTCAATTTGAAGTAGCCTTCTCTTCATCAGATCTTGGTCTTCAAGCAATACTTCTGTAAAGTATTTTCATACTTCCAAAAGTATTTAGCTGCTAACAAATCATCAATTTCATACTTCACACTGATAAATCAACATGTGACTAAATTGTCTAATTCTCAAATCTCTATTCATCTAGATTAAGTGTGTATGTCATATGTCAAATGTTTAGAAGATGCTATGAAACCATATGTTGGTAGTCTCAAAACTCTGATACCAAATGTTGGAAATTAGGTAGACCCATAACTAATTCCATAGGTCGCATAGGTCCACGATCTATAACACAGATTCCAACATCATCCAAAATTGACAAACATGAACATACAACACTTAATCATACAATGATGAGACAAAGGTATTTAGCTGCTAAAAGATCATCAACTTCATACTTCACACTGATAAATCAACATGGGACTAAATTGTCTAATTCTCAAATCTCTATTCATCTAGATTAAGTGTGTATCTCATATGTCAAATGTTTAGAAGATGCTCTGAAACCATATATTGGTAGTCTCAGAACTTTGATGCCAAATGTTGGAAATTAGGTAGCCCCATAACTAATTCCATAGGTCCCATAAGTATAGGATCTATAACACAGATTCCAACATCTTCCAAAATTGACAAACATGAACATACAACACTTAATCATACAATGACGAGACAAAGATAGAGGGAGATTAGAAAACATGTTCAAAGTGTTACGTAAGCCACTGCTTACTCACACCATCATATATACAAATGTCAATTTATAATGTGGGAGTCAAAATCTCAACCATTCTATGTGAACAAAAATAGATGGAAGAGTGTATGTATAGAATTTACAAGAATATTCAGATGTAGGGACAAAAATCTGATATGTATGAGGTGTATGACCTCATAGGTTGTAGAAGAGTGAATATGAGTGACTGAAAGAGGAAAGATCAGTTTGAAACTGATATTTAGCAAACCATAATCTGAATTTAGGCTATGGAAGGCCCTAAATCAGATGTGTGTGTGAAACATCACATACTTACAAAATTAGCATAGAATGCTAATATGTTGCTGACAGAAATCCTCATACTCATGGGGAAACACCTTCTCTAACACCTCATCTGATGCATGTAGCATGCATGTACTGATTCTCCTTTATGGATGCCAAATAGGACACCTCCAGATATGGATGCCACAGCCTCCATAAGCTCCAAGTAGTACCTGTGTGCATAAAAAGAATATGTACCTGAATTGCTAACATAAGATGCAATCTTATGTTAAGATCCATCCAATGTCTTTGAAGTACTCCATAATCTTCATGTAGAAGACAATCTTCAAATACATCATGTAGATGGATGATCCACACCACCAATCTGGTGATAAGTAACTCCTCCAAAAACAAGAGTGTGAGCACACTCTTCTCCAAGAAGAACTCCATGGCTGCTCCTAATAATCTTCATAAGCTGCTCCATAGCTGCACATATGTACAGATGGCTTCCCCATGTGTGCATCACCTAGAACACCTCAAAACCAGCTAGGTGTTGGGATATATATCAACAAGTGACTATAGCCCTCTTATATAGACCTTGATTACTCATGCGAAAAAGCCTCCAAAATAAAGCTAATTCGTAAAAGAAAAGCTGGATTGTTATATTTAAATAAAGCTATCGTAGAATTTTTAATAAACCTTGCTTTATTTTTAATCATCGCTGAATAATGCTTTTAACAAGCGTTTCAACCCATTTGACCACCTGATAGTTGACTTGAACATATTTTTATGACCTATAAGCTGAGAGCAATTAAATGAGGTAAAAACCCTAAATCAATGAAAAATTAGGGTTAGGGTTCTCCCAAACCTAATCTCTGATGACTATATGTCCTATACCATTAGAAAGCTCTCATCAAGCTTTATAAGGTAGGATCGTAAAAATTTTACCCAAATTTTGTGCCAAAAATGACTTAAGTACCAAAATTAGGGTTTTTGCCCTAATAGGATTTTGGACTGATGTGACATTGATTTCCAACATTTTAATCCAAGGAAATAATTGACATAATGAAAAACCAACATTCTTGAATATATGCATAGGATCAAGAAGGTTATAGATCTCTAACTTTCTCCAATATTCCAAAGAATACCATATCAACATGTTCTCTACTAGTGAAAATTTTCTTTTATCTCTAATCTTCACATTATCATCATCTTCACGATCACTAAAGATTTTGGATTGTGGATTGATAAGAGGCCCTTCTCTCCATTTTAGATGCCAACCCATAAGTGACATTGGTTTTGGACACTGACCTGTTTTAGTTTTTCCATTAAAATGTATCGATTCCCTTTTGCATTATAATGGATGATTGTGAGGCAAGAACCGTCAATGTCAAAGATAAACATTTTTGTTGAAATTCTTACTATAGATTGATCTCAACCAACTCCATAGTAAGGACAAGACTTATATTTAGTGGATATTTTTGCCTTCATGGAAACCCCTAAAAATATAATTATCTTAACTCAATCAGAATGTATTTATATTAAATAAAAAAATTACATTAGCCATATCCTAGAAAATCATGTGTAGTCCAAGCCACAATTCCATGAACCTTTTTGTTGAAATTCTTACTATAGATTGATCTCAACCAATCATCATAGTAAGGACAAGACTTATATCTCTTAGTAGATATTTTTCCATGCCTGGAAACCAAAAAAATATAATTATCTTAGCTCACATAAGAATGTATTTATATTAAATAAAATAATTACATCAATCATAGCGTAGAAAATCGTGTATAGTTCAAGCCACAATTCCATGAACCATGATTTTTATTTGATCAATGCTTTTCAATAAATCAATGATATTAATACCTCTCCATAACTCTTGGAGATCATCGATGAGAGGAACAAGATATACAGTTCATGTCTTTAACTTATCTTTTGCTGTGATTAAAAGTGAAAGAACTAGATGTTCTTGTTTAATGCTAAGGTATGGCAGGAGATTATAGTTGAATACCACTAGCCATGTGGACCATTTATTAGATTTCATTGAAAATGGATTAACCCCATCTAATCTAACTTTAGATTGTGTGGCTCTTGTGAAAAATTAGACCATCTTGAATCAATAAACTGAAAAGTCGCACTATCTGCTGGAATTTTCAATACTCCATCAACACATTTATGATCAAATACCCATGTCAAAAGCTTTGATAGTTTTGGGATTTGAAAAATATGTTTAATTCTAGGAGCCAATGAAAAATGTCTCAATACCTTCTTTGAAATTTTACCTTCTTTCTCCTTATATAGAGGAAATTAACATTTTGGACATATCAAACAGTTTGCATATTCACCTACTGACAATCGTTGGAATATGCATGTATATGATGATAATCTATACCAAGACTATTGATAGTCTTGTTCATTTCAAATGTGATGCAAGAAGAATGTTGTTGTTTGGTAAAAACTTTTCAAATAGTGGCTTGCAAGTTCATGAAAAGAAAAACTATTATGAATATACATACACACACACACACACACACACACACACATATATATATATATATATATATATATATATATATATATATATATATATATATATATATATATATATATATATATATATATATATAGTGTGGAAAAAGATACATTGCTCCATCCAAAACGATTTTAAAGATTGAGAATAAGTAAGGTTGCACTTAGTCGTGTCAAACAATTTCCTTCATAGATGTGATTTATACATTCTTCTCAAAGATATTTTTCATTTTTAGAAATATCAACTCTTTTGTTATCAATTTAATACCAATCCTCGATAAAATCTACCATGCCATCATCGTCATCATTGTGCACATCCAGTCGCTTGTCTTCTTTTGAATATAGTTCGTTCAATCTTGCATATTCTATAGGATCACTTTTGTGTAGCCTCCTCATGGATGCTTTTGATAAACAAGGTCTTACTAGTAACTCTGAATGGTGTCACTACAACATATCAAGGGCATACTGATGTGCATACCGACGGTCACACATCGGCATCAGTATGATTGTTGAAAACCCTTGAAAACCCACGAAAGCAATATACGCATTGGTAAATGGTTGATAAAAAGCCTTGATGAAATTGTGGGGAAACCCCAATACAGTTGTGATAGATTTAGACAGGCAAATGGTTATATTTATCATGTGTGTGGTGGCATAGGTGGAATACCTATAAATGAGGAAGGTTGGAATGGAGTGTTTCTTCATAGGTCAACAAGATGCATAGAATTAGTCATTAGTATCACTTAAAATATATATGATTATCTTTAGAACATGATTAATGAAGAGGCTCTCTAAGTGGATACATCACGCAATCATCAAGTTGTCCATGGGTCATATTGAGTTGCATTATGAATGCAATAATGCAAAACAAGAGCAACTTGGTTTCATGAAAGTGAAGTATTAAATATGATGGAGGGAATTAATCTCATCATCATTTACATAATAAAAATTCAAGTGCCCAATGAGATACATATGAAATCCATGCTTCTAGAAAATATCCATCGATACATCGGTCATGGAAGTGGAACTTCTAGAGAAATTTAAAGGAACGGGCAAGTGGTTCCATCTTCATGGTTTCAAGGGGTAATTTAGATTTCACTACATTGATACTTGAGAGAAATGATACAAAATTTTCCAGTTTCTAACATGATCGAGGCATGAAAATTGGAAATTGCACCATTCTATCAGAATCTTCTCTACATTTGGATTTCTCATGGGAAGGTTGTGGTATTTCGTTACACTTATGTGTCCCTTCCCATGTAACCACATATACATGATATACTCATATATGGTGTTACTTTGTACTTAGGGATTCACTTATAGATCTCTTTTACTCATTCTCATATGACTGATCATCTATGCATAGAGAGCTCCTCAAACCATTGAATTTTGTGGTGTGTCAATCTACTTCCTCACTCATGTTTGTAATTATATTCGTGCTTCCTCAATCTCACGCACCCAACAATGGGATTAGAGAAAGTTCAACTCCTTCTCAACCTACTATTTTTCACATATGTCTCAGAGTTATGGATTGTGAGCTTCATTTTGGCTTGCATTTCAACTCTATTGAGGTTAATATCTTGCTATTTTTGAGTTATTTGGTGCAATGGCAAGAAACAATAACTTGTTTGTCTTGCTTAAGGGGACAAAGTGCATTTAATTGCGCACTTTTTCGTAAGCTGGAGTAGGTTTTTTGTTAGGCTTTACTAGGCCTCTCTCTTTCTTCTTCTAGAGAGAGAGAGCAAGAGACTCTACTTTCCACTCATCAAACTCGTGCATGTATTTGAATAATGAAATTATTTCAAAGAAAAGTCTCATTTTCAGTGTATATTAATCAAAAGGGCCTATTTTTTAATATATATATCAGAACTCACTTTTTTGGGTTCATTTTTTAAATTTTTTTTCAGAAAAAGTATAATTTTTAAACTCCATCCAAAAGTAAGTGCCACATCATCAAATCCGTGACTATGCTTTCCTCAAAAAATGACTTTTTTCAAATATCATCATTTTCAGCTATACACAGTGGAAAAATACAGATACAAGAAAACACATTTTCCGAGCAAAACATATGCTTTAGAGTCCCTTCCAACCAGTTTTCCATTTTTGTTTTTGATATTGTTGGTCATTGGCAAAAGTGGTGTTGACATGTATCACAAACGTCACAATAGAATGTCCTTATGCTCCTGCATCAACAAGTATCCATGTTCGTATGCATAGAGAGTTTGCTCCAAATAATGGTGCCAATTCTCAAAATGAACATCGTGCAACTGGAGAAAAAAGTATTGATCTTTGGGCTCATGGTTCACTATATCCTCTTGCATCAATATCTTCTTACCATCCAACATTCCATAACCTCTCAACTTTACTTCAGTTCATTGGTGCGGGTGAAGCTAGACTATTAGGTTACCGGAAGCGGTTATCTACACATTCACATGCTACTGCTAAGTATTGGTTCCAACAATATAACCTCCATTATATGAGGGTGTTCATTTTAGAAAGCACAATCATATCTTTACAAAAACAACTTGCAGATTTTGAAGAGGATATGGAATCAAAAGAAAGAACAATTTCAAAGTTAAATGTTAATCTCTAGCATGTGAAAGAGACTCCACTTGGTATGAGATATAGGAAAAGAGTATTGTTATCCTTTGAAGCTCTTTCAATAGGTGGCGGAGCATGCAAATGAAATATATATGCAACAAGCTGAGTGTTTGTTTTACTTTTATATGTTTAATGAAGATTTGTAATAGAATCTTTCATTGTCTACGTCATTTATTCAAGACATAACTGCTTCATCAACAACACAAGACCAATTCAAACTGATGAATAGCTGTATAAACAACAAAGAAATTACTTTTGTTATAGACACACCCATAGGAAAGTGTATTAGAGTTGTTGTTGAAGCTTTGTTTTCAGAGAAGTTAAAAAACCTTATCAAAGGGCAAGATGTGCAAACAATATGTAACGAAGCGGGTAGAAATGGGTATACTGCAATGTACACCCTTCTGAGGCAAGCCTTACAAGCATAAGGTATTTCTTAAAGTATATTTCCATGCCTATATAAAGTTTCTAAAAAGAAAACTTCAAATAAGGATGTGACTCATACTATCGGACAATATTTATTCATAAAAGACACTATGCCTACCTCTGTTTATCATCCAAATATATCCAAGAAGCAATGAAAGATCCTATCTACACAAGGCTTTACTTACACTAAATTCAACAATATAATTATGGATTTTGAGAAGCTTCAACAAGCAATGGTTCCCTTTTATAGTTCAAGAATCAAAGGTACCTCTACTACATTTTATTTGGTGTTGAAGTTTTATTGCATTCAAGTGTCATATTAAGATAATGTTTTCTCTTTTGTCAGACTGTAATGTTAAGTTAAAGTTCATAATAAAGCTTGATGAGTGCCAAATCATAAAGGGTCGACGACTGGAAAGGTTGAGTGTGATGCTAATGAATGAAGTTATGGACCATGCAATGAATGATGAAACTTTAGGATCCACTTCCCATTTTACTTACAGTGTGTAATCAGAGAGAGATATTTGGTGGTTAGGTGCTATAGAAGTTCCCAAAGAAACAAACAATGTTATTTCGTGGATTTTTAATAGGACTCCATGGATTAAAAAATTAATCTCTTCTCAAATACATGGGCAAAAGATTGCTGTAGATGTTATAGGTGATTTTGAGGAAGAATGGCATTTGGGTGGATACCTTAAGAGTATAAAATGGCATATGATGCATGTAGCATGCATGTAGCATGCATGTACTGATTCTCCTTTATGGATGCCAAATAGGACACCTCCAGATATGGATGGCACAGCCTCCATAAGCTCCAAGTAGTACCTCTGTGCATAAAGAGAATATGTACCTGAATTGTTAACATAAGATGCAATCTTATGTTAAGCTCCATCCAATGTCTTTGAAGTACTCCATAATCTTCATGTTGAAGACAATCTTCAAATACATCATGTAGATGGATGATCCACACCACCAATCTGCTGATAAGTAAGTCTTCTCCACAAACAGGAGTGTGAGCACACTCTTCTCCAAGAAGAACTCCATGGCTGCTCCTAATAATCTTCATAAGCTACTCCATAGCTGCACATATGTACACATGGCTTCCCCATGTGTGCATCACCTAGAAAACCTCAAAACCAGCAAGGTGTTGGGATATATATCAACAAGTGACTATAGCCCTCTTATATAGACCTTGAGTACTCATGCGAAAAAGCCTCCAAAATAAAGCTAATTCGTAAAAGAAAAGCTGGATTGTTATATTTAAATAAAGCTATCGTAGAATTTTTAATAAACCTTGTTTTATTTTTAATCATCGCTCAATAATGCTTTTAACAAGCGTTTCAACCCATTTGACCACCTAATAGTTGACTTGAACATATTTTTATGACCTATAAGCTGAGAGCAATTAAATGAGGTAAAAACCCTAAATCAATGAAAAATTAGGGTTAGGGTTCTCCCAAATGTGATCTCTGATGACTATATGTCCTATACCATTAGAAAGCTCTCATCAAGATCTATAAGGTAGGATCGTAAAAAATTTACCCAAATTTTGTGCCAAAAATGACTTAAGTACCAAAATTAGGGTTTTTGCCCTAATAGGATTTTGGACTGATGTGACATTGATTTCCAACATTTTAATCCAAGAAAATATTTGACCTAATGAAGAACCAACATTCTTGAATATATGCATAGGATCAAGAAGGTTATAGATCTCTAACTTTCTCCAATATTCCAAAGAATACCATATCAACATGTTCTCTACTAGTGAAAATTTTCTTTTATCTCTAATCTTCACATTATCATCATCTTCACCATCACTAAAGATTTTGGATCGTGGACCGATAAGAGGCCCTTCTCCCCATTTTAGATACCAACCCATAAGTGACATTGGTTTTGGACACCGGCCTATTTTAATTTTTCCATTAAAATGTATCGATTCTCTTTTGCATTGTAATGGATGATTGTCAGGCAAGAACCGTCAATGTCAAAGATAAACATTTTTGTTGAGATTCTTACTATAGATTGATCTCAACCAACTCCATAGTAAGGACAAGACTTATATTTAGTGGATATTTTTGCCTTCATGGAAACCCCTAAAAATATAATTATCTTAACTCACATAAGAATGTATTTATATTAAATAAAAAAATTACATTAGCCATATCCTAGAAAATCATGTGTAGTCCAAGCCACAATTCCATGAACCTTTTTGTTGAAATTCTTACTATAGATTGATCTCAACCAATCATCATAGTAAGGACAAAACTTATATCTCTAAGTAGATATTTTTCCATGCCTGGAAACCAAAAAAATATAATTATCTTAACTCATTTAAATAAAATAATTACATCAATCATAGCGTATAAAATCGTGTATAGTTCAAGCAACAATTCCATGAACCATAATTTTTCTTTGATCAATGGTTTTCAATAAATCAATGATATTAATACCTCTCCATAACTCTTGGAGATCATCGATGAGAGGAACAAGATATACATTTCATGTCTTTAACTTATCTTTTCCTGGGATTAATAGTGAAAGAACTAGATGTTCTTGTTTAATGCTAAGGTATGGCAAGAGATTATAGTTGAATACCACTAGCCATGTGGACCATTTACTAGATTTCATTGAAAATGGATTATCCCCATCTAATCTAACTTTAGATTGTGTGGATCTTGTGAATAATTAGACCACCTTGAATCAATAAATTGAAAAGTTGCACTATCTGTTGGAATTTTCAATACTCGATCAACACATTTATGATCAAATACCCATGTCAAAAGCTTTGGTAGTTTTGGTATTGGAAAAATATGTTTAATTCGAGGAGCCAATGAAAAATGTCTCAATACCTTCTTTAAAATTTTACCTTCTTTCTCCTTATATAGAGGAAATTGACATTTTGGACATGTCAAACAATTTGCATATTCACATACTAACAATCGTTGGAATATGCATGTATGTGATGATAATCTATACCAAGACTATTGATAGTCTTCTTCATTTCATATGTGATGCAAGAAGAATATTGTTGTTTGGTAAAAACTTAATGAAAAGAAAAACTATTATGAATATACATACACACACAGATATATATATATATATATATATATATATATATATATATATATATATATATATATATATATATATATATATATATATATATATATATATATATATATATATATATATATATATATATATATATATATATATAGTGTGGAAAAAGATACATTGCTCCATCCAAAATGATTTTAAAGATTGAGTATAAGTAATATTGCACTTAGTCGTGTCAAACAACTTCCTTCATAGATGTGATTTATACATTCTTCTCAAAGATATTTTTCATTTTTAAAAATATCAACTCTTTTGTTATCATTTTAATGCCAATCCTCAATAAAATCCATTAGGGGAAAAAATGAACCCTGCATGGGCCTTGTAAGGATCCCTAATTTTTAGGGATTAAGCTTAATTCTGTTCTTGTTTAAGGGGACAAAGTGCATTTAATAGGGCACTTTTTAGTAGGCTGGAGTAGGCTTATTTTTAGGCTTCAATAGGCCTCTCTCTTTCTTATTCTAGAGAGAGAGAAAGAGAATCTACTTTCCACATCATCAAACTCGTACATGTATTTGAATAAAAAAATGAATTTTTTTAAAAAGTCTCATTTTCAGTGTATATTAACTCAAAAGAGCCTATTTTTTAATATATATGTCAGAAGTCACTTTTTTGGGCCCATTTTCTGAAGTTTCTTTTAGAAAAAGTATAATTTTCAAACTCCCTCCAAAAGTAAGTGCCACATCATCAAATCCGTGACTATGCTTCCCCCAAAAAATGACTTTTTTCAAATTTCATCATTTTCAGCCATACTCAGTGGAAAAATACACTTTAACCCATACACATACAAGAAAACACATTTTTTGAGCAAAACCTATGCTTTAGACTCCCTTCCAACCGGTTTTTCATCTTTGTTTTTGATATTGTTGGTCATTAGCAAAGATGGTGTTGACATGTATCACAAACTTCACAGTAGAACGTCCTCATGCTCCTGCATCAACAAGTATCCATGTTCGTGTGCCTAGAGAGTTTGCTCCGAATACACGATGCAACAATGATGCCAATTCTCAAAATGAACGTCGTGCAGCTGGAGAAAAAAGTATTGATCTTTGGGCTCATGGTTCACTCTATCCTCTTGATCCAATATCTTCTTACCATCCAACATTCCATAACCTCTCAACTTTACTTCAGTTCATTGGTGCGGGTGAAGCTGGACTATTAGGTTACTGCAAGAGATTATCTACACATTCACTTGCTACTGCTAAGTATTGGTTCCAACAACATCACATCCATCATATGAGGGTGGTCACTTTAGAAAGCACAATCATATCTTTACAAAAACAACTTGCAGATTTGGAACAGGATACTGAAGCAAAACAAAGCACAATTTCAAAGTTAACTGCCAATCTCCAGCAGCTGAAAGAGACTCCACTTGGAGACATAGGAAAAGATCATTGTCATCCTTTGAAGCTCTTTCAAAAGGTGGTGGAGCACGCAAACGACGTATATATGCAACAAGGTGAGTGTTTGTTTTACTTTTATATGTTTTAATGAAGATTAATGGAATATTTCATTGTGTAGGTCGTTTATTGAAGACATAACTGCTTCATCAACAACACAAGACCAATTCAAGCTGATGAATAGCTCTATAAACACCAAGGAAATCACTTCTGCTTTAGACTCACGCATAGGAAAGTGTATTAGAGTTGTTGTTGAAGCTGAGTTTTCAAAGAAGTTAAAAAATCTTATCACAGTGCAAGATGTGCAGGCAATATGTGACGAAGCAGGCATCAGTAGAAATGGGTATACTGCAATGTACACCCTTCTCAGGCAAGCCTTACAATCACAAGGTATTTCTCAAAGTATATTTCCATGCCCATATAAATTGTCTATCAATAAAAAAACTTCAAATGAGGATGTGACTCGTACTATTGGACAATATTTATTCATAGAAGAAACTATGCCTGCCTCTATTTATCATCCAAATATTCCCAAGAAGCAATCAAAAATCCTATCTACACAAGGATTTACTTACACTAAATTCAACAATATATTTGTGGATCTTCAGAAGCTTCAACAAGCAATGGTTCACTTTTATAGTTCAACAATCAAAGGTACCCCTACTACATTTTATTTGGTGTTGAAGTTCTATTGCATTCAAGTGTCATATTAAGATAATGTTTTCTCTTTTGTGCAGACTGTAATGTTAAGTTAAAGTTCATACTGAAGCTTGATGAGTGTCAAATCATAAAGGGTCGGCGACTAGAAAGGTTGAGTGTGACGCTAATGAACGAAATTATGGACCATGCAATGAGTGATGAAACTTTAGGAGGGAGGGACCATTTGACTTACAGTGTGCAATCAGAGAGAGATATCTGGTGGTTAGGTGCTATAGAAGTTCCCAAAGAAACAAATAATGTTATTTCATGGATTTTTAATAGGACTCCGTGGATTACGGAAGTAATCTCTTCTCAAATACATGGGCAAAAGCTTTTTGTAGATGATATAGGTGATTTTGATGTAGAATGGCATTTGGGTGGAGACCTTAAGAGTATAAAATGCATGTTAGGTTGTAAACAAGGAGCATCTTCTCTCTATCCTTTCCCATATTGTACACAAGGTTACAAAGGATCTAAGAGACAGTCTAAACATGCAAGGGCATTGACGAGAGTTGATGACTCTGAAGAAATTGATGAAACAGACTCATTGAATCACAGGGAATGGGAGATATCACTTTTGAGGTGTCCAATGTTACAGGAACCGACTCGTGATAAAATAAGCAATGATTGGAACCCCATTATCCCATTTCCATTAGTCAATGTTCACTTTTGTACTTTGCATGCATTCATGAGGATCTTTGATAGGCTTTTGAAGCTCCATGTTGAATATGCATTTGCAATGAAACCACTAGAGAGGTCTACAATAGCAATCCAGAAAATAGAAGATCTTTTGAATTCTATAGGTTGTCATGGTGGCCACGTATCTTTAGTTGTTAAGAAGTATGGTGAGTCTCAAGAGATTTTACAACAAGTTTCAATGACTGGGAAGAAGGCACGACGTTTCTTTAAAAAAGATGTGAATAGTCAAGATGATGGGAAATGGGAGCTTTGGAAAGACCTCTGTTCAATTACAACTGACAATGATAGTCAGGTTGATCTCATTAACAAGCGAAAGAAGGTTTGGTCATCGTTCGATCAATTGTTACATTTGATGTGTTTGGCTTCCACTAATGCTTCACAACGAGAATTATTCCAAGTGACTTTGAAGGAGTTTACACAGTCATTCATCTTATCTTGGGGAGAAAGCAACATTACACATTACATAGTAAGTTTCTCTTACATTTTTTTATTTGGTCTTAAACACTATGTGTATATCTTATTGACCAGATCATAGCATATTCTTTTTGCACATGGAGCATATTTTATGAATCGATATGGGTCATTGGACATTTTTAGTACACAAGGAATGGAGAAGTCACATTACAAGGCTAGAGGTGTTTACTTTAAAAACACTCGTCATGGGGGTGGTCTACTCCAATCAAACTATTTAGAAGAAATGTTCAATTGGTTCTTTCGTGCGACATTTGCTAGAAAATATGTAATGGAAAAGGCATGTGAGTCACAACTAGCAAAGATTACACGAAAGCTACAACATGATATTGCAAGAGAGAAGTGGATGTCATCGTCAGGACCCGAACATCATGCCCAATGGCGTGCACAAAGAGTCCGCGAGGGCTCTGCTTGGAAATAATTTCCAAACTCTTAAAATGCATTATACTTTTCAAGGTTTTTATAACCCCTTTCACTTCAAATAAAATTCTACTATTTTTGTGAATATACTTTTAATGTCTTAAAACTAATTTTTATCCATTTAAATGTGAACATGACAATTCTTAAGTGAAAGCCTATAAATAGAGGTGTCCTTCCTCATTTTTACCACTTTACAACCTAAGAGAATGGCACGCACAAAGCAGACTGCTAGGAAGGATCATGTCGTCTACCCTAGCCATGTGCAGGGTACTCAGCGCCCAACATGGATGACACCCCACAAGAAGCGTCGAACCACAAGCCACTCTTCAAGACGAAACTCAGGTGCAGGGACACAGTCTGGTAGCATTGCATCGCGGGGGGATGAAGGTTCACCAGAGAGAGATGTATCCCAAGAAATAAATTATTCCCCTTCTGCATCTCATGATGAGCCCCCAATCAGGACACCAATGAAGGCAAGGCCCAAACAACGAGGACATAGACGAGTTGTGATTGAGACATCAAATTTATCGAGTTCCTCAGATGAAGAAAGTATAAATGAGCCACCATGGAACAATGATGATATCCCCGTGAACCATCGAGTAACACAAGGAGGCAAGACACTCCCCCTAGGACAAGGACAAAGACCAACCGATGAAGAAAGAGAGCAAGGTCGGGCAGAGGAAGTAAATGATGAGGCAGGACCATCTAGGCGTCCTCCAAGAAGAAAGAAGAACTATCAACCACGTCGTAGACCACAACGACCACAACCCAACATCCCCCCAAATGCAAGAGCACCACAAAGGCGCAGAAAGCAAACCAGAGCCTTTGCGGAGATTCGACACTATCAAAAGTCTGTGGAGCTTCTGATTCCACGAAGGTCATTTGCAAGAGTTGTGAAGGAAGAGATCCAACGCTATTGCGCTGGACTTCGTATCCAAGGGATAGCCATTGAAGCTCTCCAAGAAGCTGCAGAGGCGTATCTTATATCAATGTTGGAGGACTCTAACCTATGTGCCATCCATGCAAAGAGAGTGACAATACAACCTAAAGATTTGCAGCTAGCTAGGAGAATTAGAGGGAATAACCATTAACCATAATTTGTACTCCCTTGTTTGGATAACCTTTTGTATATCCCATACGATGAATATTTTGTAAAACCCAAATGATGAATATAATCTTTGTCTTCTCATATTTGCTCTCCCAAATGTTTATCTCTTAGTGTACATGTTTTGAAGTTTATTTCTCCTATGTTTGTAGGTGTGTTTTTCCAGTACATCTTTGAAGTGTTTTTCATAGTTGTATCATTCTTTTTTCTGTACTTGTTGTAAGTGGTAATGCTATTTAATGCATTTCATGGCCAAGAAATGCCAAAAAAAGGCCTGCCACAGAAACACGGGGATGGGCCCTGCAAAAGTTTTGCAGGGCCTATCCCCGCGTTTTTGTGGCAGGCCTTTTTTTGGCATTTCCAAGCCATGAAAACCCATGCCATGCACATGGGGGCATATGATTGGCCTTGGCTAGAGTGCACTGCATGCTAAACCCCTGACCAATAGCTAAGCAATGTTTATGAACATACATGCACTGATTTATTGCTGCATGCTTATATGCACCTAGAGGAGTCTTAATTTTCTCTAATTATTGCATATAAGAAGAGTGTTCCACATTTCCCCAAGTGAAGGTGCTAATTGAGAAGATAGACTTGCAATACAGGTAACCTAGTGCATAGGATGGCCTAGGAATGCAAAAAAAAGGCCTGCCACAGAAACGCGGGGATGGGCCCTGCAAAAGTTTTGCAAGGCCCATCCCCGTGTTTCTGTGGCAGGCCTTTTTTTTGCATTCCTTAGCCATTCCATGCATTTTGGGCAACACATATTACAAGAAACAATGGAAAAAGACTGATTAAACTATGCAAAAGTTATGAGATTGTCAAACCATAAAGATATAATAGATTGAATGCACATGGAAATTGGAAAAACAAAACATTGGTATTATAAAGTTTTTACAATTGGCTCTTGGCCTTGAGCCGCTCCACTACATTCTTTCTTCTCTGAAAAGATAGAGGCAATTGGTAAGTCAAAACTGATTGGGATATTAATTGAGGGTCTGTCAATCCAAGACCCAAAGCTATTCCTATTTGACCTAATATTTTTCCTCTAAAGTTAACTCCTAGGGTAGTAGGGGAAAGGGACTTCCTAACTAGAAATATACAATTGGTCCCTTGCATTATTGTAGATAGGCACAAAACTTTACTCAAGGCCTTCATACACCAAGTCATGAAGTGTCCTTGAGGGGAAAAGTCCTTGTGGATTATTACAAAATCTTCCTTTGGCAATTTTCCAATGTACTGTGCCAAGGAAAAGCCATGGCCCCGGGAAACACGGTCACCACCACTCCTTGCTGCAAATTTATCCACTTCAATTGTTTCCTGCACATAGAAAATCATAAAATTAAATAGATACATCTTGTATGAATATGAGACAACCATAAATGTCAGTAGAGACTTACATCTTGAAGCCTGTCTTCATCCTCTCCTCTTCCCATTGCATCTAGTGGAATTGATGAATGGGCCATGCCACTTTGCTCCACAACAGGGGATGTTGGAATCTTCTTCTCCAAAATTCTTTCCCTTGCTGTGGCTAGATCTTCTTCACTGGCATCTTGGTTGGCATGGCTCAAAATCTCTTCACACACAAATGCAATGGTGTCCGCAACTGATTCACCAAGTGGAATTGTTGCCTTTTCGATAATGTCAGAAGTGTTGTCCATGGGAACATCCGAGGTTGAGCTGAAAATACTAAGGCATTCGTCGAGGCGTAGACCGAATGCCTTCTCAATATCGTGCAGGAACAAAAATTCCTCTCCATCAACAAGTACAATTGAAAACATTTCCATCTCTACCTCTGGTAGAGTGGGTTCCACGGGGTCTAAGTTGGAGGGTGGACTCTTCTGTGTACTGGCTTCCTTTAATTTGTCCACTACTCCTTGAGGAAATTCTCTGGAAATTTTTTGACTCTCTTCTAATAAGTTGAGAGCTTCTGTCTGGGGTTCCTTCTTGTCATCTACAAAACCCCCAGTAACAAGATGGGGTAGGTCCATGGGTGAAGATTCGGGCTCCTCATTGACAAAAAAGATTGTTGTTGCTATGTAGGAAAGATATTTTCTTCCCATTTTCCTTTTCTTATTTAATTGTTTAATTAAGGGCACTGTGTCATCTAACAGGTGCCCTGAAGCCTCAGCAATCGCCATGAAACGCTTTAAGCGCTTCGCAAATGCCTCATCTCCTTTATGAATGTAAAAAAGCAGGTCACAGGGGACCCATTTACACTCATATGCTGGAATATCTATGGCATATCTTAAAATATAGAGTTCCATAAAATCTGTGATCTCATCGATCACATCGGAATTCATGGCTATTGTCCCTTCAAGATTAGGGACTCTACAGACTAGGTCATACAAATCCGTACGACCATTGTAGTCTGTAGTTTCCAAAAACTCCATGAATAAATCTCGAGGAGATTTCATGGGAGTGGAAGTGCTAGCAGCCATTGCTTGCGCGCGAGATTTCTAGAGGCTTGCAGTCTGTGCTTTCTAGCTCTTTGAGAGTGCAAATGTGAGAAATGAGCACATAGAGCCATTTTTATAGCAGTTTCAAGTTTTTAAATTGACTGGGCCCACTTTTAAAAGTATAGAATAAAGAAGTGCAATTTCAAAAAATGAGTTTCGGATGACAAAATAATGCACAGAAAAAAACATGAGCAACCACATTTCAAAGTAGTGAACAAAATTTTTGACATTCCAAAAGTTTTGAAATTATCATTGCAGAGAATAAGGTATATACAATATCTAACATGAATCGATTGTCCTACTTTTTACAAGGTTCTTGAAAGTGCAAAAACCATGAGATACAATGACTAGGGCCCAAGAAGTGACATTATCAGGTTGCAAAAGAGCTATGACAATGAGAGCTCTGTTCCATCTTTGCTCCAATCTACAGGGACTTTCATTTTGTATTCCATTCTTCTGCCCACCTGTAATCAATTTGCAACAAATTGAAGTCATTAAAGTAAAATAAACAATAACAAAAAGATTACTTTAACAAAAACATGAAACATTTCTCACCTTATGTCCTTGAATTTTGAAGATGGATTGAGTTAGTCCTTCAAACCCCATAATCATCAAGTGTTCTCTCAGATTAGCTAAGGTCCAATGATTATTCACTAAAATAGTTTTTGTTTCATTGTTGGCCAATCTAAGCTTTATTTCAAATGAATGCAAAGATCCCTTTGAACTTTGAAATGGTATCCATTTGCCAAGTTTGCACATCCAACGATCATAGTAGAATCTGATGTATAATGAAGTACGTTGTTTCAAATATCGAAATGCTATACCTGTTCCACCTATTTTACAGAGATATTTATCACCTTTTGCAATTCCTTCCATCAAACCCCAATTTTCACCAAGAAGACTTTCGACTTGCTCATATGTGATATCTTTACACATGAAAATGGTGGAAGTCTCTTGGAATGAGAATCCTTGGAATAAATATACAAAACAATGAATGGGAAAAGACCAGTGCAAACCTACAGACCTAGACACTTTTGTGAATTTCAAAGAGTTATGTATATCCATTACCATCTTTTGCTTCAAAGATGATACGGACCATATATCAGGTTTTGGCCACTCCAAGCTAAGAAGACAATGTACTTCAATTCTCTCTAACCTTCCAAAACCATTCATTGTAGAGAGTACAACATATCTATGTGTAAAAGAAAAATCTATCATGGTAAAGTTGAGCAGGAGATATATTTGGAAAGACTAGTGCACCAACATCTGCATGCAATGCCTGGAAAGTACCTGTAAGACTATGAAGTGGTTGCTCTTCCACCAAAGTAGAAGGAAATACATCTGAAACAAACAAAAACATATCTAAATAGTTCAGAAATATATCCGACACAAGAAAACATAAAATATTGTAGAGTAATACTTACAATTCACAGGATATCTCATACTACTAGAGTTTTCAAGTTTCATAGTTGCCATTGTAAAAACATGTTGTACAATAGCAACCATCCCATTGTCTCTATGCTTCTTGAAGCCAAGTAACTTTCCCTTCCAATGAAGATCTAAGTTTCCACGATCTCTAACTCGATGAGGCCCAACTCTAGAGGGTTGCATGTACACCCATGCACCTTTGGAGTACTCATGTGATAGCCACTGCCCATCTGTGGCTTTGATATTGTGACATCTTAATGTGAGGATTTCATCTTTTGGTCGCCTAGAAGCTTTAGATGTTGCCATTGAAGCTAAAGGTCTTCAAGCTACAACAGTAATTCGAGATAGAAGATGCAGGTAGGTTGGAGTGTAGAAACAGGAGCTTCAATGGTGTCCTACAGAGTGAAAGTAGTGGGAAAAGATGACTTTTTGGGACCTGGGTATGAAAATGTGAGGTTTAGGAGGGAAATAACTCTTTTTTGAGTATTTTTGAAAAAACTCATTTTTTTCAGCTCAAAACATGCACGGATTTTGAATTTGGGGTCAAAAAGAGTACTTTTGACCCTAAAAAGTAATGGGGGGTCCATTTTCAGGTGTTATGATGAGTTTTTTAACTTTTCAAAAATTTTGAATTTTTGGGCCCAACTGAGTTACGAGATTCATTCTCTCTCTAGAGGCAGCTCATTAAATAAGGGAGAAATACGTCCCCTCTCCACCCTTCAGCCTAGTATTTTATAGGGCATAGACTGTGGCCACCACCCTCTTCTGATTGGTCCATCACTAATCACTCCTTAATCTAAAAGGCCCATTCAGGGTTCATTTTTTCCCCTAATGCTACCATGCCATCATCGTCATCATTGTGCACATCCTGTCGCTTATCTTCTTTTGAATATAGTTCGTTCAATCTTGCATATTCTATAGGATAACTTTTGTGTAGCCTCCTCATGGATGCTTTTGATAAACAAGGTCCTACTAGTAACTCTGAATGGTGTCACTACAACACATCAAGGGCATACTGATGTGCATACCGACGGTCACACATCGACATCAGTATGATTTTGAAAACCCTTGAAAACCCACGAAAGCAATATACGCGTTGGTAAATGGTTGATAAAAACCCTTGATGAAATTGTGGGGAAACCCCAATACAGTTGTGATAGATTTAGACAGGCAAATGATTATATTTATCATGTGTGTGGTGGCATAGGTGGAATACCTATAAATGAGGAAGGTTGGAATGGAGCGTTTCTTCATAGGTCTACAAGATGCATAGAATTAGTCATTAGTATCACTTAAAATATATGTGATTATCTTTAGAACATGATTAATGAAGAGGCTCTCTAAGTGGATACATCACGCAATCATCAAGTTGTCCATGGGGCATATTGAGTTGCACTATGAATGCAATAATGCAAAACAAGAGCAACTTGGTTTCATTAAAGTGAAGTATTAAATATGATAGAGGGAATTAATCTCATCATCATTTACATAATAAAGATTCAAGTGCCCAATGAGATACATATGAAATACACGCTTCTAGAAAAGATCCATCGATACATCGGTCATGGAAGTGAAGCTTCTAGAGAAATTTAAAAGAACGGGCAAGTGGTTCCATCTTCATGGTTTCAAGGGGTAATTTAGATTTCACTACATTCATACTTGAGAGAAATGATACAAAATTTTCCAGTTTCTAACATGATCAAGGCATGAAAATTGGAAAAAGCACCATTCTATCAGAATCTTCTCTACATTTGGATTTCTCATGGGAAGGTTGTGGTATTTCGTTACACTTATGTGTCCCTTGAGTAGCTTTGATGTGAAACATTTCCCTATACTGAACACTTTTTTTCTCTAGAATTGGCTAGAGAAGACCTTCTTCCCATGTAACCACATATACATGATATACTCATATATGATGTTACTTTATACTTAGGGATTCACTTATAGATCTCTTTTACTCATTCTCATATGACTGATCATCTATACATAGAGAGCTCTTCCAACCATTGAATTTTGTGGTGTGTCGATCTACTTCCTCACTCTTGTTTATAATAATATTCGTGCTTCCTCAATCTCACGCACCCAACAATGGCATTAGAGAAAGTTCGACTCCTTCTCAACCTACTATTCTTCACATATGTCTCAGAGTTATGTATTGTGAGCTTCATTTTGGCTTGCATTTCAACTCTATTGAGGTTAATATCTTGCTACTTTTGAGTTATTTGGTGCAATGACAAGCAACAATAACTTGTTTGTCTTGCTTAAGGGTACAAAGCGCATTTAATAGGGCACTTTTTAGTAAGCTGGAGTAGGTTTTTTGTTAGGCTTTACTAGGCCTCTCTCTTTCTCCTCTAGAGAGAGAGAGCAAGAGAATCTACTTTCCACTCATCAAACTCGTGCATGTATTTGAATAATAAAATGATTTAAAAGAAAAGTCTCATTTTCAGTGTATATTAACTCAAAAGGGCCTATTTTTTAATATATATATATCAAAACTCACTTTTTTGGGTTCATTTTTTAAAGTTTTTTTTAGAAAAAGTATAATTTTTAAACTCCATCCAAAAGTAAGTGCCACATCATCAAATCCGTGACTATGCTTTCCTTAAAAAATGACTTTTTTCAAATATCATCATTTTTAGCTATACACAGTGGAAAAATACACATACAAGAAAACACATGTTTCGAGCAAAACATATGTTTTAGAGTCCCTTCGAATCAGTTTTCCATTTTTGTTTTTGATATTATTGGTGATTGGCAAAAATGGTGTTGAAATGTATCACAAACGTCACAGTAGAATGTCCTTATGCTCCTGCATCAAGAAGTATCCATGTTCATATGCATATAGGGTTTGCTCGAGATAATGGTGCCAATTCTCAAAATGAACGTCGTGCAGCTGGAGAAAAAAGTATTGATCTTTGGACTCATGGTTCACTATATCGTCTTGCATCAATATCTTCTTACCATCCAACATTCCATTTTCAGTGTATATTAACACAAAAGGGCCTATTTTTTAATATATATATATATCAAAACTCACTTTTTTGGGTTCATTTTTTAAAGTTTTTTTTAGAAAAAGTATAATTTTTAAACTCCATCCAAAAGTAAGTGCCACATCATCAAATCCGTGACTATGCTTTCCTTAAAAAATGACTTTTTTCAAATATCATCATTTTTAGCTATACACAGTGGAAAAATACACATACAAGAAAACACATGTTTCGAGCAAAACATATGTTTTAGAGTCCCTTCGAACCAGTTTTCCATTTTTGTTTTTGATATTATTGGTGATTGGCAAAAATGGTGTTGAAATGTATCACAAACGTCACAGTAGAATGTCCTTATGCTCCTGCATCAAGAAGTATCCATGTTCATATGCATATAGGGTTTGCTCCAAATAATGGTGCCAATTCTCAAAATGAACGTCGTGCAGCTGGAGAAAAAAGTATTGATCTTTGGACTCATGGTTCACTATATCGTCTTGCATCAATATCTTCTTACCATCCAACATTCCATAACCTCTCAACTTTACTTCAGTTCATTGGTGCGGGTGAAGCTAGACTATTAGGTTACCGAAAACGATTATCTACACATTCACATGCTACTGCTAAGTATTGGTTCCAACAATATCAACTCCATTATATGAGGGTGGTCATTTTAGAAAGCACAATCATATCTTTACAAAAACAACTTGCAAATTTTGAAGAGGATATGGAAGCAAAAGAAAGAACAATTTCAAAGTTAAATGTTAATCTCTAGCAACTGAAACAGACTCCACTTGGTATGAGATATGGGAAAAGAGCATTGTTATCCTTTGAAGCTCTTTTAATAGGTGGCAGAGCATGCAAATGAAATATATATGCAACAAGCTGAGTGTTTGTTTTACTTTTATACGTTTAATGAAGATTTGTAATAGAATCTTTTATTGTCTAGGTCATTTATTCAAGACATAACTACTTCATCAACAACACAAGACCAATTCAAGCTTATGAATAGCTGTATAAACAACAAAGAAATTACTTCCGCTAGACACACCCATAGGAAAGTGTATTAGAGTTGTTGTTGAAGCTAAGTTTTTAGAGAAGTTAAAAAACCTTATCAAAGTGCAAGATGTGCAAACAATATGTAACAAAGCGGGCATCAATAGAAATGGGTATACTGCAATGTACACCCTTCTGAGGCAAGCCTTACAAGCATAAGGTATTTCTTAAAGTATATTTCCATGCCTATATAAAGTTTCTAAAAGAAAACTTCAAATAAGGATGTGACTCATACTATCGGACAATATTTATTCATAGAGGCCCGTCTCTCCATTTTAGATACCAACCCATAAGTGACATTGGTTTTGGACACTGACCTGTTTAAATTTTTCCATTAAAATGTATCGATTCTCTTTTGCATTGTAATGGATGATTGTCAGGCAAGAACCGTCAATGTCAAAGATAAACATTTTTGTTGAGATTCTTACTATAGATTGATCTCAACCAACTCCATAGTAAGGACAAGACTTATATTTAGTGGATATTTTTGCCTTCATGGAAACCCCTAAAAAGTATTTATATTAAATAAAAAAATTACATTAGCCATATCCTAGAAAATCATGTGTAGTCCTAGCCACAATTCCATGAACCTTTTTGTTGAAATTCTTACTATAGATTGATCTCAACCAATCATCATAGTAAGGACAAGACTTATATCTCTTAGTAGATATTTTTCCATGCCTGGAAACCAAAAAAATATAATTATCTTAACTCACATAAGAATGTATTTATATTAAATAAAATAATTACATCAATCATTGCGTAGAAAATCGTGTATAGTTCAAGCCACACTTCCATGAACCATAAATTTTCTTTGATCAATGCTTTTCAATAAATCAATGTGTTAGCTTACAAAATGGTTGGTTTTCATGCACTAATGCGGTTCTATTTGGCAAGAAAATATGTTTGATTTCAGGTTTGCAGGAGCTTTCAGCATGCAATGTCGCATTAAAATTGGATGCTTTGAAGCAGAACATGAGGCCTGGGAACCCCTTGGTGACACAAGAGGAGCTATTCATGATAGCCAGTTCCGATTCACATTACCGTACCATGCTGCATGTGAAGCACCTCTAGTATTGCCTCTTGGAGGCTGGCATTGCATTGGCTATGATGTATGCCAACTGTTACATGGTTCAAGAAGCTCGAGAAATGTTTAATGGTTTGCCGATGGTGGACATGATCTCATGGAGTGGTCTAAAGTTATAGGGAAAAACGTTGAATCTGATCGCATCATGTTAATCATTGTTTTAAATTTGTGCAATCATAGGGGCCTACTAGAGGTGGCCCAAAGTACAACTTGCAAAGTGGCAGATTGAGTTGTTTCAAATCTTGACAAAAATGATGCAGATTTCCTTATTGAGTTGGGGGCCATCCCCTTCTGAATGAGGTGGTTGTTAATGTTCTGAAAAGAAAACAGAAAAGGGTTGGAGGTTATTTGCTGTCAGGACTCTCTCTCCATATCTTTTTCGCCAGCTCAAGAACAAAAGTGGCCGAGGGAGCGGGAGCCGATAAGGAGGGGGGTCTTCCCGTTTTTTTCTGTGGTTTTTTTTGGGGTCCGTCTGCCGGTGTCGACGCAGAATCAAGGAGAGAAGGCTGGAGGATGACTACCGTTGTGTCTTTGATTGTCACAGAAAAAAAAGGCGAGCTAGGAGGAGTGCGGAGGACAATAGTTAGGAGGGAGAAGTAGGTTCTCTGTGTACGTTCAATGTGGAAGGAAGGCATAAAGGAGGGGAAGCCGTGCAGTCGAACTTCGAATTGTTTGTGTTCGGTGTGGAAGCTTCCCAAGTGGCCTCTAACTAGACAGTGACGATAGAGAAGTGTGAAGAACGAAGAACTGGGAGCTGCGAGATAGATTTTCTTCATCAACGATACAAAAGACTGAGCAGGAATATTGGAGCTAACATGCCGCTGCTGTCTTTTGACTTCATCCTTGGTGGGACGCACGGTGTAGAAGAAGAGTTGCTGCAGAACTTTGAATAGGTATCCCTCCTCAACACCAGGTTCACTCGGGTTGCTTCTGAGAGTGAATTGAAGGTCCTTGCACTTCTATTGGGTTTGCCTTCTGCTTGCATTGGATTTGAATCTTCTCAAGATGTTTGGGATGTACTTAATCTAGTTGCGCAGGGAGGTCTTTATGCGGAAGATTGCTTCTTCCAAAAATTTTTGCATATGCATTTGAATATTCATGGCGAGCATTTCTTATCAGTTTAGGCAAAAGAGGAAAAAGTGATGAGCACATCTTTTTGATAAGCTTCTGATGATTTGTCTGCACAGGAGCACAAAAACGATGATTCGTGTGTTGTTCATCTAGGGTAGAAAACTAGACGTTTTTGTTTTCATTCTTTGAAGGCCATGGCTAAGTTATGTCATAGAATAATTTATGAAACAGGTTTACCTAAAGCTTGGTATTGATGAACTTGCTTCATGATCATGAGTACTCCAATAGATAGTTTGTTGTTGCCCTGCCATGGCAAGCACGGAGTGAAGCCAAATGAATTATTTGCATGATTGGAACTTTCCAAATGAGTGTGTGATGCATGGTGTGGGCTTTGGAAATTAAACGTTTCGGAAATGGAAATGATGTGCAAATCACAAGAGGTGTGCTTTGAAAATGAACGTGATTCGAAGCTGAGAATCTAATTGATTTAAAAATATAAATGATACGATTTTCTTTCTTCATGAGTAGAAGAACAAATAAGAATTTGTAACTATGTACATCTCCAAGATGTTTTGAGCCTTATTTGAAATGTAATGTAATCGAATTCATTTAAATTGAATTGTCTCTTGAGGACATTAAGATCACATCTTCACGTACTCTATGTATACCCTTAGAGGGGAAAATTCCCAACAGGAGTGAACCGATGTCAAGTGAATAGATGTTTACTAGTTGATGCTTGAGTCTTTGAATGTAAGAGAGGGAGCCCTAAATGAGTTGGTGAGTTAGAGAGTTGGCAAGAGTTGAGTGAGGGTGAAGGAACGGAAGAGTGAGCATAGACTTGAAAAGGAAACAAAAATTCAAGGTCTACAGAAGCACGTGAACAACACAAAGAAGATGATGTGACTGTGTGCACGTTCCCAAGAGTAAGAGAGAAAAAGAGATTATCTGATAAAGAATGTTTAAGGGTTGTGAAGGTTGCTTGTGAGTGTGTGAGGAATAGTAGGGGTTGAGAGTAAAAAGGAAACGGTTGTTTAAATAAGTGCTCGTATGGGGATCCCAACGGAGAATATATTTGAGGGAAATGGTGGACTAAGAGTAAGGAAAGGTGATAGAATACAAGGAAACTAAGCAAAATATTATTGTACGTATGCACTTTTCCTTGGACGAACAGGTGTAAACATTTTGGTGCGTTTGCCGGGAAAAGCTTGGCACGTCTCTATAAGAGAGTGCCATAGGTTCGCCTAGCGCCACATGTTGGCCGAGCTTGCGGACTCCAGGTCTAGTACATGAGCGAGGGGAGCTCATCCTCAGGAGCAACACAAACGCAAAGAGAGGAACGCGCTCACAGAAGGGCCCTTGAAAGAGAAAGGAGAAAGTGGGAACCGCTAGGTGAATGGACCTCCATTGGCTCAAGGAAATCTGTTAAAAACGTGTACTCCCGTAGGAGAGTCGCAAATCAAGTGCGGAAGTTTGAAGGAGGGATCCTGAGGCCGCGTGCACTAAATTTTTGGGATCGAAGTGATATTGACATCACACCTCTATTCGAAATTGCTCAGCGGATTTCGGTTCACTTGGGGGACTTCACCAAGTTCTCAGGTACTTGGGACGAAGATCCGGATAGTTTTATCCAGCTATTTGAGGTTACCTGTGAGGCCAATGATGTAGTTGACCAGGATCAAAGGTTGAGGATTTTTCCGGCTATTCTCCGTGATGAGGCAGCCAACTGGTATGGGAATCTGACACCACAAGAGCGTGGAACTTATCAGATGCTCAAGGAAGCCTTCTTGGCAAAGTTTCGACGACAAGGCTTCCAAGATAGATTGGCCCAACAGATGGATTACTTGCGACAAGGAGTCAATGAGAGCATCGATAACTACATTCAGAGAATGGAAACGTTGGTAAGAAAGATGGGCGCGAATGCCCCGAACGATGAGACATTGAAACGAAGATTCATTTCGGGATTGAGAGATCCTATGGCACAGCAGCATATCAGCCTGACAAGACCTGCAACTTTAATGGATGCTAAGGAACAAGCAAGGCTTTGGGAGGAAGTACAATTATGCCAACAGAGGAAGATGGAGCTCCTATACGAGCCAATGGGAGGCCCAAGGAGCATACCAATAAAAGATCCTGGCCAAGGAAGTCTCGCATTGACGACTCCAGCTTTTGTAGCTACCACTAGCACGCCAGGCGAGGTAAAGCCTGCACTAACTGAAGAACGAATATTGGAGTTGGTCACGCAAGCTATAAAAGCGGCCACAATAACCCAGGAAACATACACAGTAAAACCAGAGGTAACTACAAACCCGAATCAAGTGTTTAGATCGAACACATGGTGCGGAAAGTGTCATGGTTACGGCCATTTGGCTTCAGAATGCCCTACAGTCTCGAGAGTATTCCAGATAGATCACCACCTAGGATGCGTTGTACTTTTTGTGGAAGAATAAGCACATGGAGGACCGATGTTACAACAAGAGGGCCTATGAAGAGAGGACCATGAAATTGGGAGATACAAGAGAAAGACCTTACACACGGGATTGCCTGCTCAAAGCGTCCCATCTACATCTCGTTGGGAAAACAGACCGACTCATGGATATGGTGCTCAAGGTCAAGGAGGAGACTATCCAAGAGGAGTCGCACGTGATCAAAGGAGAGATGGTCCAATCCAGTGCTGGAGATGCCATGGCTTTGGCCATACTCAATCTAGATGTCCAAACGAAAAGAAGCCAATTGATTATAACCCACTATGTAGGTACTGTAGTGGAGAGGGCCACTTTGATGAAGATTGTCCAAAACGAAGAGCTGCCGCCGGCAAGGAAAAAGGACCAGTAGGGTCCTCGAATTATGTTGACACTCAGATGCATTCCACAACGAGAGCTCAAGAGCAAGTTCCTACGATCGGAGTAGTGTTCAAGACACCGAACCCTCAAGAAGGCTCTAGCTCGTCAATGCACTTTGTGGATGCTTACGAGGCCAAGAAACCACATAAAGAGCCAACTGTGGCAGTAGTCACAAGAACTCAAGAGTATTCAAAGAAGCATCCGGAAGGCGAACGCGAAAAAGCTAGCCAGGAGAAGATAACCGAACAGGGAGAGGTAGAGAACCAAGTTGGAGGATTTGATGAGCAGCAAGAGTTTGAGGATGGGGAAGAGATTGAGATCCTTCCACCAGTGACCAAGGAGTTTGTGCCAGGCATAGCACCATTCCCTGAAAGATTAAGAGCTCCGAAGTATAGGAAGGAAAAACAGAGTTTGGAGGAAGTGGACATTGTAAAATTGCTCGCGGACACGGAAGTCACGTTGGACATTAGCACATTGCTGAAGTGTTCACCTGCTTATAGGAAACAATTCTACAACGAATATATTAAGAAGCCGAGGAAAGCTTGAGATAAAAATAGACAAGATAAAGATGTCCAAGGAATCATTCAAAGTATTACGACGCAAATCGATTCGAATGCTCCAGCTGTGACGGTCGAGATTAAAGGATATGCAGTCCTCGGTGCTCAGTTAGATAGTGGAGCCGCAGTCAACCTTATGACTGAGTTCATGATGAAAGCTTTGGGCCTCAACCACATGGAAGAAATGCCGATGTCCTTGAGAATGGCAGATCAAACACAAGTGAAGCCTGCGGGTCTTTTGAAGAATGTAAGCACAGTTGTGGGCGGTCTAGAGTTTAAAGTTGATTATTTGATAGTAAGACCAAGGACCTCAGAGGCTACCTTCTCGATCTTACTTGGACGGCCATGGCTGGTGCAAGCTGAATGTGTGCAACATTGGCGCACAGGATTTATCACAATTGGACCAAAGGCTGATCGAATACAACTTCAAGTGTCTCCAAACTTGACCGGCAAGAGATCGACAATAGCTGAGGAAAGGGAGCAGAAAGCAAAGGAAAAAGTTAGACAAGAAATGGCGCGCGTAAGATTTGCCCTGCGCACGGCGACTTCCAAGGACCTTTTACAGGATGGATTTAATCTGCAATTGGCCAGCCTCCAACATGCGAAAGTGGGCGAGTACATAGATCCTCTATGTTACAAGGATGACTCTGACCAGGAGTTGTTAGGATGGTTGACACATACAAGTGAATTTGAGTGCTACATGTTGAGTATAGACGCAAAGGAAAATAAAGCTACCCAATCCCTGGAGAAGGGAACTTCAAAAGATGAGTTGAAGCTGGAGTTAGCTCCGACAATGGAAGTGCAATAGTTGAGAGAAAGAGTTAGAATGCTAGAAGCAGAGATTCTAAAGAGAAGTCGAGGATCGGAAAAGGAAGCGAAGAGTAAGACTAAAGCGTCGGAAGCCATTGCAAAAGCTGAATTAAAGAAATTAGGTTCAATCGAAACATAACAAAACAATGATTTACTGGCCAACCATGCACGCGTGATCGGGGAACACTTTCCAATCACAACGTCATCAAGGAATAAGGAATATTCGCGAGAAGCTCAGTTGGAAAAATGGGAAGTTTTTCCAGAAAAGTTCTTGAGTGTGGGGTTAGAGCTACCAGACAGAGTACGAGATTGTATTAAATTGGCACTCAAAAATTTCAGCAAGGCCTTTGCATGGTCATACAGTGATCTGAGAGGAATTGATCCCCGAATCTGCCAACATTATATAGACTTGGAAGAAGGTACCTGTAGCTCAGTGATGAGTAGCACCTCCTTTAATGTCAATCCGGGAAGACGTGAGGATGGTATGAAGACCTCGAGCAAGTGGAGGCACAAGTGCGTGAGTGAGAAGCACACAAACATGCACACACATACACACACACGCGCACACACGGCAAGACAAAGAGTGAGGAGCAATGGAGTTCTTAGATTACTTTCAAAAAGCTCTTACAAGTTTGTTTCAATTACAATCTACCCTCAAAAATGAGCTCTCTAGCTCCTTTTATAGTTTTTGACTAGCTTTGGCCCTGTTCAGACCTAGTGTCCGGCCTAGTTAAAAATTAGGTTCCAGGGCTTATTTGAGGGCTCAAACGAGATCTAAAAAATACGAAAATTGGTAAGCAACTACTTCTAAGGCTCCTCAAGCTCGAGGACTCCTCGGCTTGCACAAAATGGAGCTAGAAAAAGGTGAACATGGTATTTACAGGGGTTGTTAGTGATGAGAATCACTTTTAATTGGTGTAAGGGTTTTGAAAAATTAAAGGGTTGCCTTAGTGCTAGATCTTCGTGAATGTCCGTGCTTGCTTCTTCATGAAGAAAATTATTGGCCTACTTGCCAGATCGTCGTTGACTCCATTGTTTGCTTGTGCCTTCTCTCCCCTCTGACTCTCTTCTCTGACTGCCATGCCTTGTAAGTCCTTCAGTTCCTTGTCTGCTGCTAACACCCCCCCCCTCTCTCGCGTCTGTCGTCCCTGACAGACCCTTGTTGTGTGGGTTTTTGGATGTAGTACTCAACGACATCTTGCGCTAAGTGATGTTCGGCAATCCTCAATCCTTTGGCCAAATCTGTGAGTAGAGCATCCCAATCTACCGGCCCGGGAACCTCTGGATGTGGCATACGTAACTTGTCTGAATGGAGAGCTTGTTCCACTGCAAACAATTGTAATAAATGTGAGGGCCTGGGAATGAAGATTTCTGAGTGATATTCCCAGAACCCGGTGACAAACATCTCTTCAAATGTCTGTTTGAAGCAGGCCGGTAGGTACTTTATGCGGGCATGCCATGCATAAACAACATTAATAGAGGGCATTGTGCTCATGTCATAAACAAGATCCTGATTGCCTTCATTAAATCCGAGCGCAGAGAGGTGAGGTTCCCTAATATTCTTGAAGGTCCGGAAGGTGACTATCATGAGTTCAAAAATTTTAAGACACATCTGTGTCATGACATCTGGTACGTTTTTGAACCTGACACCCCAATGCTGAATTGTCGATATCATATACCCTACGGTAGGTTGACCTTTAGGTGGTGCTAAGTAGACATAGTTGAGCCACTTCTCGCAGCCTTTGGTTGTCAACACCATCTTTGTGTATTCCGGCCACGACCTACTTCGGAAAACAGGACAGTAGCAGGGATTGTACTTGATATACAGGGGCATGTTATTCCATGTGCGATTCATTTCCGGGTAGGTTTCAAGCAGTCGAATTCTCCAAGTCGGTTGGCGAATATTTCCCTGCTTGGCACTTTCTGGGATGTCGTCTGGTGCAAACTGTGTGGCAGAGGTTGGTTCCCGTGAGGTGTGGTGCTTGATCTCAGCATTATAGTCCGCCATTAAGACACAAAAAGGAACATACAAGTCGTCAGAGGTGTCGATCCACCTGTGATGAGAGAGGTTCCTAAAATAGTCCGATTTTATGACCACCTCTTCCAAGCGTGACATCAATGCTATCTGGACTGCCACCCTATCATCATGTGTTGTGGCCACCTTTTCCAATTTCTGCATCCATTCAGGAGCCTCTATTTCAAGGGTGTGCATGCCCTCATCTGTTTGCTTGCCTCCAGGTGCTGGCATCGGAACGTACGGTTCCTCAAAGGTTTCCTCTACTTCGATGGGTACTAGGTCTTCAGGTTCTGGTTCCACCAAGGGGGAGGGTTGGCGTTCATACACAAGCACTTTCTTTTGTAATTCTTCGAGCTGTGCTTTGAGCGCTGCTACTTCGTCAGTTGTGTCATCTGTGGTTGGGACCTCTTTGGGTGGTGCTGGTTGAGCTGCCAATTGCCTTCGTAGTTCATCTCTTTCCTTTTCTAAGGCTGCATGGGCTTCGAGGAGATCAGCATGGGTTTCCAATATGATTTGCATATTGTCCGAGGGAATGGCCTTAAACCTCTCCAGGTCAATTTCTTGTGGGGAACCGTCCATGGCTACTTCCAAGTTCTCTTCGTTTTGTGTCTGAAGCCGTCTATTTTCTTCCAGGGCTGCAGACATATGTTTCCGTAATAGAGCCATGTTGCGGCGGAGCTTGAGGTTCTCTGTGATTTGGGAGTGTAGCAGATCATCCATTTGTTGTCTTTCTTCGGCATCTGGCTGCGGTGGATTTGCCACTAATTGCTCATGTTGTTCTTGTAATGCACTAAACTGCTGTTGTAATTGTTTCTTCTCTTGCTCTAAGTCAATGAATCTTCCTTGTAATGCTTCATGACTCCTGAACAAACTTGTATGCTGAGCATCGAGGTGCTGATAGTGTTGTTGTAACTGAGACATGCACTGATACATGTTATTAAATACATTATTAATGGGGGTGGATGCAGTAAGGGTGTTCAATGCAGAGGGAAAGGGAAAGGGGAAGGGAAGTGTGAATGCGGTGCTGGAAAGTGGTGAAGTGGGTGGTGGGGGAATGGGAGATTGTGGCCGTATGGGGGAAGGGAGAGGTGCAGTGGAGGGTGATATGTCCATAAAATCCATGGTGGAAGCAGCAGTGGGAGTGATTGTGAATAGTGGAATGGTGGGTGCAGTGATTGTGGTGAATGTGTATAGTGGTGTGTGCAATTGTGAATGTGAACTGCCCAAAAGTGTGAGTGGGGGAATGGGGATGTCAGTAGCTGCCGTTAGGATTATAGTGTTAGTGGAGGTGTATACACGGGAGGTGTTGAGAGGGTGTGCGGGTTGATTGGCGGTTTGTGCTTCAGTCATGGCGGTGGACTCGGAGGCGGTAACGGTGGTTGTTACATTGGTAAGGGGAGGTGAATGTGGTGGAGTGGGAGGCGGGGGTGGCAAGGGGGGTGATGGGGGTGGACTGGACACCTGGGCTTCCTCGGTGTCGTGAGCGGTGTGTGCAGTGCCTGTGGTTGTGGGGGTGCTTGTGGTCCTGATCCTAATACATTCATTTGTTTCCCTATTCGTGGGGGACGTCTTCCGTATCTTCTTTCCATTCTGCGTGATTGTGCCAGGGCCGTCTGCACTACCTCAGGTACTCCTAAGGCATCAGAGATCATATCCAGTGTGGCACGATACTGTTCGTCAACTCCTTCCTCCTCAAGGATTTGGTGCATGATAGCCTTTCCTGCTGCAACGGATAACTTATGTTGTTGTTGGACCCTGTTGATGGTATCGTAGAGCTTTTTCAACTCCTTTGTATATGCTGGGGCACCCTCTAGCTCCTGTATAACTTCTTGCTCATAGTCATGCGCCTCCTCATCAGAAAATCCTTCCTGCGCATCCTCTTGGCCTTCTTCTTCTTCATCCTCCAATTCCACCACTTCTGGTTGTCTTGGCTGGGGTTGTTCTGTGGCCGTTTGTTGTCCACTACCCTGCTCTGCTTCGACTTCCGCATTAACAGCTTCAATGATTCTGGCAACTTCTTCATCCGTTAGATCTTCCAAAGTGAATCCATGAGGAAATTCCAGATCAGTAGGTACTGGTGGAAACACAAGGTTAGGGCCATCTGTGCTGTGCCTGGGTAACCTGATAGTAAATGGTTGTACCCGTTTGGGAAGCCTTGGAGTTGTTTCAAGTGTTAGGGTTGCACCACGGGCTTGTGCACAAGGCATCTGGACGGTGCCTCTCATCTTCTTTGAGGGAGGCCGTGCGGCTGACAGTCTGCGTTGAAACTCCTGTGCTCTGGTCCAAATGAGAGCCCTTTGCACCGGTACATCATATGCGAGACATCTATACACAATTCTGGTAAGCGCACAACAACCATACAGTACAGATTTTTGTCTCTTATACCACCTTTGATGAGCCAAATGAATCTGGTCGATAATCCAGTGGGGCATATTGATTGTCAAATCAAAGGCATCTGCTAAGTAGAGGCTAAACCAGATCTTTTTGGGAGGCATTGTGAACCTTTCCTGCGCGGGGAATGCGAAATGTTGCATGACCATGCGTAAATGAACGGCGATCGTAGGTGTCATCGCGACCATGTCCTTTAACTTCGTCAGATTCCTGTTCTTCATATTATCGGGGACCATTGTCTCTTTCTCCGTAGGAATGTGCATACCTTTCATGTCAAGAGCTTCTCTTACCAAGTTGATAGTCAAGCGGAAACGCTTCAGCTCGTTGCCCCTTGTGAGTGATGGGAGTACAAAGGAGCTGTATCCTTTTTTGTCTTTGCTTGGAGTGAGGGTGCTAATCAAGTATGAGCACCTTAGAAAATCGGGCTTTGGTAGTTGGAACTTGAAATAATCATAGAGCCCAGCCTTCTTCCATATCGGCTTCAGTCCTTCGTTATTCTGTAGCTTTTCAAACTCCCTGGTAAAGAAGTGGTATCTGCCCCAACGTCCATTGAATTCTACCTCGGACTCCCACATGTATGTGCCTTCACCCAGAGGTCCCGCAACGTCACTGAACCAGTGTGAGGTTTTGCCCACCGGCATTGTGTGACCCTGTGGAGGATTCTGAATCGGTATGGCATGTAATGCCCTTAATGCCGCTGGTCTTTCCTTTAATTCCTCCTCGACCGGAAGGCTTTCGATGTCCACCACTTGGGGGCTGGTGCCTGCCTGGGAGCTAGTTCCTACCGTATCTGCCATGTTACTTCTTGCTGCCTGTCTCTGTGAGAATATACAAACATGTGTTAACATTGTACAGGACAAGGGAGAACCGTTGTTGTTCCCATTACAACATTAACATGAGGGTCGGGAGCGAATAATGGGTTAGTAAGTGCTCGGTGCGAGTGTGTGTGTGGTTAGGAGTTCGATAGACCTAAGAGCTAAGTGGAATGATGTAGTGTGATAGTGATGTGGTTAGTAGGTTGTCATGGATTTACAAATGGGGTCCGGAGGTTTGTTACACGTCTTAGGCTGCCAAATGCAGTGGATGGGTTTTGCTCTTGGTTTCGTAGAGACTCTCGAGAGCTTTATAGGTGAGTCGGCTTGAAAATGAGGCCTTTTAGGGACCCATTTACCAGTGATTCTGTTCGTGCTCATGGACCTTAGTGTGTTCCTGAGTGTTGAAAACGAGTGGATGCCGCCTGTGCGAGTGAATGGATCATGCTGTCTAGGGTGTGGCCTTGGTGTGGCTATTTGAGCCCGCAAACAAGTCTTAGGCACCCAAATTTGTCTTGATTGTGGGCTAGCCTTCATCGACTTCTTGGGCACCCAAATAGACTTCACGTTAGTAGTAGAACTTCTGAAAGACTTCTTATTAGTGTCGTGTTGTTGGTTACTAATAAGAGGCTTTGCCCGTGTGGTTAGCTTGAGTGCAACCGGGTGTTCGCCTTTCCGCACCCACACTTGTTTCACCAGCTGAGACATTTTGCTGCGCAGGTACTTTTGATCTCCGACATAGGTAGTACTCTGCTTCTTCTGCCTTTGATCCACCTTTGGTTGCTGCCTCCCTCTGGCCTTTGGAAAAGAAGGGAGTTCCGTTGTGGTTCTGACTCCTTTTTTGAGATCTTCATTCTTCTGCATCACATAGCCTTGGACAAGAACAACATGGTCAACTTCATGTGCACCCCTGGAGGGACCAGTTGTCTGTGCCTTTCCTAGTTCCTTGAGTGCTCCATTATTTAACTCCATAGTAATTCTAGTCTGCTTCACCCATACCTGAAGAAGTCCACTTCTTAGGTTTAAGTTGACTGCTTGGTCATAAATCCAGTCTTGACCCAAGACAAGAGGTTCAGTGAGGTCCTCATCTTGGCATACTAGCACTTTAACTGTCATTGCCTCATCATGAATATAGAGGGGAAGTTCCACCTCGCCCATGCAAGGGGTTTCCACGCCTCCCAATCCTATGAGATATGCTTCCACACGATTGACAGTTAACTGCAACTCTTGACAGTAAGACAATTTAACAGCACTAGTGGCTGCGCCTGAGTCAATCAAGGCTCTTACAGTCCTTGCATTCTTTCCTTGTCCTATATCTAAGGTCACAAAAGGTCGTCGATCAATTATTCTATGGGAACTTGTTCCTGCGACTTCACACATTGCCATATGATATCCTTGATCTGCATAGTCATCTGTTCTAGGCTGCTCTCTATCTTGTCTTCGCGACTTCATCCTTGGTTCTAAAGCTTCTGCTTGAGCTTCTTCTCGAATTCGCTTTTCTTCCTCTTTGCGTTTCTTAGCAGTGTTGAGTCGGCTGAGCATTTCCTCCGTGAGGGGTTCCTGATACAACTTGACTCTGCATCCGCTAATATAGTTTGGGAGAACATCACCCTCTAAAGTGGCTAGTTGTACTGCTCCACTCGTGGAGATCCTATTGATGATCATAGGTCCGTAGCCTCTCTTTTCTAGCTTCCTTGCGTGTTGTTTCAGTGTGTAGACTAAAACTAGATCTCTTGCTTTCAAGCCCTTATCCTTCACATGGGCATCAAAGTATGCCTTCTGTCTTTTCTTAGCTGCATATATTCCTGCAGCTGCTCTCAGTCTTGTTTCTCCTAATCGTTCAAGGTCAAAAAGTCTAGAGGAGAGTTCATGACCCGTCCACTCGTGCTCTTGTGCTACTTTCAATGTAGGTATCAAGAAGTCCAAGGGTAGCACCGCGTTTTGGCCAAATACCATCTGAAAGTGGGTGGCTTGGAGTACCGTTTTGTAGGCGACTCGGTATGCCCAAACAGCATGGTGTAGCTGTTTGTCCCAATCAGAGCGTTTAGTGTTCACTAATTTTGTCAGTACATTGCATAAGATTTTGTTGGTGCTTTCGGCTTGTCCATTAGCTTGAGGGTGATAGGGGGCAGACTTCTTATGTATTACCAAGAATTCTTGGAGTAGATTTTCAATCACTTCGTTCAAGAAATGAGTGCCTCTATCACTTACTAGCTCTATAGGTAGCCCATATCTTGTGAATACATTCTCAAACAAGAATTTAGCAGTTGTCTGAGCGTCGTTCTTTGTCGTAGCCTTTACCTCCACCCACTTGGTGAGATAGTCTGTTGCAACAATGATATATTCTGCATGGGAACCCTTAGCTGGGGGATTAATAGGACCTACGAAGTCTATTCCCCACTTAGAGAATGCACGTCCACCCATCATAGGTTTCAGTGGCATCTCATCTTTGCGTATAGACACTGAGTTCGCTGACAGACGTCACACCGTTTCACATAGGTATGTGCATCCATGTGAAGGGTCGGCCACCAGAAGCCCGCAAATAGTATTGCCTTGATCACCCGATTTGGTCCAAAGTGTCCTCTTGCTACACCTTGGTGAGCAGTTTCCAAGATCTTGAGATATTCACTTTCATGGACACATAGTCTCAAGTAACCATCTTTACCACGTTTGTATAGATTATCGCCAATAAGAGAGTAATCCTGGGCTTCTTGTTCTAAACTCCTTTTCCTAGCTAGAGTCATGTCTGGAGGGAATGTTTTCATCCTCAGGAAGAATAATAGTGGTTCACTCCAATCTGGCTCAATGGACACTTGATAAAGAGTGGCATGTTCCACCGGTGGTTTAGTGCGACAGATTGGGCATTCTTTGCACAACCTTTGGACATCCGCTTCCATAGTTGGCCAATGTACTCCGAGTCTCCTTAGCGTCTGTAAGGTTCGTTGCTTTGAGTAGTGTTGCTCTAATGCACCTACATGTGCTAAATGCAACCATTTAGCGTACTCATCCTCTTCCACACAACAGGCCAAGATTCCTTGATCTGTGTGCTTGTACATGCTTCCTGCCATGATGTGGTACTTTTGGGCTTTCACAACCTCTCTATTTTGTGTGTTTACTACTGGATGGTTAGGCCCGTATGTCAATACTGGCACCAATGGCTTAGCCCACTGCGGCACCACTTCCAAATTAAACAAGTAAGCATCAGGAAGGTCATCTGATACTCCTTGTGGGGCTTCTCCCGATGTGAGCCTAGAGAGATGATCTGCTCTTAAATGAGTCCTCCCTTTTCTTACCACAACCTCAAAATCATATTCCATTAGCAAGAGAAACCATCTCACTAATCTTCCTGTATTGCACGGCTTGTTTACGAGGTATAGCAATGCCTGATGATCAGTAAAAAATTTAAACTTATTTGCAAGCAAATAGTGTCTAAATTTCTTAACTGCATATACCATGCCTAAGCCTTCTCTCTCAGTAGTGGTGTAATTCCGTTCAGCTGCATTCAATTGTCTACTGGCATAGGCAATTGGAAGATCCATGTTACCCTCACCGGTAGGTTGTGCGAGTACACATCCAATGGCATAATTGGATGCATCCACATGAACGTGGAATGGTTTATTCCAATCTGGTGTGGTCAAGATTGGTGCTGAACATAATCTTCGTTTAAGCTCCTGGAAGGAATTCTCACATTCATCCGTCCACTCAAAGTTAGTCAGAAGTCCGTACATGGGCTTTGCAATGACAGCATACATGTGAATGAACCGGCGGTAGTAACCACAATGTCCCATGAAAGCTTGTACTTCCTTGACATTCCTTGGCCTAGGTAGCTCTGCTATGGCTCTCACTTTCTCTTCGTCAGTAGATATGCCATTCTTTGACACTATGTGTCCTAGAATCTTGCCTTGCCTGACCATGAAAACACACTTTTCTGGGTTCAGGCAGACTTGATATTCTCTACATTTGTCAAAGATTTGTCTGAGTTCTGGGATATGGGTTTGTCTAATGTTGGAATGAGCACAACGATCATCAACATAGACCTCTAAGTTCTTCCTCAGGAACTCCTTAAACACATGGCACATTAGTCTCTGGAAGGTAGCTGGTGCATTGGTAAGCCCAAATGGCATTACACGAAAGGCAAATATACCCCACTCTGTGGCAAAAGCTGTCTTATGCTGATCTTCTGGAGCTATGGCTACTTGATTGTAGCCCGAAAATCCATCGAGGAAGCTGTACACTTCCTTACCTGCTACTCTTTCTAAGAGATGTTCTGTGATGGGAAGCGGATAGTTATCTCGAATTGTGGCTGCATTGACCTTCTTCAAGTTAATGCATACACGCAGCTTGCCATTCTTCTTGGGCACCACTACGATGGGGGATACCCACTCAGTGTGCTCAATTTCATAGATAAATCCAGCTTCGACCAGTCTATCTATCTCCTCTTTGATCTTAGCAGCGTAATTATCGTTATATGTGTAGGGCTTTTGCTTAGAGGGTTTGGCATATGAAGTCATGGGGATGGTGTGTGAGCATATGTCAGGGTCCACACCCTTCAAATCCTTGTAACTCCAAGCGAACACATCTCTGTATTCTCTTAGCAAGGCAATTAACGCATGCTCCTCTTCCTCTGTTAGGTCATGGCCTATGTACGTGCATCTCTCCTCTCCTTCTTCTAGGGCCACTACTATTTTCTTGGTGGTTTCTTTGTTATCATAGGCCTCTCCTGATTGCGCCTCTCGTTTAGGCATTCTCATCATGACTCTCCTGTCGTCTATCTCGTACTTCTTAAAATTTTCTGGGACCTCAAACAAGGATTCTTCCTCTTCTGGTGAGACTTCTTTCTTCTTTCGTTTCTTTCCTTCTTCCTTCGGTGTCACATGTGTGGCTAATCTTACATCGTTTGTAAGCTCTCCATGCCTCTGGGGTTGAAATTCTACTTCATGGAAGTATTCTTCATCTGATGCAAAAGGTGGGTCCATAATGATTGACTCTAGATCGGAGTCACTTGCATCCTCAAATGCATCAGGGCTAGGTTTGCGTTCTTCTAGAACTGCCTCTCCCATGATTGGCTCTATGGAGAAGATTGAAATGTCATAGCCATCCTCATCACAGTGAGGTGTCCATTGTTCCTCATTGATGGCTACATCCATTGTTGCTAAGATTTCTGCCCAGCCATGGGGTTCAAATTCCTCATCAGGAAAGACTACAGGTGCATAGGCTGGGTCTTGAATTGATCTATGGTTTTCTTTTGCACCTACCTCTCTGGCTTTCTCTCTCTTCTCTTCTTCTACTGCTACCTTGCACATCCATAAGTGGGTGTCTTCATGCATCCATGAGGATCCTGATCCTATGGAATGCACCGATTCCGTATCATCTTTGGCTCTATGGATGGGATTCCATTGGATGGGAGGTACATCTCTATGAGAGTAATCTTTGAGATTTACTTTGGTTGTAACACCTAAGTGTTGCAAATACAAGGAGTTGGTTCCCCAGTCCTGTACCACTTGCAACTGTCGCATAAATGGTCTTCCCAAAATCATCTCATAGGCATGATTTTTGATAAAGTCACATATAGCAAATGTATGCTCGAACTCAACACCACATGTAGTGAGAGTTATTCCTTCTAACAACCCTAGGGGTCTCTCTATGTGACCATCGGCCATCTGCAATTTCATTCTCGTTGGCCTGAGTGCTGGCTTGCCCCAACGCTTCCATAGGCAAGTGGTGGCAATTGCAACTCCTGCACCTGAGTCCAAAATTGCCTTGGTGGTGTACTCCTGGTAGGTAATGGGAAGATAGGTGTTCCCTTCTTCACCTTCACACATATCTCCTATCTTATCCAAGGGTATTTCTGGTACTGTCCTCTGGGATCCTACCTGGGAATGAGGTTTCACTATCGCTGGTATTTGTTTGGCGACATGTTTCCATAATTCAGGTCTAACCTTGAGTAGTTCTTCTAACTTGAGATTGCACTGCACTTTAGTGTTTTTCACTACCTCTGTGTTCCTAGGTAAGACTGAGTCCTCATTTCGTACCATGACCGTGGGTGCCCTCATACAAGTAGACTTAGTTTCCCATGGGCCTGTGAAGTGGGGTAATTCTTGTAGAGAGTTAGACTCAAAGTCTAATCTTTCCTGAGATTGGGTGCTCTCCTGCTCCTCATAAATGGATGGGATATCTTGTGGGAATTGGTCATGTGCATCATCCACAAGTTCAATAGGAGGAGGGACTTCACTCTCTTTAGCCCATTTGTCTTCTTGAATCTCTCGTAGGAATTCTGGTGTGAATCGATTCATAGAAGATGATGTGTCTGGCTCCGTAGAGTTAGGCACATAGGCTTCAGGCACAGAGGCTTTCTGGGCAGGAAGACTTGCTCTTTCACTTGCCTTGTCCTTATGTTGAGAGGTGGGTTCCTTTTCTGATTGTGCAATCAGCTTCTCTATTCTTTCTAACAGTCCATCAAAGTGCAACTGTGTCTTCGCTGAACTAGAGATGTTAAATAGGCGACTGGCTTCAAACATGGTCTGAGCCAATTCCACCATTTTAGCACAAATCTTGGTTCGTTCTAGCTCTAGTTCTGCTCTAGGATAGCATTTTGCATGATCAGTCACGTTTGGCCCTTCTTGGATTCTGGCCTGATATGCTTTAAGCATCATATTAAGGTCCTCGGGAATGGGATCTGCTAGGACTGATCCTACTCTAGGGGGTGGTGGAATTAGGTGAGGCGGGTTGGAAGGTGGCTGGTCGGATGGCGATGGGAATGGTGGTGGTGGGGTAGTGTGAGAGGGAGTTTGAGATGTGAGTTCAGTTATCTTGGCTTTGGTTTCTCTTATGCTTTCCTCAAGTTCACTCATCTTTTTAGCCCATTGTCTTTTCATTCTTTCCCGACTATCTTTCCATGCTCTAGTCCTTTTCTTTGTCATGCTCTCTGTTTCACTAACATCTGGGCTCTTTTCCTGGCCTACACCCTGGTTTTGCTGCAATGCTTGGGCTCTAGTGATTACTTGTACTGGTGCAGTGGAAGTCACGCTCCCTGTGGAGTCTACCACTAACCCAACAACGTTGATAGGAGTGATTTTTGGCATATTATTGGGGTTCTTTGGGCAATCTCGTAAGAGATGCTCCTTTCCACATTCTTGGCAAAAGCCCTGAATCGTCACTGACTGGGGTTGTGTAGGTGGAGGCAAGGGACAATCACGAATGAGGTGATCCCCCTGACATCTGTAGCATGGTCCTCTTGGGAATGGGGGTCTTACCTGCCTAGGTTGGGGTCTAGGGTTGGGGTTTGCATACATGACGTTTGTGTAATCTGACTCCCAACTGGGTTCACTCGGTTCCTCACTATAGTAGGACTCACCATGTTCAGGAGATTGCATGTAGTAAGCATGGGGACTATCGACATGTGTAGAATCAAAGCTATGGTCACTGGGGTCACTTTCAGAAAGCAGTGGTGTTATAGGGACTATAGCTCTATTCAGGTTCTCTTCTGCAACTGCATACTTTACCGGAATCACATTCGTAGGAGCGGTTGGTTGTTGTGCTAACACTGGCTGAGGTCTCAGTTGGGCCTGATGTTGCAGTTGGTAATTTTGCTGAGGCCTAGCGTATTGCTGAGGTGGGTACTGATTCTGGTATCTTCCTTGTTGAGGGTATGGCTGAGGGTAGGTTTGCCTAACCGCTTGCTTATTGTATGGGCAATCTTGCGCGGTGTGATTGGTGTATCTTCGTTCTATGGTGCAGTACTGGCTACTAGGATTTACTTGGGGTTGAGCCATAATGGGACATACATTCGCCATGTGGTCGCCACCACAAGTATAACATCTTTTTACAGGGGCAAATCTCGGAATTTGTTTGCTAGAGACACCTAGTTTCTGAGCAACTTTCTCTGCAAGTTCCTCAATCGATGTGGATTGCGTGGAAGAGAGGTTAGAGGCACTATCCGAATCTTTGTATATCTTGGAAAGCTCTAACTCCTCCCCTAGGTTATCCTCGATGTCAATGCACATGCGCACACACTCTTCTATGGTCCTAGGGTCCTTCAAGTACACATAAGATCTCAATTTAGTACTTAGCAATCCATCCAGGAATAAAGCCACTTGCTTAGCTGGTGTGGGAAGCTCCGAGACAGGGCATCTTTCTAAGTATTGCCTAAATCTTCTTCCTGCAAGTCTCACGGTTTCTTGAGGGGTTTGCTTGAAGCTGTGAATCAGCGAGGAGGTATTATGCCTTATGCCACTCTTAGAGAATTCAATAATGAAAGCCTCTAGGAGTTGGTCTATGCTCCTGAACTGCCTCTCATTTAGTGGCTGAAACCATGTCAGGGCAGTGTTCCTAAGTGTCAGACCAAAGGCATTGTACTGCGTGAATAGATCCTCCACTTGTTCAGCTCTCAAGACTTGCCTAAACTCAGCCACATGATCGTATGGATCTCTAGTGCCATCGAAGTAGTTCTTCATGGACTTAACTAGCTGAGTCGGTCTCAAAGTCCTTGTGTGCTCTCTAGGTCGTGGTAGAGGGAACTCATCCTCATTTCTTTGATTCCTGTGAGCCCTAAGTATCTCAGGTTCTACTCTATTTGTTTCCGTCCTCGTTCTTTCTCTGCCCACTGGGTTGGCAAAGCTTACTTCCGGCCTTTCTCTATGTCTGTCTCTTTGAGTTCCATGAGCTTGGGATGTTCCAGCTCCAGGGTGACCATAGGATACATTCGATCTTGGTTGGGGGAAAACGAATTCACCCTTCCAAGTGTAAGCATGCCTATCATTTTCTGTCACCACAAAGACCCTCTCCGAAGCGTGATCTAAGTAGGTCACTCTACCTGGGCTATCAGGATCCTTAAACTCATAGATCATGATTGTTCCATATCAGTTGGCTGATCAGATTTATACCTCCAAAAGGCTTCGTCAGTTTCTCGATTGAGGAGCAAATCTATGCTCTTATTATCCTGAGGAATCCACTCTGGTGTGATGACCCTAGTGAGAACCGATTTGCCTCGAGGGGTTCTAGGTTCTGTACCCATGTTTCGTTGCTCTAGGTCACCTAAGTCTGCTTCGGGGATCACATTTCCAAAGTCGTTCGTTCTATCTGGGTGACTGGTGACTACGTATATGGTTCCTTCTTTGTCCAAGTATGCTCCATTTTCAAACTTGACAGCTGGGTGCTCTAATCCAATGGATTGATCAGGATTCTTAATCTGTACCACAGATCTTCCTAGGCCGTCCTCATAGATGCTGGCACCTAATCGGTTGGTCCTAAGGTATTCCAACTGCGTTTTGTAAGGGCCTTCTACCCTGTGCAGGTATGGCACTCCTGAACTGCCTGTAGGTCTCTCCATGCCTTGAGACATCTCTGATTCACTGGTATCAGAGCTAGGGTAATGCAAGTGGTGACTCAATTGCTGGGCCCAAGACCTCGCAGTGTGGTTGACACTAGCCTCTGAAGACCTAAGGCTTTGTCTATCCCTTACTAGATGTCGTCCTGATCTAAGGTTCATATGCCTATTTAAGTAGCCCAATTTTTGTCCAGAGTACAACCTCGTTGCAGAGTCCTTTTGTACCAATTACTTAATCCCCTTTTTATGTTGATTATCGTGTTTATGATCTTGTCTGATATTGTGTTGTCAGGAATACTTGAGTAGTTTTCATACTTGGAGTTGATCGTTCCACGTTAGGTTCTTTTCCTTTATGTTATCGACAGTACAGAGATTAGGTTTTTAACTTGAACTTGAGTTTTTAGGTAGTCTTCAACTTGATAACTGCCTATCGTCGCCCTGGCTTACTCCTATCACTAGTCGTTCTTAGCCTAAGCTAGGAATTGACAAAGGGAGTTGAGAATTTCCAACCTTTTGTTTCCTTCTTGGTTGCCTTGAATGCCCAGGAAGTGTGTTCCCAAGCTTGCACTTACGCTTGCTTAGAACGCCTTTCGATGCTCTCAATAGATCTGTAAGAGTTCCAAAGCTAGCTTTAAGATTTAAATTCTACAGACAGAACCAATGATTTTCATTCCTGTAGCACACACACTAACTTGCATAGTGATTTTTAGGAAAACAATTCTAAAGACCCCTGATTTTGATCCCCCTGGTTATGGTCAACTTCAAAATACCCTATCTGAAAATCCACACATTATCTTTATAAAAAACAGTTGAGGGCGTATAGTATATGCCACGAGCTTTCCGACAAGCCCAAGAGCTCAAAAAATGGATTTCGTATGAAAAAGTTATGACTGTTCAGGGTTTAGGGGGTTCACACAGGATTCAATCTGGCTGACAGATCCTAGGATTTTCTCCCAAATCTCAAGTGTAGGAACCTCCAGAAATGCTAATGGATTGACTATTTTGCCCAAAATTATCCCCAATTTTGAACAAAAACAAACCCTAATTTTTGGCCGAAAAGCCTGTCAATCGCGATCGACAGGTCTGTCAATCGCGATTGACAGAGGTGTCCGTCGGGCCTGTCAGTCGCGATCGACAGTGTCAATCGCGATCGACAGAGTCGATCGTGGCTGTCAGTCGCGATCGACGGTATCAATCGCGATCGACACGTTTTCCGGGTTTTTCGCCAAAATTTCAGTCAATCGGGGGCCTATCAGTCGCGATGGACACGTGGCTACGCGTAAAAGTCAATCAATCGTTGAATTTGAGTCAGTCGCGATCGACGGTGTCAATCGCGACTGACAGAGGTGTTGATCGTGGCTGTCGATCGCGATCGACGGTGTCAATCGCGATTGACAGGGTCCTACATGGCAGTCTGTCGGTCGTGAAGTCTGTCGGTCGCGATCGACAGGGTCTGTCGGTCGCGATCGACAGGGTCTGTCGGTCGCGACTGACAGGGTCTGTCGGTCGCGATTGACAGAGGCTGTCGGTCGCGATTGACAGAAAAACACGGAATTTTTCTACTGTTTTAGGTGATTTGGGATGTGCTCATCATGCTTGTGCTAGTGGTGAACTTTGTTTTACCAAATGATCGAATTTTCTGTCGATCGCGATCGACAGAGGCTGGCGACTGCGAGACAGATTCGACGAGTTTCGTACCTGCGCAGCGTGCTGGCGGGGATGATGATGATGATAATTGCAAGAAACACCACAAACATGCAAAAACAGTGCAAGCAATATCGCTCTCTCGCTCTCTCTCACAAGTAGAATGAAGGAAATGAGGTGGAGATGGTGATATGATCAAAACTGAAGATTTTCGCGATGATGGAGATGGAGGTGGGAGATGGTGATGATGATGATGGTGATGAAGATGGTGAAGAAAAAACAAGAAAATAGATGAAAGTGAAGAAAATACCTACAACTCCAATGCGTCAACTCTACGTCTTACCATCACACGCTCGTCCTCAAAGTTCGATCCCCGGCAACGGTGCCAAAATTTGGTGTAGCTCAGTGATGAGTAGCACCTCCTTTAATGTCAATCCGGGAAGACGTGAGGATGGTATGAAGACCTCGAGCAAGTGGAGGCACAAGTGCGTGAGTGAGAAGCACACAAACATGCACACACATACACACACGCGCACACACGGCAAGACAAAGAGTGAGGAGCAATGGAGTTCTTAGATTACTTTCAAAAAGCTCTTACAAGTTCGTTTCAATTACAATCTACCCTCAAAAATGAGCTCTCTAGCTCCTTTTATAGTTTTTGACTAGCTTTGGCCCTGTTCAGATCTAGTGTCCGGCCTAGTTAAAAATTAAGTTCCAGGGCTTATTTGAGGGCTCAAACGAGATCTAAAAAATACGAAAATTGGTAAGCAACTACTTCTAAGGCTCCTCAAGCTCGAGGACTCTTCGGCTTGCACAAAATGGAGCTACAAAAAGGTGAACATGGTATTTACAGGGGTTGTTAGTGATGAGAATCACTTTTAATTGGTGTAAGGGTTTTGAAAAATTAAAGGGTTGCCTTAGTGCTAGATCTGCGTGAATGTCCGTGCTTGCTTCTTCATGAAGAAAATTATTGGCCTACTTGCTAGATCGTCGTTGACTCCCTTGTTTGCTTGTGCCTTCTCTCCCCTCTGACTCTCTTCTCTGACTGCCATGCCTTGTCAGTCCTTCAGTTCCTTGTCTGCTGCTAACAGTACCCGACCAATATGTCAACGACTTAGGCGGACAAATCCAGTCTACTCGGAATTGATCAAGTTGGAATTGACTAAATTATTGGAAGCAGGATTCATATATCCCATCGCATCCAGTGAATGGGTATCACCAATCGTAGTTGTTCCGAAGAAAAATAAGAAAATCCATATTTGCATAGATTATCGAAAGCTGAACGAGCGCACGAAGAAGGATCATTTCCCATTGCCCTTTACTGATCAAATCTTGGACAGAGTGGCTGGCCATAAATTGTACTCATTTTTGGATGGTTTCAGTGGGTACAACCAAATCCAAATCAATGAAGAGGATCAATCAAAAACTACTTTCACCACAGAATGGGGTACATATGCATATCGTGTGATGCCATTTGGATTATGCAATGCACCGGCCACATTCCAGAGAGCAATGATAGCTGCATATCAAGACTATTTGCAGGATTGGATGGAGATATTTCTCGATGACTTTGCGATCAGAGGCGACGATGAAAACATGATGGAGAGGATCGAAGCGATTTTAAGAAGAAGCATTGAAAAAGGCATCGCATTGAATCCTGAAAAGTGTACATTTGGAGTACGAAGAGGATTGCTTTTGGGACATGTTATTTTCGAAAAAGGGATCGCGGTTGATGAGGATAAAGTGGAAAAAATTGGACAACTTCCACCGCCTCAAAACTTGCGGCAACTCAGAGGATTCTTGGGGCATGCTAATTATTATCGACGATTTATATTAAATTTTGCATCCTTAGCGGCACCACTGACGAATCTTTTGAGGAAGGACTAACAATACCAATGGACTGGAGAGTGTCAAGTTGCATTCGACTCGATCAAGGAGAGATTGATAAATGCACCGATCTTGGTAGCACCCGACTGGACGAAAGAATTCCATGTGCACACTGACGCTTCTCATACTGCGGTTGGAGCAGTACTATGCCAAGCCGATGAAAAGAAGTTGGATCACCCTATTTATTACGCAAGTCGCAATTTGAATAGCACTGAGAGGAACTACACGACTACAGAGAAGGAATGCCTCTCGATGATCTTTGCGGTAAACAAGTATCGGCATTACTTGATGGGAAAGCATTTCACATTTTATGTGGATCATGAAGCCCTTAAGTACATCATTAATAAACCCAAGCTATCAGGGCGATTGATGAGGTGGATGCTACTCCTCCAAGAATTTCAGTTCACAGTGGTAACCAGACCAGGCAAAGCGCATATATTGGCTGACCATTTATCTCGAATTGTTAATGAGGAGCCAATCTCTGGTGTGCCCGATGATGCTCCTGATTGGCATCTATTCCAGGTTGATGCTAAAGTACCTTGGTATGCCGACTTGGTGAATTTCTTGTGCACTACTAAATATCCGCCAGGAGCGAGCAAGAGAGAGAAGCAAAAACTGTTAGCATTGGCGAAGCACCATAGCATCATTGGTGGGCAACTCTATCGATATTTTGTTCATGAGAGCATCTATCAGAGATGTCTCGAAGAAGAAGAAACAACCCTAGTGTTAAGAGCATTACATGATGAACCCTGCGGTGGGCATTTTGCTGGTGAACTGACGGCAAGAAAGATCTTATTGGCTGGGTATTGGTGGCCAACGCTGTTCAAAGACTCTCATACATACTGTAAGAAATGCGACAGATGCCAAAGAATGGGAAAACCAACATTAGCACATGCTGCTCCTCTTACGCCGGTGCTGGCTCTTAAGCCGTTTGAAAAATGGGGAATTGATTTTGTGGGGCCTATTGATCCTCCCTCAAGACGTCGGTCTAATAGGTATATTTTGGTCTGCACTGACTATGTTACCAAGTGGGTAGAAGCCAAAGCTCTGAAGACTCACCGAGCTATTGATGTAGCTAAATTTTTGTACGAACAAATTATCACTTGATTTGGATGCCCGTTGGAAATAGTGAGTGATAGAGGAACGCACTTTGTCAACGAACTGATCGAAGAATTAATGGAATTATATAAGATCAAACATAGAAAAAGCACTCCATATTACCCGAGGGCAAATGGACAAGTGGAGGTCACTAACAAGGTGCTGGAACAGATTCTGACAAAGACAGTAGCTGTGCATAGGAGAGACTTTTGGAAGCCTTGTGGGCATATCGAACATTCTACCGAGTGACGACTAAGAGCACCCCGTTCTCCCTAGTATATGGCGAGGAAGCCATCTTTCCCATCGAAAAAGAAGTGCCGACATTAAGAGTGGCCATTGAGGCCAGGCTGGGAGAGGAAGAGTCATTGAAGGAAAGGTACATACAAGAAAAGAGACTCATTGCACAGCAAAGTTTGGAAGCTATTCAGAAGAGACGTAAAGAGAGGCATGATAAGAATCTCAAGACCTATGCGATTCAAGAAGGGGATTTGGTACTAGTCTATGATAGTAAATATTATAAATTCCCGGGGAAGTTACAGACAAGATGGGCAGGACCGTTTAAGGTGGTGGAACTCAACTGCAATGGTTCCATGCAAATTCAAGATTTAGGAGAAGAATGTGCTCCCGTGAAGGTTAACGCGCTTAGAGTTAAACCATATTTCAAGTAGCATTAGGACGGGAGAAGCCAGACGAGATCCAAGCAGAAGGACATAGTAGACTCCTTGTACATACATGTATAGTTATATATATATATATATGCGCATATGTAAGCTATGATTTGTGTGTCATAAATATTCTTCCTTGCTAGCTCAAGAATTTTGGACTTCTAATTATTTTTCTTGTGTTGCGCAGAGACTGTTAGGAGCTAAGTAACAAAATGGCAGATCAAATAACGCAACTCTACTTGTACGAGCTAAGGATATATTTCTCGGACCAAACATTTGTCCGCATGGACATAGATGTCGACGACTTTGAGACGGAATATGATGTTGAGGAAGCGCATTGGCTCGTATGCTTTATAAACCAGGGTTTGGATGTTGCATTTTATATTGAGTGTTTTGAGGAATACCTGACTAGACATGTAGGATGGGCGGGAGATCGATATTACTATTTTGATCCTTCTAGGGAAATGCCTAACGAGGAAAACGATATCATGTGGGCTTGGGCAGATGTGCTAACGATAGGAAGTGATGACGGAGCTCCTGAAGTTGAGCCTGACTCGCCCTAGGGAAGTTGTCGGGATGCGAGTACGATGTGAGGCTACATGAGGCATCCCAGAGACCCACATTCTAGATCGTCTAAGGATAGGTACAGGAGGGACTAAGGCATAGCTGGTTGTAGTTACCTAGTGAAAAGTCAAATCGATGAATACATATGTAGTGTCTGTAATTGAAAGAATGGAGTGAAGAGGTGGTTGATCTGTCAAAGGCTAGAGTGTATATGTTTGCATGCATGTGTGGGAAAAGTGGGAAAGTCCCTTTCTTCCTCTCCCTAATTCTCAGGACTTGGGTGAACTAATTAACTATGAAAAAACGAAGAGAAAGAAAAGAAAGAAAAAATATTGTGTTGTTGTGATCGTACCAATGCGCTATGGTGGGCTAGTAGGTGGGTGGATTTATCTTATCCGGGTGGTTAGGACCACGAGCCGCAGCTAGTTTCGCCATAGGCTTGGGATGTATATGTTTGTGTCCTAGCTACGCGCCATAACGGGTTGGTAGGTAAGTGGAACCATTGTGGCCGGGCGGTCACAACCATGAGCCGCATCCAACTTCGTTATGGGCTAGCTGATATATGTTATGTGTTATCATGGTGTGTTTGTGTGTTGTGCGCTGCATTGCATTGGTAGATGGGTGGGATCAACCTGATCGGGTGGTCAGGTCCACGAATCGCATCCAATGTCAATGTAGGCCAACGTGTGAATATAAATAAAAATTTCATATGAAATTATTCCCCACTCCTGAGGGGGAGAGAGAGAGAGGAGAGGGCGATGATCGTTTGGAAGGGAACGTTATTTGCTTGTGTGATTGGTATGTGATAGCTTGTGATAGATCAGCTCACTTTGAATCAACATTCTTGAAGGCGCGGAGACTCTATATGTACTTACGGATGAGGCTTTAGCGAGGTAATGCAACGGGGTTGCTTTATAACTTGTGTGCTCTATCTGAGGGTTTTCCAGTATGTGGGATACTCCAGGGTTTTTATGTAGGTCTTGACTTGTACTCGAATCTCGATGGTTTCTGTAGGACGACGATGGGGATTCTTCGGAAATGTCTGGTCATGGACTATGTGTACATAGCGAATAGTAGGTGTAATAATGGGGTATGCATTTTGGGTATTTTTGCATGTCCTGTTGAATTCATTTCAGTTGTTGTTGTTTATTCCGGTATTTCCATTTCTGTTTTTGCAATCATAAGTGTATGTGTAAGACATGGAAAGGTATGCATGTGTTATTTTGGTTGAGACTATGTTCATAATGGAATGCATGAGCAAATTGATGTATGTGGAGTTGGAGTTGCATATATGCGCATGTTCTTGGATCATTTGGAAGTGACCGATTTGTATGTATTCATGAGTGATTTTTTAGCACTAATAGCTTCAATGAGTGCAGGTCCACTTGGAATGATGGCTCGATGAAAAGGTATGCGAACCAATTCTAAATTGACATGTTCATGGTGGTTTGGATTTTATTGCAGCAAGAATGGCTTGTCGAGGACGACTTCACAAATAAGAAGAGGGGAGTATGTTAGCTCACAAAATGGTTGGTTTTCATGCACTAATGCGGTTCTATTTGGCAGGAAAATATGTTTGATTTCAGGTTTGCAAGAGCTTTTGGCATGCAATGTCGCATTAAAATTGGATGCTTTGAAGCAGAACATGAGGCCTGGGAACCCCTTGGTGACACAAGAGGAGCTATTCGTGATAGCCAGTACCGATTCACATTACCGTAGCATGCTGCATGTGAAGCACCTCTAGTATTGCCTCTTGGAGGCTGGCATTGCATTGGCTATGATGTATGCCAACTGTTACATGGTTCAAGAAGCTCGAGAAATGTTTAATGGTTTGCCGATGGTGGACATGATCTCATGGAGTGGTCTAAAGTTATAGGGAAAAACGTTGAATCTGATCGCATTATGTTAATCATTGTTTTAAATTTGTGCAATCATAGGGGCCTACTAGAGGTGGCCCAAAGTACAACTTGCAAAGTGGCAGACTGAGTTGTTTCAAATCTTGACAAAAATGATGCAGATTTCCTTATTGAGTTGGGGGCCATCCCCTTCTGAATGAGGTGGTTGTTAATGTTCTGAAAAGAAAACAGAAAAGGGTTGGAGGTTATTTGCTGTCAGGACTCTCTCTCCATATTGTTTTAAATTTGTGCAATCATAGGGGCCTACTAGAGGTGGCCCAAAGTACAACTTGCAAAGTGGCAGACTGAGTTGTTTCAAATCTTGACAAAAATGATGCAGATTTCCTTATTGAGTTGGGGGCCATCCCCTTCTGAATGAGGTGGTTGTTAATGTTCTGAAAAGAAAACAGAAAAGGGTTGGAGGTTATTTGCTGTCAGGACTCTCTCTCCATATCTTTTTCGCCAGCTCAAGAACAAAAGTGGCCGAGGGAGCGGGAGCCGATAAGGAGGGGGGTCTTCCCATTTTTTTCTGTGGTTTTTTTTGGGGTCCGTCTGCCGGTGTCGACGCAGAATCAAGGAGAGAAGGCTGGAGGATGACTGCCGTTGTGTCTTTGATTGTCACAGAAAAAAAAGGTGAGCTAGGAGGAGTGCGGAGGACAATAGTTAGGAGGGAGAAGTAGGTTCTCTGTGTACGTTCAGTGTGGAAGGAAGGCATAAAGGAGGGGAAGCCGTGCAGTCGAACTTCGAATTGTTTGTGTTCGGTGTGGAAGCTTCCCAAGTGGCCTCTAACTAGACAGTGACGACAGAGAAGTGTGAAGAACGAAGAACTGGGAGCTGCGAGATAGATTTTCTTCATCAACGATACAAAAGACTGAGCAAGAATATTGGAGCTAACATGCTGCTGCTGTCTTTTGACTTCATCCTTGGTGGGACGCACGGTGTAGAAGAAGAGTTGCTGCAGAACTTTGAATAGGTATCCCTCCTCAACACCAGGTTCACTCGGGTTGCTTCTGAGAGTGAATTGAAGGTCCTTGCACTTCTGTTGGGTTTGCCTTCTGCTTGCATTGGATTTGAATCTTCTCAAGATGTTTGGGATGTACTTAATCTAGTTGCGCAGGGAGGTCTTTATGCGGAAGATTGCTTCTTCCAAAACTTTTTGCATATGCATTTGAATATTCATGGCGAGCATTTCTTATCAGTTTAGGCAAAAGAGGAAAAAGTGATGAGCACATCTTTTTGATAAGCTTCTGATGATTTGTCTGCACAGGAGCACAAAAACGATGATTCGTGTGTTGTTCATCTAGGGTAGAAAACTAGACGTTTTTGTTTTCATTCTTTGAAGGCCATGGCTAAGTTCTGTCATAGAGTAATTTATGAGACAGGTTTACCTAAAGCTTGGTATTGATGAACTTGCTTCATGATCATGAGTACTCCAATAGATAGTTTGTTGTTGCCCTGCCATGGCAAGCACGGAGTGAAGCCAAATGAATTATTTGCATGATTGGAAATTTCCAAATGAGTGTGTGATGCATGGTGTGGGCTTTGGAAATTAAACGTTTCGGAAATGGAAATGATGTGCAAATCACAAGAGGTGTGCTTTGAAAATGAACGTGATTCGAAGCTGAGAATCTAATTGATTTAAAAATATAAATGATACGATTTTCTTTCTTCATGAGTAGAAGAACAAATAAGAATTTGTAACTATGTACATCTCCAAGATGTTTTGAGCCTTATTTGAAATGTACTGTAATCGAATTCATTTAAATTGAATTGTCTCTTGAGGACATTAAGATCACATCTTCACGTACTCTATGTATACCCTTAGAGGGGAAAATTCCCAACAGGAGTGAACCGATGTCAAGTGAATAGATGTTTACTAGTTGATGCTTGAGTCTTTGAATGTAAGAGAGGGAGCCCTAAATGAGTTGGTGAGTTAGAGAGTTGGCAAGAGTTGAGTGAGGGTGAAGGAACGGAAGAGTGAGCATAGACTTGAAAAGGAAACAAAAATTCAAGGTCTACAGAAGCACGTGAACAACACAAAGAAGATGATGTGACTGTGTGCACGTTCCCAAGAGTAAGAGAGAAAAAGAGATTATCTGATAAAGAATGTTTAAGGGATGTGAAGGTTGCTTGTGAGTGTGTGAGGAATAGTAGGGGTTGAGAGTAAAAAGGAAACGGTTGTTTAAATAAGTGCTCTTATGGGGATCCCAACGGAGAATATATTTGAGGGAAATGGTGGACTAAGAGTAAGGAAAGGTGATAGAATACAAGGAAACTAAGCAAAATATTATTGTACGTATGCACTTTCCCTTGGACGAACAGGTGTAAACACAATGATATTAATACCTCTCCATAAATCTTGGAGATCATCGATGAGAGGAACAAGATATACATTTCATGTCTTTAACTTATCTTTTCCTCGGATTAAAAGTGAAAGAACTAGATGTTCTTGTTTAATGCTAAGGTATTGGAGGAGATTATAGTTGAATACCACTAGCCATGTGGACCATTTACTAGATTTCATTGAAAATGGATTAACCCCATCTAATCTAACTTTAGATTGTGTGGCTCTTGTGAAAAATTAGACCATCTTGAATCAATACATTGAAAGCTCGCACTATCTATTGGAATTTTCAATACTCCATCAACACATTTATGATCAAATACCCATGTCAAAAACTTTTATAGTTTTGGGATTTGAAACATATGTTTAATTCCAGGAGCCAATGAAAAATGTCTCAATACCTTCTTCAAAATTTTACCTTCTTTCTCCTTAAATAGAGGAAATTGACATTTTGGACATGTCAAACAGTTTGCATATTCACCTACTGAAAATCGTTGGAATATGCATGTATATGATGATAATCTATACCAAGACTTTTGATAGTCTTCTTCATTTCATATGTGATGCAAGAAGAATGTTGTTGTTTGGTAAAAACTTTGCAAATAGTGGCTTGCAAGTTCATGAAAAGAAAAACTATTATGAATATACATACCCACACACACACACACACACATATAAATATATATATATATATATATATATATAGTGTGGAAAAAGATACATTGCTCCATCCAAAACGATTTTAAAGATTGAGGATAAGTAAGATTGCACTTAGTCGTGTCAAACAATTTCCTTCATAGATGTGATTTATACATTCTTCTGAAAGATATTTTTCATTTTTAGAAATATCAACTCTTTTGTTATCATTTTTAATACCAATCTTCAATAAAATCTACCATGCCATCATTGTCATCATTGTGCACATCCTGTCGCTTGTCTTCTTTTGAATATAGTTCGTTCAATCTTGCATATTCTATAGGATCACTTTTGTGTAGCCTCCTCATGGATGCTTTTGATAAACAAGGTCTTACTAGTAACTGTGAATGGTGTCACTACAACATATCAAGGGCATACTGATGTGCATACCGACGGTCACACATCCGCATCAGTATGAGTGTTGAAAACCCTTGAAAACCCACGAAAGCAATATACGCGTTAGTAAATGGTTGATAAAAACCCTTGAAAACCCACGAAAGCAATATACATGTTGGTAAATGGTTGATAAAAACCCTTGATGAAATTGTGGGATAACCGCAATACAGTTGTGATAGATTTAGATAGGAAAATGGTCATATTTATCATGTGTGTGGTGGCATAGGTGGAATACCTATAAATGATGAAGGTTGGAATGGAGCGTTTCTTCATAGGTCTACAAGATGCATAGAATTAGTCATTAGTATCACTTAAAATATATATGACTATCTTTAGAACATGATTAATGAAGAGGCTCTCTAAGTGGATACATCACGCAATCATCAAGTTGTCCATGGGGCATATTGAGTTCCATTATGAATGCAATAATGCAAAACAAGAGCAACTTGCTTTCATGAAAGTGAAGTATTAAATATGATAGAGGGAATTACTCTCATCATCATTTACATAATAAAAATTCAAGTGCCCAATGAGATACATATGAAATACATGCTTCTAGAAAAGATCCATAGATACGTCGGTCATGGAAGTGGAACTTCTAGAGAAATTTAAAGGAACGGGCCAGTGGTTCCATCTTCATGGTTTCAAGGGGTAATTTACATTGATACTTGAGAAAAATGATACAAAATTTTCCAGTTTCTAACATGATCGAGGCATGAAAATTGGAAATTGCACCATTCTATCAGAATCTTCTCTACATTTGGATTTCTCATGGGAAGGTTGTGGTATTTCGTTACACTTATGTGTCCCTTGAGTAGCTCTGATGTGAAACATTTCCCTATACTGAACACTTTTTTCTCTAGAATTGGCCAGAGACGACCTTCTTCCCATGTAACCACATATTCATGATATACTCATATATGGTGTTACTTTGTACTTAGGGATTCACTTATAGATCTCTTTTACTCATTCTCATATGACTGATCATCTATGCATAGAGAGCTCTTCCAACGATTGAATTTTGTGGTGTGTCGATCTACTTCCTCACTCTTGTTTGTAATTATATTCGTGCTTCCTCAATCTCACACACCCAACAATGGCATTAGAGAAAGTTCAACTCCTTCTCAACCTACTATTTTTCACATATGTCTCATAGTTATGGATTGTGAGCTTCATTTTGGCTTGCATTTCAACTCTATTGAGGTTAATATCTTGCTACTTTTGAGTTATTTGGTGCAATGGCAAGCAACAATAACTTGTTTGACTTGCTTAAGGGGCCAAAGTGCATTTGATAGGGCACTTTTTAGTAAGTTGGAGTAGGTTTTTTGTTAGGATTTACTAGGCCTCTCTCTTTCTTCTTCCAGAGAGAGAGAGAGCAAGAGAATCTACTTTCCACTCATCAAACTCGTGCATGTATTTGAATAATAAAATGATTAAAAAAAAAGTCTCATTTTCAGTGTATATTAACTTAAAAGGGCCTATCTTTTAATATATATATATCAGAACTCACCTTTTTGGGTTCATTTTTTAAAGTTTTTTTTAGAAAGAGTATAATTTTTAAACTCCATCCAAAAGTAAGTGCCATATCATCAAATCCGTGACTATGCTTTCCTAAAAAAATGACTTTTTCAAATATCATCATTTTCAGCTATACACAATGGAAAAATACACATACAAGAAAACACATTTTCCGAACAAAACATATGGTTTAGAGTCCCTTCCAACCAGTTTTCCATTTTTGTTTTTGATATTGTTGGTCATTGGCAAAAATGGTGTTGACATGTATCACAAACGTCACAGTAGAATGTCCTTATGCTCGTGCATCAACAAGTATCCATGTTCGTATGCATAGAGAGTTTGCTCCAAATAATGGTGCCAATTCTCAAAATGAACGTCTTGCAGTTGGAGAAAAAAGTATTGATCTTTGGACTCATGGTTCACTATATCCTCTTGCATCAATATCTTCTTACCATCCAACATTCCATAGCCTCTCAACTTTACTTCAGTTCATTGGTGCCGGTGAAGCTATACTATTAGGTTACAGAAAGCACAATCATATCTTTACAAAAACAACTTGCAGATTTTGAAGAGGATATGGAAGCAAAAGAAAGAGCAATTTCAAAGTTAAATGTTAATCTCTAGCAACTGAAAGAGACTCGACTTGGTATGAGATATAGGAAAAGAGCATTGTTATCCTTTGAAGCTCTTTCAATAGGTGGCGGAGCATGCAAATGAAATATATATGCAACAAGTTGAGTGTTTGTTTTACTTTTATACGTTTAATGAAGATTTGTAATAGAATCTTTCATTGTCTAGGTCATTTATTCAAGACATAATTGCTTCATCAACAACACAAGACCAATTCAAGCTGATGAATAGCTGTATAAACAACAAAGAAATTACTTTTGCTATAGACACACCCATAGGAAAGCGTATTAGAGTTGTTGTTGAAGCTGAGTTTTCAGAGAAGTTAAAAAACCTTATCAAAGTGCAAGATGTGCAAACAATATGTAACAAAGTGGGCATCAATAGAAATGGGTATACTGCAATGTACGCCCTTTTGAGGAAAGCCTTACAAGCATAAGGTATTTCTCAAAGTATATTTCCATGCCTATATAAAGTTTCTAAAAAAAAACTTCAAATAAGGATGTGACTCATACTATCGGACAATATTTATTCATAGAAGACACTATGCCTACCTCTGTTTATCATCCAAATATATCCAAGAAGCAATCAAAGATCCTATCTACACAAGGATTTACTTATACTAAATTCAACAATATAATTATGAATTTTTAGAAGCTTCAACAAGCAATGGTTCACTTTTATAGTTCAAGAATCAAAGGTACCTCTACTACATTTTATTTGGTGTTGAAGTTTTATTGCATTCAAGTGTCATACTAAGATAATGTTTTCTCTTTTGTGCAGAATGTAATGTTAAGTTAAAGTTCATAATAAAGCTTGATGAGTGCCAAATCATAAAGGGTCGACGACTGGAAAGGTTGAGTGTGATGCTAATCAATGAAGTTATGGACCATGCAATGAATGATGAAACTTTAGGATCCACTTCTCATTTTACTTACAGTGTGTAATCAGAGAGAGATATCTGGTGGTTAGGTGCTATAGAAGTTCCCAAAGAAACAAATAATGTTATTTCATGGATTTTTAATAGGACTCCATGGATTACGAAAGTAATCTTTTCTCAAATACATGGGCAAAAGTTTTCTGTAGATGTTATATGTGATTTTGAGGAAGAACTGCATTTGGGTGGATACCTTAAGAGTATAAAATGGCATCTGATGCATGTACTGATTCTCCTTTATGGATGCCAAATAGGAGACCTCCAGATATGGATGCCACAACCTCCATAAGCTCCAAGTAGTACCTGTGTGCATAAAGAGAATATGTACCTGAATTGTTAACATAAGATGCAATCATATGTTAAGCTCCATCCAATGTCTTTGAAGTACTCCATAATCTTCATGTAGAAGACAATCTTCAAATATATCATGTAGATGGATGATCCACACCACCAATCTGCTGATAAGTAAGTCTTCTCCACAAACAAGAGTGTGAGCACACTCTTCTCCAAGAAGAACTCCATGGCTGCTCCTAATAATCTTCATAAGCTGCTCCATAGCTGCACATATGTACACATGGCTTCCCCATGTGTGCATCACCTAGAACACCTCAAAACCAGCAAGGTGTTGGGATATATATCAACAAGTGACTATAGCCCTCTTATATAGACCTTGATTACTCATGCAAAAAAGCCTCCAAAATAAAGCTAATTCGTAAAAGAAAAGTTGGATTGTCATATTTAAATAAAGCTATCGTAGAATTTTTAATAAACCTTGGTTTATTTCTAATCATCGCTGAATAATGCTTTTAACAAGAGTTTCAACCCATTTGACCACCTGATAGTTGACTTGAACATATTTTTATGACCTATAAGCTGAGAGCAATTAAATGAGGTAAAAACCCTAAATCAATGAAAAATTAGGGTTAGGGTTCTCCCAAATCTGATCTCTGATGACTATATGTCCTATACCATTAGAAAGCTCTCATCAAGCTCTATAAGGGAGGATCGTAAAAATTTTACCCAAATTTTGTGCCAAAAATGACTTAAGTACCAAAATTAGGGGTTTTGCCCTAATAGGATTTTGGATTGATGTGACATTGATTTCCAACATTTTAATCCTAGAAAATATTTGACATAATGAAAAACCAACATTCTTGAATATATGCATAGGATCAAGAAGGTTATAGATCTCTAACTTTCTCCAATATTCCAAAGAATACCATATCAACATGTTCTCTACTAGTGAAAATTTTCTTTTATCCCTAAACTTCACATTATCATCATCTTCACCATCACTAAAGATTTTGGATCGTGGATCGATAAGAGGCCCTTCTCTCCATTTTAGATACCAACCCATAAGTGACATTGGTTTTGGACACTGACCTGTTTTAATTTTTCCATTAAAATGTATCGATTCTCTTTTGCATTGTAATGGACGATTGTCAAGCAAGAATCGTCAATGTCAAAGATAAACATTTTTGTTGAGATTCTTACTATAGATTGATCTCAACCAACTCCATAGTAAGGACAAGACTTATATTAAGTGGATATTTTTGCCTTCATGGAAACCCCTAAAAATATAATTATCTTAACTCACATAAGAATGTATTTATATTAAATAAAAAATTACATTAGCCATATCCTAGAAAATCATGCGTAGTCCAAGCCACAATTCCATGAACCTTTTTGTTGAAATTCTTACTATAGATTGATCTCAACCAATCATCATAGTAAGGACAAGACTTATATCTCTTAGTAGATATTTTTCCATTCCTGGAAACCAAAAAAATATAATTATCTTAACTCACATAAGAATGTATTTATATTAAATAAAATAATTACATCAATCATAGCGTAGAAAATTGTGTATAGTTCAAGCCACAATTCCATGAACCATAATTTTTCTTTGGCCAATGCTTTTCAATAAATCAATGATATTAATACCTCTCCATAACTCTTGGAGATCATCGATGAGAGGAACAAGATATACATTTCATGTCTTTAACTTATCTTTTCCTGGGGTTAAAAGTGAAAGAACTAGATGTTCTTGTTTAATGCTAACGTATGGCAGGAGATTATAGTTGAATACCACTAGCCATGTGGACCATTTACTAGATTTCATTGAAAATGGATTAACCCCATCTAATCTAACTTTAGATTGTGTGGCTCTTGTGAAAAATTAGACCATCTTGAATCAATAAATTGAAAAGTCGCACTATCTGTTGGAATTTTCAATACTCTATCAACACATTTATGATCAAATACCCATGTCAAAAACTTTGATAGTTTTGGGATTTGAAACATATGTTTAATTCCAGGAGCCAATGAAAAATGTCTCAATACCTTCTTTAAAATTTTACCTTCTTTCTCCTTATATAGAGGAAATTGACATTTTGGACATGTCAAAGAGTTTGCATATTCACCTACTGACAATCGTTGGAATATGCATGTATATGATGATAATCTATACCAAGACTATTGATAGTCTTCTTCATTTCATATGTGATGCAAGAAGAATGTTGTTGTTTGGTAAAAACTTTTCAAATAGTGGCTTTCAAGTTCATGAAGAGAAAAACTATTATGAATATACATACACACATAGATATATATATATATATATATATATATATATATATATATATATATATATATATATATATATATATATATATATATATATATATATACATATATATATATATATATATATATATATATATATATATATATATATATATATATATATATATATATATATATATATATATATATATATATATATATATATATATATATATATATATATATATATATATATATATATATATATATATATATATATATATATATATATATATATGTATGTATGTATGTATGTATGTATGTATGTATGTATGTATGTATGTATGTATGTATGTATGTATGTATGTATGTATGTATGTATGTATGTATGTATGTATGTATGTATGTATGTATGTATGTATGTATGTATGTATGTATGTATGTATGTATGTATGTATATATATATATATATATATATATATATATATATATATATATATATATATATATATATACACACACACACACACACACACACACACACACATATATATATATATATATATATATATATATATATATATATATATATATATATATATATATATATATATATATATATATATATATATATATATATATAGTGTGGAAAAAGATAGTGTGGAAAAAGATACATTGCTCCATCCAAAATGATTTTAAAGATTGAGAATAAGTAAGATTGCACTTAGTTGTGTCAAACAATTTCCTTCATAGATGTGATTTATACATTCTGCTCAAAGATATTTTTCATTTTTAGAAATATCAACTCTTTTGTTATCATTTTAATACAAATCCTCAATAAAATCTACCATGCCATCATCGTCATCATTGTGCACATCCATTCGCTTGTCTTCTTTTGAATATAGTTCTTTCAATCTTGCATATTCTATAGGATCACTTTTGTGTAGCGTCCTCATGGATGCTTTTGATAAACAAGGTCTTACTAGTAAGTTTGAATGGCGTCACTACAACATATCAAGGGCATACTGATGTGCATACCGACGGTCACACATCGGCATCAGTATGATTGTTGAAAACCCTTGAAAACCCACGAAAGCAATATATGCGTTGGTAAATGGTTGATGAAAACCCTTGATGAAATTGTGGGGAAACCCCAATACAGTTGTGATAGATTTAGATAGGCAAATGGTTATATTTCTCATGTGTGTGGTGGCATAGGTGGAATACCTGTAAATGATGAAGGTTGGAATGGAGCGTTTCTTCATAGGTCTACAAGATGCATAGAATTAGTCATTAGTATCACTTAAAATATATATGATTATGTTTAGAACATGATTAATAAAGAGGCTCTCTAAGTGGATACATCATGCAATCATCAAGTTGTCCAGGCATATTGAGTTGCATTATGAATGCAATAATGCAAAACAAGAGCAACTTGGTTTCATGAAAGTGAAGTATTAAATATGATAGAGGGAATTAATCTCATCATCATTTACATAATAAAAATTCAAGTGCCCAATGAGATACATATGAAATACCAACTTCTAGAAAAGATCCATCGATACATCGGTCATGGAAGTGGAACATCTAGAGAAATTTAAAGGAACGGGCAAGTGGTTCCATCTTCATGGTTTCAAGGGGTAATTTAGATTTCACTACATTGATACTTGAGAGAAATGATACAAAATTTTCCAGTTTCTAACATGATCGAGGCATGAAAATTGGAAATTGCATCATTCTATCAGAATCTTCTCTACATTTGGATTTCTCATGGAAAGGTTGTGGTATTTTGTTACACTTATGTGTCCCTTGAGTAGCTCTGATGTGAAACATTTCCCTATATTGAACACTTTTTTCTCTAGAATTGGCTAGAGAAGACCTTCTTCCCATGTAACCACATATACATGATATACTCATATATGGTGTTACTTTGTACTTAGGGATTCACTTATAGATCTCTTTTACTAATTCTCATATGACTGATCATCTATGCATAGAGAGCTCTTCCAACCATTGAATTTTGTGGTGTGTCGATCTACTTCCTCACTCTTGTTTGTAATTATATTCGTGCTTCCTCAATCTCACGCACCCAAGAATGGCATTAGAGAAAGTTCAACTCCTTCTCAACCTACTATTTTTCACATATGTCTCAGAGTTATGGATTGTGAGCTTCTTGGCTTGCATTTCAACTCTATTGAGGTTAATATCTTGCTACTTTTGAGTTATTTGATGCAATGGCAAGCAACAATAACTTGTTTGACTTGCTTAAGGGGACAAAGTGCATTTAATAGGGAACTTTTTAGTAAGCTAGAGTAGGTTTTTTGTTAGGCTTTACTAGGCCTCTCTCTTTCTTCTTCTAGAGAGAGAGAGCAAGAGAATCTACTTTCCACTCATCAAACTCGTGCATGTATTTGAATAATAAAATGATTTAAAAAAAAAGTCTCATTTTCCGTGTTTATTAACTAAAAAGGGCCTATTTTTTAATATATATATCAGAACTCACTTTTTTGGGTTCATTTTTTAAAGTTTTTTTTAGAAAAAGTATAATTTTTAAACTCCATCCAAAAGTAAGTGCCACATCATCAAATCCGTGACTATGCTTTCCTCAAAAAATGACTTTTTTCAAATATCATCATTTTCAGCTATACACAGTGGAAAAATATGTTGGAGGATAAACACTCCTATGTGCACAACAAAAGGAAATGAACCCTCCTAGGATCCTGAAATTTTTCAGACATAGGCTCTGTATTTTCTGAGTTTCTCTGAGTATATGCAGAGATTGAAAATGAAATTTTGGAGGCATAAACTAGACTTTAAGAGCTTTCAAATGAGAGTAAAATCACTCCATTTGGATACTGGATGATGCCTCAACCAGCTGCAACAAAACAGATAACTTGATCTCTTCACAGACTATGAGCTAACTGAACATACACTGTTCTGGACATTTCTCTGCACCTGTGCAGGCACTGAACTTGAGACTTATACCAGACAAAGTAGAGCTTATAAGCTTTCCAACAAGACAAAAATCATTGCAAATGGATTCCGGATGAAGGAGAAACAACAATTACAAGACCGGGGGGTCTGCCAAAAACATCTAGATAGATAGAGTGTGTAAAAGTGAAATTTCTGCAAAATATGCAGAGAACAGCTAGTAGGGGGTGTGCTTAAGCAAGGGGGCAGCTTGGGCATGTATTTCCACGACTCTAAGTCATAATACAACTCATTAGAGGTTTTAAAGACCACCTACTAACCTCTTTAACCAATCAAAAACATATACATGTCAAAAGTGAGGTCCAATCACATCAAGAGGTGAGCTAAATCTTCTCTAATCAACTTCTTTCCATTATGGGCATAATTGGATGCCTCAAACTCGTGGAAATCAGCCTCCTTTGATTGTGGATGATGTGGAAGGTTCAATTTGGGGCATGTTCCCACACTCTTGAGCTTGAAAAACTTTCAGCACTCCCCCTCAAGCTCAAGTCTTTTCCTTTGTTGCTTCAGCCTATGTCTCTTATGTTGATAGCTTCCTTGAATCCTCCAAGCTTTGTACCTTCAAGAAACTTTGTCATCATGTCTGCAACCTGCATTTTAGTGTTCACATACCTTATATCTAGCTCTTTTGCCATCACCTTTTCTCTAACGAAGTGGTAATGAACCTCTATGTGCTTGCTCCTTGCATGAAACATGGGATTGTTAGCTAGATAGATGCTTGAAATGTTGTCTCCATAAAGAGGAAACTCCTGCACTTCCACTTCCAAGTCCTTAAGTAGCTTCTTAAGCCATAATAGCTCACATGTAGCCAATGCTAAACCTCTGTACTCAGCCTCTGTGGATGAAAGAGCAACAGTGGGTTGCTTCTTAGAGCTCCAAGAGATCACTTTTGTACCTATCATGAAAACATAACCCGATGTACTCCTTCGATCATCCTTGCTACCTGCCCAATCAGCATCACTATATCCTTTGACACTTAGATCAGCATCATATGAGTAAAATAGACCTTGGTTGATGGTGTGCTTGATGTAACGAAGCACCTTTCTTGCCGCCATAAGATGATCATGAGTAGGTGCATGCAAAAATTGAGAGAGAACACCTACTACATATGCAAGATCAGGTCTAGTGAATGTAGCATAAATTAATGAACCAATTATGCTTCTATATAGTGTAATATCTTGTATAGCCTCTCCTTGACCTGCAACCAACTTTGTATTGGGCTCCATGGGCTGAGAAAGTGGCTTACAACCACTCATACCAAACCTGTATAGCACATCCAACAAGTATTTTCTTTGAATCAAGAAGATGCCATTGTGTGCATAGATTACCTCTATTCCCAAGAAGTACTTTAGTGGTCCAAGATCAGATATCTTGAACTCCTTCCCTAGCTTTGATTTGATATCTTTAATACCTGCAATATCACTTCCTGTGATGATCAAATCGTCCACATAGATGCATATGTATACCATCTTGTCTCCTTGCTTCTTCATGTAAAGTGATGGATCTGCAACACTTTCTTTGTATCCACAACTTGATAAATAATCCACTAACCTCTGATTCTAGGCCCTTGGGGCTTGCTTTAGTCCATATAGTGCTGTCCTTAGCTTGCAAACATGATTTGGGTACCTCATACTAGCAAATCCTTGAGGTTGGCTCATGTAGACTACTTCTTCAAGCTCTCCATTGAGGAAGGCATTCTTCACATCCAACTGATATAAGCTCCATTTCCTTGATGTGGCCACTGCAATCAAAGTCCTAATTGTTGGCATCTTGGCTACGGGGCTGAAAGTTTCATCATAATCTATCCCGTAGCTTTGGGAGAAGCCTTTCGCCACCAACCTTGCTTTGTACCTAGCAATGGAACCATCTGAATTTCTTTTAATTTTGTAAACCCACTTATTACCTATCACCTTCATGCCTTCTTGAGCTGGTACCAAGCTCCAAGTATGGTTCTCATCAAGTGCTTTGAGCTCTTCCTTCATTGCCTCTTGCCATTCCTTGCAATCCTTAGCTTCTTCATAACTAGTTGGTTCTTTGTCCTTGATTACCTGAGTCATGTATGCATAATGCTTTGCAATGAAATTATCATATGTTAACCTTTGTACTGGATATCTTACTCTTGAAGACCTTCTTTCACTTCCTTTTGGTGTGGTTGCCATCTTCTTTCTTTGTTTAGCCACTCCTGGAGTTTGAACTTCTTCTATCTCTTCATCTTCCAACATGCTCTCGTCCACATAGCTTCCTTCTTCATCTGAAATCTTCTCTTTGCCTTTGACTTTGCTTTCTTCAGAGGTGGTCTCTCTTTCCCTAAGCCTTCCACTCCATGGTGAGGATGTCCTTGTGTTGCATGAGTTGCTTGGACCACTCAAATCCATGCTTTCTTGAACTCTATCATCATTCTTCAAATCTGTCTCACCTATGTCTTCAACCTGCAATGGACTTGTGCATGCATACCAAGGCTTCAACTCATCAAAGACAACATCCCTACTTACCTTCAACTCCTTGGTGATGGGATTATAGCATTTATACCCCTTTTGTTCCATAGAATATCCCAAAAAAATACACCTTTCAGATTTGGCATCTAACTTTGACCTCAACTCTTGAGGTACATGTACATAGCATATACAGCCAAAGATTCTAAGATGTGAAATGCAAGGTTTTCTTCCACTCCATGCTTCCTCAGGGGTTAGATGATGTATACCTGATGTAGGACATCTATTCATGATGTATGTGGCTGTATATGTAGCCTCTCCCCAATAACAATGCGGCATATTCATTTCATTGAGCATACACCTTGCTACCTCTGCTATGTGTCTGTTCTTTCTCTCTGCTACCCCATTTTGTTGAGGGGTATACCTGCATGTAAATTGCCTTTTGATGCCATTGACCTGCAAAAATTCAAAAAATTCATGGGAGAAATACTCTCCCCCTCCATCGGATCTCAAAGTTTTGATAAACTTGCCAGATTCCTTCTCCACTTGTGCTTTGAATTTCTTGAAGTAGTGGAACACATCTGATTTGTTTCTAATGCAATACAACCACACTTTTCTTGAAAAGTCATCAATGAAGGTTACAAAATACCTATTTCCAGCAAGGGATGCTTCTCTTGTTGGACCCCAAACATCCGTGTGAATGAGGTCTAAAACATTTGCACTTACATAGGTACTCTTCTTGAAGGGCAGCCTTGATTGTTTTCCTTGTTGGCAAGCTACACAAATTTCATGCAACATTTTAGATGTAAAATTTGGTAGGCCTCTTACCAAGCTCCTCCTTTGCATGTCCTTGAGCTTTTGTAGGTTGATGTGACCTATTCGTTTATGCCATAGATCCAAATCTGCTATCCTCTTGTCTCCATATGTGACATACATTGAATGGTGTGGCTGATTTATGTCCATTATGAACATTCTCCCTTGCTTTTTTCCTTTTGCTATGAGCTTGAAACCTGCCCTTGGATCCTCAACAAAACATCCTCTTTCATTGAACCTAACTTGATAGCCTTTTTCTACCATTTGGCCTACCGAAATCAAGTTTTTGGTAATAGTAGGGACATGTAATACCTCTGATAAGCACTTTGCTCTTTGATTTCCTTCCAAACTGATATCACCCACATGTTGAATGGTATGCTCTGAGTTATCACCTGTTTCCACATGCCCTTGATGCTTTGGGACCTGCAAATTACTAAAAAGATCCTTTCGACATGACATATGATTGCTACATCCACTGTCTACATACCATACATCTTCACTAGCTTGAGTTGTATCTTCACCATACCTCATGGCAAGTAAATAATCATTCCCTTGGCTGGATGATGTGTTTGCATAATTACCTTGCCCTCTATAATTGTTGTTGTTGCTTTGATTCCCTTGTCTTTGAGCTCTATGATAGCATTCATTTGCAAAATGACCGGGCTTACCGTATACAAAGCATCCATTTGAAGTGGCTTGTCCTCTTCCACCAAATCTTGCACCTCTTCCTCTATTTGTGGCTCTTCCACCTCTTTGACCTGCATTTTCTTGTTGTCCTTGACCTCCTTGGTTGCTTTGATATCTTCCTCTTCCTCTTGTAGCACCTCGGTTGTGTCTTCCTCTTCCTCTACCTGCATACAACAATTGCCCTTGGCTATCCTTGGCATTATGACCACCAAGGTTCATCTCCTCTGTCACCATGAGAGTGATTAGTTGATCAAAATCAGGAAGAGAGTCCCTTACATACACTGAAGTTGTGAAAGCCCTCCATTTTTCATCATCCCTAAGTCCATTTAGGGTGTGGGCGACAAGATCGTCATCATCTAGGGCACAACCGATTGACCCTAGTGCATCTGCAAGCTCTTTAACCTTTAATATGTAATCATTAGCACCTTGAGAGGGGCTTTTCCTAAGATTATTTAGCTCATTCTTGAGCTGAATTTTTCTAGCTTTTGTGGAGGTTGAATACAATCTCTCCAAGCACTCCCACACCTTCTTCGATGTATCCAAATCTTGAATATGCCCTACCATAGAGTTGCTAATATGCTGAGATAAAATGAATTTCATCTCACTCTCTTACTGCTCTTCTCTGGTCATTGGTTGGATTTATCTCATCTATGTAGGGTTTTGACTCTCCACCACTCACAAGTCCCCACAAACCTTTCCCCATCAAAAAATTGCTTATTCTAAATCGCCACGGTTGGTAGTTTCCTTTTTCGAGCTTCTCAATCTGAGCATTGAGATCAGCCATGGTGACTCCTAACTCTTTTGAACCTCCCCCTTGATGCAATGAAGTTGAAAAGGATGGCTTTTACCTCAAAAAATAGAGCTACTCCTCTTGATGAAGCTTCGTCTTTGATTTGATGATGTATTTGCTTCCCCTTGTTGTTGACGTGCCCGTTCTTTGCTTCCTTCCTTCAAACTTTGATGAAGTCTTTACTTCACTTCAGTAGCTCCTTCTTCTCTCTTTGATACTCCACTTATAGCTCTGATACCACTGTTGGAGGATAAACACTCCTATGTGCACAACAAAAGCAAATGAACCCTCCTAGGATCCTGAAATTTTTCAGACATAGGCTCTGTATTTTATGAGTTTCTCTGAGTATATGCAGAGATTGAAAATGAAATTTTGGAGGCATAAACTAGACTTTAAGAGCTTTCAAACGAGAGTAAAATCATTCCATTTGGATACTGGATGATGCCTCAACCAGCTGCAACAAAACAGATAACTTGATCTCTTCACAGAGTATGAGCTAACTGGACAGACACTGTTCTGGACATTTCTCTGCACATGTGCAGGCACTGAACCTGAGACTTATACCAGACAAAGTAGAACTTATAAGCTTTCCAACAAGACAAAAATCATTGCAAATGGATTCCGGATGAAGGAGAAACAACAATTACAAGACCGGGGGGTCTGCCAAAAACATCTAGATAGATAGAGTGTGTAAAAGTGAAATTTCTGCAAAATATGCAAAGAACAGCTAGTAGGGGGTGTGCTTAAGCAAGGGGGCAGCTTGGGCACGTATTTCCACGACTATAAGTCATAATACAACTCATTAGAGGTTTTAAAGACCACCTACTAACCTCTTTAACCAATCAAAAACATATACATGTCAAAAGTGAGGTCCAATCACATCAAGAGGTGAGCTAAATCTTCTCTAATCAACTTCTTTCCATTATGGGCATAATTGGATGCCTCAAACTCGTGGAAATCAGCCTCCTTTGATTGTGGATGATGTGGAAGGTTCAATTTGGGGCATGTTCCCACACTCTTGAGCTTGAAAAACTTTCAACAAAATACACATACAAGAAAACACATTTTTCGAGCAAAACATATGCTTTAGAGTCCCTTCCAACCAGTTTTCCATTTTTGTTTTTGATATTGTTGGTGATTGGCAAAAATGGTTTTGATATGTATCACAAACATCACAATAGAATGTCCTTATGCTCTCAACAAGTATCCATGTTCGTATGCATAGAGAGTTTGCTCCAAATAATGGTGCCAATTCTCAAAATGAACGTCGTGCAGCTGGAGAAAAAAGTATTGGTCTTTGGACTCATGGTTCACTATATCCTCTTTCATCAATATCTTCTTACCATCCAACATTCCATAACCTCTCAACTTTACTTCAGTTCATTGGTACAGGTGAAGCTAGACTATTAGGTTACCGGAAGCGATTATCTACACATTCACATGCTACTGCTAAGTATTGGTTCCAACAATATCAACTCCATTATATGAGGGTGGTCATTTTAGAAAGCACAATCATATCTTTACAAAAACAGCTTGCAGATTTTGAAGAGGATATGTAATCAAAAGAAAGAACAATTTCAAAGTTAAATGTTAATCTCTAGCAAGTGAAAGAGACTCCACTTGGTATGAGATATAGGAAAAGAGCATTGTTATCCTTTGAAGCTCTTTCAATAGGTGGCGGAGCATGCAAATGAAATATATATGCAACAAGCTGAGTGTTTGTTTTACTTTTATACGTTTAATGAAAATTTGTAATAGAATCTTTCATTGTCTAGGTCATTTATTCAAGACATAACTGCTTCATCAACAATACAAGACCAATTCAAGCTGATGAATAGCTGTATAAACAACAAACAAATTACTTCTGCTATAGACACACCCATAGGAAAGTGTATTAGAGTTTTTGTTGAAGCTGAGTTTTCAGAGAAGTTAAAAAACCTTATCAAAGTGCAAGATGTGAAAACAATATGTAACGAAGCGGGCATCAATAGAAATGGGTATACTACAATGTACACCCTTCTGAGGCAAGCCTTACAAGCATAAGGTATTTCTCAAAGTATATTTCCATGCCTATATAAAGTTTCTAAAAAAAAAACTTCAAATAAGGATGTGACTCATACTATCGGACAATATTTATTCATAGAAGACACTATGCCTACCTCTGTTTATCATCCAAATATATCCAAGAAGCAATCAAAGATCCTATCTACACAAGGATTTACTTACACTAAATTCAACAATATAATTATGGATTTTCAGAAGCTTCAACAAGCAATGGTTCACTTTTATAGTTCAAGAATCAAAGGTACCTCTACTACATTTTATTTGGTGTTGAAGTTTTATTGCATTCAAGTATCATATTAAGATAATGTTTTCTCTTTTTTGCAGACTGTAATGTTAAGCTAAAGTTCATAATAAAGCTTGATGAGTGCCAAATCATAAAGGGTCGACGACTAGAAAGGTTGAGTGTGATGCTAATGAATGAAGTTATGGACCATGCAATGAATGATGAAACTTTAGGATCCACTTCCCATTTTACTTACAGTGTGTAATCAGAGAGAGATATCTGGTGGTTAGGTGCTATAGAAGTTCCCAAAGAAACAAACAATGTTATTTCGTGGATTTTTAATAGGACTCCATGGATTACAAAAGTAATATCCTCTCAAATACATGGGCAACAGATTTCTGTAGATGTTATAGGTGATTTTGAGGAAGAATGGCATTTGGGTGGATACCTTAAGAGTATAAAATGCATGTTAGGTTGTAAACAAGGAGCATCTTCTCTCTATCTTTGCGCATATTGTACACAAGGATACAAAAGATGTTAGAGAAAATCTAAACCTGCAAGGGCATTGATGAGAGTTGATGACTCTAAAGAAATTGATGAAATAGATCATCGAATCACAAGGAATGGGAGATATCACTTTTGAGGTGTCCAATGTTACAAGAACCAACTCATGATAAAATAAGCAATGATTGGAATCCCATTATTCCATTTCCATTAATCAATGTTCACTTTTGTACTTTGCATGCATTCATGAGGATCTTTGAATATAGGATTTTGAAGCTCAATGTTGAATATGCATTTGCAATGAAACCACTAGAGAGGTCTACAATAGCAATCCAAAAAATAGAAGATCTTTTGAATTTTATTGGTTGTCATGGTGGCCATGTATCTTTAGTTGTTAAGAAGTATGGTGAGTCTCAAGAAATTTTACAAGTTTCAATGACTGGGAAGAAGGCAAGATGTTTCTTTAAAAGAGATGTGAATAGTCAAGATGATGGGAAATGGGAGCTTTGGAAGGACCTTTGTTTGATTACAACGGACAATGATAGTCGGGTTGATCTCATTAATACGCGAAAGAAGGTTTGGTCATCATTAGATCAATTGTTACATTTGATGGGTTTGGTTTCCACTAATGCTTCACAACGAGAATTATTCCAAGTGACTTTGAAGGAGTTTACACAGTCATTCATCTTACCTTGGATAGAAAGCAACATTACACATTACATAGTAAGTTTTGCTTGCATTTTTTTATTTGGTCTTAAATACCATGTGTATATCTTACTGACTAGATCATAACATATTCTTTTTGCACATGGAGCATATTTTATGAATCGATATGGACCACTGGACATTTTTAGTACACAAGGAATGGAGAAGTCACATTATAGGGCTAGAGGTGTTTACTTTAAAAACACTCGCCATGGGGGTAGTCTATTTACAATCAAACTATTTAGAAGAAATGTTCAACTAGTTTTTTCATGCAACATTCGCTAGAAAATATGTAATGGAACGAGTGACAAATAGCAAAGATTACAAGAAAGATACAACACGATATTGCAAGAGAGAAGTGGATGTCATCATCAAGACTGCTACATCAGCACAAAGAGCTCACGAGGGTTTTTCTTGGAAATAGTTTTGCAACCCTTAAAATGCATTATTTTTTCAGGGTTTTTATAACTCCTTTCACTTCAAAGAAACTTTCAATGTTTTTGTGAACATACTTTTAATGTTTTAAAACTAATTTTGATCCATTTAAATGTGAACATGACAATTCTTAAGTGAAAGGATATACATAAACGCGTCCTTCCTCATTTTACCACTTTACATCTTAAGAGAATGGCATGCACAAAGCAGACTGCTAGAAACGATCATGATGTCTATCCTAGCCATGCGCAAGGTACTCAGTGCCCAATATGGATGACACCCCACAAGAAGAGTCGAACCACAAGCCACTCTTCTACACGAAACTCGGGTGCAGGGACACACTCTGGTAGCATTCCATCACGGGGGGATGAAGCTTCACAAGAGAGAAATGTAGCACAAGAAATGCAATATTCTCCTTCTATATCTGATGATGTGCCCCCATAGAGGACACCAATCAAGGCAAGGCCCAAATAACTAGGACAGATACAAGTTGTATTGGAGACAACATCAAATTTAGAGAGTTCCTCGAATGAAGAAAGTGTTAATGGGCCACCATGGACCCAAGACACTCCTCATAGGACAAGGATAAAGACCAATTGATGAAGAACGAGAGCAAAGTCGGGCAGAGCAAGTAAATGATGAGGTAGGACCATCTAGGCATGCTCCAAGAAGAAAGAAGAACTATCAACCGCGTCGTAGACCACAATGACCACAACCCAACATCCCCCCAAATGCAAGAGCACCGCAAAGGCACAGAAAGCAAACCAAAGCCTTTGCAGAGATTCGAAATTATCAAAAGTTTCAAAGCAAATGTCTAAACATAACACAACAAAAAACATGAGCAACCAAATTTCAAAGTAGTGAACATACTTTTTGACATTCCAAAAGTTTTGAAATTACCATTGCAAATAAGAAGGTATAAAATATCTAACATGAATTGTTTGTCCTACTTTTTACAAGGTTCTTGAAAGTGCAAAACCATGAGATACAATGACTAGGACCCAAAAAGTGACATTATTAAGTTGCAAAAGAACTATGACAATGAGAGTTCTGTTCCATCTTTGCTCCAATCTATATGGACTTTCATTTTGTATTCCAATCTTCTGCCCGGGTGTAATCAATTTGCAAGAAATTGAAGTTATAAAAGTAAAATAACCAATAATGAAAAGATTACTTTAACAAAAGCACAAAACATTTCTCACCTTATGTCCTTGTATTTTGAATTTGGATGGAGTTAGTCCTTAAAACCCCATAATCACCAAATGTTCTCTCAGATTAGCCAAGGTCCAATGATTACTCACTAAAATAATTTCTGTTTCATTGTTGGGCAATCTAAGCTTTATTTGAATGTAAAGATCCCTCTGAACTTTGAAATCGTATCCATTTGCCAAGTTTGCACAACTAATGATCATAGTAGAATCTACTATATAATGAAGTATGTTATTTCAAATATCGAAATCCTATGCCTGTTCCACCTATTTTACAAAGATATTTATCACCTTTTGCGATTCCTTCTATAAAACCCCAATTTTCACCAAGAAGACTTTCGACTTGCTCATATGTGATATCTTTACACATGAACATGGTGGAAGTCTCTTGGAATCCTTGGAATAAATATACAAAACAATGGATGGGAAAAGACCAATGCAAACCTATAAACCTAGACACTTTTGTGAATTTCAAAGAGTTATGTATATCCATTACCATCTTGTGCTTCAAAGATGATACGGACCATATATCAGGTTTTGACCACTACAAGCTAAGAAGAGAATGTACTTCAATTCTCTCTAACCTTCCAAAACCATTCATTGTAGAGGGTACAACATATCTATGTGTGTAAAAGAAAACTCTATCATGGAAAAGTTGAGCAAGAGATATTTCTGGAAAGACTAGTGCACCAACATCTGCATGCAATGCCTGGAAAGTACCTGTAAGACTATTTAGTGGTTGCTCTTCCACCAAAGTAGAAGGAAATATATATGAAACAAACAAAAACATATCTAAATAGTTCAAAAATATATTCAACACTAGAAAACATACAATATTATAGAGTAATACTTACAATTAACAGGATATCTCATTCTATTAGAGTTTTCAAGTTTCATAGTTGTCATTGTAAAAACATGTTGTACAATAGCAACCATCCCATCGTCTCTCTACTTCTTGAAGCCAAGTAACTTTCCCTAGCAAAGATCCAAGTTCCCATGATCTCTAAATCGATAAGGCCCAACTCTAGAGGGTTGCATGTACATCCATGCACCTTTGGAGTACTCATGTGGTAGCCATTGTCCATATGTGGCTTTGATATTGTGACATCTTAATGTGAGTATTTCATCTTTCGATCGCCTAGAAGCTTTAGATGTTGCCATTGAAGCTAAAGGTCTTCAAGCCATAATAATAATTCGAGAAAGGAGATGCAAGTAGGTTGGAGTGTAGAAACAAGAGCTTCAATTGCATGCCACAGAATGAAAGTAGTGGGAAAAGATGACTTTTTGGGACTTGGTATGAAAATGTGAGGTTTAGGAGGGAAATAACTCTTTTTTGAGTATTTTTGAAAAAATCCATTTTTTTCAGTTCAAAACATGCACGGATTTTGAATTTGGGGTAAAAAAAGAGTACTTTTGACTCTAAAAAGTAATGGGGGGTCCATTCTCAGGTGTTATGATAAGTTTTTTAACCTTTTAGAAATTTTGAATTTTTGGGTCCAACTAAGTTACAAGATTCCTTCTCTCTCCAGAGGCAGCTCATTAAATAAGGGAGAAATATGTCCCCTCTCCTCCCTTCAGCCTAGTATTTTATAGGGCATAGAATGTGGCCACTACCTTCTTCTGATTGGTCCATCACTAATCACTCCTTAATCTAAAAGGCCCATCCATGGTTCATTTTTTCCCCATATGAAGAGCATGGTCTTGAAATTGCTTGGATGCACCTGTTTCAATTGTCAATCTTAACCCTTTTCTCTACCCAAAAAAATTGTCTTCATCAAGAATTTCAATCCAAATTTTTTTAAAAAAGGAAAGATTTAGATATTCATTCAACATGCAAGTACAAAAATTTATTAATACAAATCACATTGATAGATTTACTCTTAGGAAGGCTAGATTTTACTTCCAAATTTAAGGCTTTAGGAACAAGTTATGCAAAGTTTGCATCCAAAGGCAAACCTACTTTGTAAAACTCTTTAGAGTTTCTATTACTACCTTCTATATGTTCAATAGGAAAACAAAGAAATGATTCAAAACCATACTTTGCAATGAATGCATCAAGAGGTTTTATCTTTCACTCAAAAATATTTTGGACTGAATTTTTCTAGCTTCTCTAACATGCTCTTGAAAAATAATAAATGCAACCTTAAAAATTTGACCAACATATAGAAATGAGGGAAAAAGAACGAATGTCGATGGGAGAAGAAAGCCTCTTCTGGAAGGCGATGGAGGCTGCTGCGATCACGCCCGCACAGAGAAGCAAGTGAAGGAAGACGAAGACTCCGTGGTCAGCACAACTTCAAGGATGGTCAGGACTGACTAGCTCTCTGTCGACGTCATCACCAGCACTGCACATCACCGTCGTCATCAATACCGCCATTCAAGCAGTTCATCGCAGGTGTAGTCCGTTCAACGACTACGCTTGTTCAGTGAGCGTTGTCGCCGTCGCATCCAAATACCATCTATCGCGCTTGTGAGCAGATTCTGGATACCGTCTATCGCGTGGCGAAAACTGTCTATCGTGGAGTGTGGATACCATCTATCGCGTTTGTGGGCAATTCCGGATACCATCTATCGCGTGGCGAAAACCGTCTATAGCACCGGCGTTCGCGTTGGGAAGCCCGCTTTTTCTCGGAGGGATATCCGGTTTCCCGCTGCAATTTTCTTGTGCAAAACCGTCCATCGGGAATAAATCTCCAGATTCGGGCGCTCCTTTCGTGGTTCTTAACCATCTATCGCGGCCCTTAATTCTGTCTATCGCATCACGTCTGCCTTTTGTTTCGCAGCGCCCAAAGACCATCGCATTTGAAATCTTATTAGGACAATGCAGCAGCGCATCTTGGAGTTTCAAATAAAGCACATGAGCTGATGTTTCGATTCATGACCACTCCAGCTTTGGAGCCTTAGTTTGTGGCTAGCGGCTCCTTCACTCTTATGCTGGGCACACGGCTTAAAGGCTTAAAGTTAAAGATCTGGCAAAGCGGGGTTCAATTATCATTTAGTCGTGTCGCTTTTGGGAAGGCCTTCGTTTTCAACGCTTTGGGCAGGCAATTCGTTTTCAATTGGGCACTTGGATCTTGATTGAAGGCTTCACTCAACTCGCAAAAGACTCCCCCGAACTCCCCTGAAGGTTTGACCTCTCCTTGTCTTCTCGCTAGTGGGTTGAAGTCTCTCAATGCAAAAGTAAATTCAAGGAGCAAAGGTGGGCGCTGGTTCCTTTTGGCCATGGATGTGGCTTCATCCTCTCTCGTCCAAAGTAATCGGGCCCCTCCCCCTAGGGAGACCGATATCCTGGCCACTCTGCTGGAGGGGGGGTCGTATGCCGCCCCTGGGGCATCCGAAAGTGTTGAATCCCCCATTGTTTCCCTCAGTGGACCCGCAGTTCTGTCGGCTCAGGAGGAGCTCAAGAAAGTTTGCCTCGTCGGCCAAGTTTTTGGCCCTAGGCCCCCGCTCGAAACTGTGCGACAATGGCTTCGAAAAGAGTGGTTCCCTCGAGGACTAATTGTTAGCAAATGTCAGTTCTTACTAGCGAACCACATGCTGCTAGTCTTTGAAAATGAAGAGATGGCGTTCCAAGCCCTTAGCGTTGGCACCTGGCAGTTCGGTCGGGCGACCCTGTGCCTATTCAGATGGTCCCCGGACTTCACTCCCGACAAATCGAAGTCGCTTCGGTACCCTCTCTGGGTTGAGCTCCCTAACCTTCCTTACTTCTTGTACAACTTCGTGTGGGACATTGTCTCTCCTATCGGCAAGCCGCTGGCTTCACGCGAAGACGTTGGTGGTCTCAGCTATGAAGGTGCAAGACACTCGTTCAATGCTAGGTGGCACCCCCAAATCTGTGTCGAGGCCGACCTCAGTTCGCCGCTTCCCTCAATGATCAAAGTGGACATGGGCGAAGGAGATGTATGGGAACAGGACATCACATACAAAAACCTTCCCAACGCGTGCTTTCGTTGTGGCCAGCAAGGTCACAGGATTAAAGATTGCCCTCTCAGGCAAAAAAACAAGCGCTTTCAAGAAGCCTCCAAAACCGCTCAAGACAACATTGGCGATTTGACCCACTCGACCAAGGAGGGGGAAGGCAAGGGCCTCCTTAATCCGCAAGCTGATGCTGATGGCTTTATTGAAGTTAGAAGAAGAAGGAAAAGAAGCCCTAGGGCCAACGGTGAGAGAAACAACCTGCCGCTTACCCCCTACAGCAATTTGTATTGCAATCTAGAAAAGGAGATCAATGAGCTTGACTACCCAGGTGGGAAGCTACTTGAGATAGACACCTACGACAAAGCCCTAGAGATCCCTGACAATAAAGAAACCCCCCAGGAGGGTTACACTACAAGCAAAGAAGATGGTTTCACCACTAGTAACGAAGACAACATGGATAGTGAAAGTTCCATCATTGGATCGACGATCCCGGAAACGGTGCCGAGCACGGGGCCCAAGTCTCCCCAGCAAGGGGCATCTCGCAAAGGAAAACAGCCTATGGAGTTACCCTGGAAAAGCCCCCACAAGAACCGACTTCTAAGTCGGGATCAGATCCCAGCGAAAAAGAAAGACGAAGTCAAGAGAAGAAAGGACAAAGCTCCCTCCCGCAAAGAGGGATCAATGCAAAAATGATTGTCATCTCGCTAAATGCTCGAGGGCTAACCGACCCCTCAAGAGCGACCATCATTGGTCAATGGCTTCGCGACATTAGCTTAAACCCAGACTTTATATGTATTCAAGAGATTAAAATTGACGGAGAAGACCTCCAGAAGCGACTCAGACAGATCTCCTCGGCCCATGTGTGGATCCCCACGAAGCACCAGCGGGGGTCGGGAGGAACGATTATCAGTGTTAAACAACTCTGGTTTGAAAAGCTTGAGAACTCCATTGAAGATGTAAGTCACCGTTGGATTGCTGTCTCTTTTGGTGCTCCTCTTTGTGTTACTATGGTTTCTTTGTACGCCCCTAACGGGGATTTGGAGAGACTGAACACTTGGGCTTCCTTAGACTCGCTTCCCCACAACGTGCTTATCTGTGGAGACTTCAACATGGTGGAAGACCCTATGGACAGATGGATGGGCAAAGGCAGGGTCATCGACAGTCGGGAGAAAGAAACGTGGGGCATGACCAAACTCCACTTGGATTTGATTGAGTTCAAAGACTCGAGTGGCTTTTCTTGGTCGAATCTCCAAGCGGGCGAGGACCTGAGGAAAGCTAGACTCGATAGATGCTACATCTCTCAGAGGTTTACTCAACAGTGGGGCCACCCTACCATCACGCAACGCACTGACCTCACTATCTCTGATCACTACCCGATCGTTATCACTTTTCAACCTTCCAACAAAATCCGCAAGGCTCCGTGGTTCCATGCCAACGCAACCACCTTCTCTCTCCCTTCTGTCCACCAAGAAATTGCCGATGTGTGGAAAGTGGCGTTCGCCTCTGGCTTGGCCCCTGCCAAGTGCTGGAGAAGTGCGGTCGACAAGTCTCGTAAGATCATGATCAGAACTAAGAAGATGCTCGAGACTGCGCGGCGGGCTCGTAGGGAAGCCCTTTACCACAGACTCTGGCGGCTCGAGGAGGAAGTGAACAAAGGAAAACAACAAGCCCAGAAAGGCCTCAGAAAAATCAGAGCAGTGTTGAGATACGAGGAAGAAATACAAAGGAAAAACTTGCAAATCTTCTTCAAGGAGTGGTGGGCTGGCAAAGCCGACAAACCCACCAAAGAGATGTGTCGTATCCTTAAAAGGAAACACAACAGAGAGTCGATCCCCCTACTGCTAGACCCACATGGCAATGTATGCAATTCGGAAGAAGATAATTTTGGCATCATCGAGGGGCACTTCACGAGACTCCTGGGAACCTCGAACCCCCTTTCCCACCATAGAAGGGACTGTATGGCTGCCATTTCTAGGGTTTCCCCCCGGAGGATACCACCCAACCTCCACTCCCTGCTTCATGCCCCTATCTCGGAATCAGAAATCATTGAGGTCATTGATGCCCTCCCTCTCGGTAAAAGCCCGGGACCCGACGGACTCACTAACGAGTTCTTTAAATCCTTCAAGCTGGTGGTTGCCACCCCTCTTCGGATGGTTTGGCAAGAAGCGCTAAAGTTTGGTGCTCTTCCTTCTTGTCTAAATAATGGAATTATCAAGTTGATACACAAGAAGGGGGAAAAGAACAGAATCGAGAACTGGCGGCCTATTACGATGCTCCAAACAGGATACAAGATCATCGCCAAAGTCATTGCCAACAGACTCTCGTGCCACCTGAGATCTTGGCTTAGTGAGGACCAAAAAGGTTTCATCAAAGGCAGGTCTATCCTGGAAACCATTATGGATATTTGGGAAGGTATTCAATTTGCAAATGAGTCCAATCAAGATGTGGTTTTCCTCAAGATCGACTTTGACAAAGCCTACGACAGGCTAGAATGGGACTATATTCTGCAGTCACTCCAAGATCTCGGACTTAGTCAGAAATTCACCAAGATGATCGCGACCCTTCTCGGAAACGCAACGACCCAAATTAACGCTAACGACAAACTTTCGAAGGCGATCCATCTTAGAAGATCGATTAGACAAGGGTGCCCTCTGGCCCCCCTTCTTTTTGCCATCGCCACTGAGGGGCTGAGCAGACTTGTGGCTCATCATGTGGAGGCTGGCAATATCAAAGGCCTCCGGCTGCCTCACGACCACAGTCAAATCATCATGAGACTTTTCGCTGATGATATGAACGCGTTCGTCCACAATGATAATACCAGCCTGGAGACTTTCTGGAGGTGTCTTGCTACCTTTTGTGATGCCTCTGGATCCAAAATCAACCACTCCAAGACCGCCTTTAGGGCTATCGTGGGACAGCATCCTGGCCTTCTCATTGATCATGGCTGTCAAATCATACCGCAGGGCCAAATCTTTCGACTTCTTGGAATCCCCTTGGGGTTTGGCGTCTCTATGGAGCAGCGATGGAACTGGGTGTTGGCTAAACTCGAAAACAAACTTAACTATTGGAGAGGTATGCAAATCAATCTCGTTGGGCGTGCGATGGTTATCAACACGTTCCTCCTCTCTTCTACCATCTATTTCCTTTCTTGTTGGAGACCGAATGAGCAAGGCCTGTCCAAACTGAATAGTATTTGTAGAAATTTCCTTTGGACGGGCGATCATAACAGAAGGGGGGTGCCCAAAATCAAATGGGCCATCTGCACTAGCCCTAGAGATAGCGGGGGGCTTGGTATCCTAGACATTGGGTGTATGGCTAACAAACTGGCAGCCAAATGGATGATTAAGGCTTGGTGCAATAGGGAGGCCTCGTGGGCCAAGCTGATCTTCAGAAACAAGAATGAGTTGGCCCTCACGGGGTTCCCGAACTGGAAGAATCTTGACATCATGACCCTGCTTTTCTCCCCGATCCCCGTCTTCCCGAAAGGCTCCAATCTCGTGTGCTCCCTTTGGAAGGGCTGGAATAAAGTCAAAAGCTTCACAAGAATTAGTGAGGACTGGAAGTGGGTGGCCGGAATCAGACAAAACGACTCTATCTGGTTTCCGATACATGGCATCCGGAGTGTGGAGTCGTGGAACATTCAAAATGCCAAGAAGCTATGGAACAAAGGATTCAAAAAATGGAAACACCTCTGGAAACATGACACCAACAACTGGATCAACTTTGAGGATATTGACCCTCGCATAAACATCTCTTACGAAGAATGGAACACTTTGCAAAGCAGATGCCTCGCTTGGGATCGTCACAAGACTCGCCTTCTCATGGGACACGACACACCGAACTCGCTTGGTCTCAAATGGCACAATGGAAATAGCCTACTCAAAATCCCGAACATCAAAGAAACGGCTCACCTCCAGATCAGTCTCAACAAGAAGTGGTGCCTGTCTTGGACGCGGCTTCGGTGGGACATGAAATTCATGGGTATCTGGCACCCCCTTATTGAGATTAAGAAGTCTGTCCTCTTATGGCAAATTCTTCATCGAGGAATTTGGACCAACCATAAGGCTAGCAAACTTTGTGGGATCCCTCCTTGGTGCAAACGCTGTCACCGTGCTATCGAAGATGTCCCACTTATCTTCCTTACTTGCCCCAACTCCTACAGAATCTGGCAGACGGTTGGAATGAAAATCAGACTTCAAAAACAGCTTAGTTGGAAACAAGTCCTTTTGGGAGAAGCGATCGGCTGCTTTGCGACACTCTGGAACGCCATGAGAGGGGAAGTCCTGTGGAAAATTTGGCGGGAGAGGTGTGCTCTCAACTTCGGCGATCCCCCCAGGGAGTGGTCGATTGAGAAATCACTATTCCTCCTGGGCAAAAGGATCGTTAACAGTAAGAAGTCCCCCCCCTTCAGGCACCATCAAGTCCTCCTTTTGATCAACAACAAGCTCAAACCCAAGTGGGCCCCGCATGAGGGCGATGAGAGGGTCATTAACCTTCTCTGTAATGCAACCTAGGATTCAATCAAGCTTCCCCTGCTTTGTGGGATTTGGGGGGTCCCGTGGGCACTAGTCCCCTTCTATTGTACCTTTGTTTCTTAATTTAATTCAAGTCCGGGAGAGTAGGCTATTGCCGAACTTCCTTTATATAAAAAACATATAGAAATGAGCTATCATAAATGTTATAGATTACATAAATGACTTCTAAACAATGAATGTGGCTTAATAGATCAAATTTATGCAAATGCTATTTTCATAAACACCTTAAGAAAAGAAGAGCTTTATTGAATTGCTAGTATGATGAATATTAACTTAAGTTGTTTGAAAGAAAACCAACGAATATGCCCATTATCTAATCTTTGCAAAGAATTTGAATTAGATGTAGCTAAGAATTTTAACCTTTCTCTTCTATTACTATAAGTATGTGTATTTGTGTGTGAATGTATGCATGTTTGTGCAAATGTATGTTGTATAGATGTATGTGTATGCATACATGTTCATGGGTATGTATGTATATATGCATGTATATTGACTACATATGTATGTACGTACATATGTATGTATGTATATTGTTTGTGTATGTATGTATATATGCATGTATGTCAGTATGAATGAATGTATGTATATATGTATGTATGTATGTTTGTTTGTTTTTATGTATGTTTGTATGTATCTATGTAATTATATATGTATGTATGTATTCATGTATTTATGTATGAATGTATTTATACATGAATGTATGTATGCATGTACATATGTATGTATCTATGTTTGTGTATGTATGTAGGCATGTATGAATGAATTTATGATTAAATGTATGTTTGTATGTATGAATCTATATATGTACAATTTATGTATGTATGCATGTATATTCATAAATCTGCATGAGTATATGCCTAGATGCATGTATGTATGTATGTATGTATGTATGTATGTATGTATGTATGTATGTATGTATGTATGTATGTATGTATGTATGTATGTATGTATGTATGTATGTATGTATGTATGTATATATATATATATATATATATATATATATATATATATATATATATATATATATATATATATATATATATATATAGCTCGTAGATATGTATGTATGTATCAAAATTTGTGTCATTGAAATGAAGAAGAGACAAAGAGCTTGCTACATCAAAAGGATTGCTAAGAAATTACAAAGGAGGGGATATGGACCTTTTGTAATTGAGTGAGAGTAAAATCAAGGTTTAGTCAACTTAACAATTTTAGAGGTAGATGAACTTCCTAGTTATATTAGTTCTTGTAGGGCAAATAAGTATCTTGAGCTATTAATGCAAGAAATGTTACAAAATCTTGATGTTTCTAAGCACCAACATATAAAAAAAGAACGCATAAGAAAGTATGCTCAAGAATAGGCTCGGGAGCATATTAAGAGAGTTATGGAAAGAAACAAGCATAGAATACGAGACTTTAATTTGAGGGTGGAACCTTCCAAAAAAGAATACAATCCATATGATGGAAATAGTGAAATTATTTTCACCTATTTATAGTAGGATGATGTACATAAAAAGAGGAAGCAATGATAAAGATCTAGTGAAGTATGCAAGTAAAGAAAATATTTAGAATACACAAAAATTCTTCTAATTTGCATGATGGTATTCCAATCTATTACTTTGATAGCAAGTTACACTTACATCAAGACAAACTACTTAGAATAGCTAGTTAGTGGTTATATGGAGTGAAACATCTTCTTCGTTTGGACTACTACTTGAAGGTATTCATAAAGAACAGATGATACAATAATGAAACTTCCAAAAAATATAATAGCTTATCATGTTAGACAGATACAATGATTTGAATCACCACAACCTAATATATAGGCTATATTACCTTTAAAAGAAATATGGCATTGGCTATCATAGTTTCATTGAGACGCATTGCCATCTTATTGTTTAGGAATAATTGATTTTCTTAGTTCATGCATTTGTATGTGATTTTTAAGAAATTTATATTTTTGGACACTTGATTTATGTGCGTGAGTTAGGAATTTATATGTTATGTTGTGTTATTAAGCATTTGAGTGACATTGTATTGTGTTATTAAAATATTGCACTGCATTGTGCATGACATCCATTTGAAATATAGATAGTTAGACAAATCAATAGATATATGTTTAACTATAGAGTTTTCATAGAACACAATGATTCATCATGTAGAATGAAGAGAGAAAAAGATTCTGAATTGAATATATTGGTTGTGCTTCATTAAATACTAGATAGAAACCTAAAAATTCATGATTTTGTTTCCAAAGCTCGAGAAGAAGTTTAAAACAAAGATAGTAAATCATCTGTAAAATAGAGGAACAAAGTTCATTTATAGAGTCAATAAAAAAAATCTTATTATGTGTGACATTCACTTTCTTTCCCTCTCTATTCTTGTAGGTGATGTTCTTATCTTTTAAGATCTTCAAGCATCTTCAATTATATTTTGCACCATTATTTATCACGTTTCTTCCATTTCTCATGTCTATTGCTTGCTTTTTTGCTTCCCTCAATATATCTATTTTTTGTATTCAAGAAAATAACTACAAGTTAGATATATGAATTCTATGAGTAGACAACCTCTTAGCCACACAATATACAAATAAAAAGTGTGTTTCTAGGACACACCACATGGATGTAGGTTATCTATGTGTCCCTATATGTTGTGTGAAACATACTACCACCCTCAAGACTAGCATCATTGTCCAAAATAGGCTCATATTCATGTGGAAAATATATACTTGTTGTCATAAGAACCAGGGTACTCAAGATTTGGGAGCCATTTTGAGGGAGTCCAACACCCCAAAATTCAACCACACACCAGTCTCCCTAGATTGGTTGGGAGTTTTTGGTACATACATGCACGCATATATACACAATTCATGCATAAATGCATATGTATATATAAATATTGCATACATACATGCATACATATTGCACATGTACATGCATGCATACATACATGTTGCATGTGTACATGCATACACATTGTGTACATACATGCATACATAAATACATACATGTAGGAGAAAATTATTTTTAGGAGAAGTCCTTGGAATCATCCATGAATATTGATTCTACAAGTAGATCTTAACATTTATATTCATCATCATTGTCTTAAAAAATTAGCATAGTCTCATCTTCATTATCTTTATTGATTTTTTCCATTTTTTGTGTTGATAAAGTTGTGTTGCCATAAATGAAATCATTTGTGGATGAACTAATATCATTTTCTGGTAGTTCTTCCTCTTCGTCATTTGTAGAATCATATGATATATTATAATCATTATCATTATGTATGACTTTCCCACGATCATGTAGAATGATTCTTTCTCTCTTAGATGTCGACATGTCAATAATCCATGATCAACCATCATCATTATTTTCATTTATCTTTGTAAGACCAAATGTGTAAAACAATGGTTGACCTCTAGCTTAAACATAAATAACTTTCCATCAAGGATGAGCATCAAGATTTTTGTAAAAAAATGTTGTTCAATATGTGTAGAAAGAATATATGTTTCTTTTATAAATTGCATTAGCTTTGAAGAATCAATTGCCCAAAACCTTGATGATTCTCTTCTCATTATGATGTTACTAGACTAAACTCAAAACCAATCAATTTTCAAAATAACATATGAAAATATATAAGAAAAATCATTATTATGTATACTTAAGAAAATAATAGATCCTATTATGAAAAGTATAAATTTTATTTACTTCTTTGAAGATACAAATGATGTTTCACAGATGCCAATAACATTTCCTACATAACCAAGTTCATTGTTTATAAAGTTTTTGTATTTTGAACTCACATGTGATAACTACTTGAAAGAAGGAACAATACTAGAATCCTTTGTTGTTTTTATCAATCAATTAATTTTGTTTTTATATGTTGTCCATAATCCCACATATTTGTTTATGTTTGTGCTTATAATAGTAAATAAATTATAAGAAGAAAACTAACATAAATATATGTGCAAGAGAAGGATATTACTCCAAAAAATTACCTTTCTTTTGCACCCTATCATTAACTCTCTCCACTCGCTCACTTGAGATCCTCACATTATCTTTATTGTCTTATTGCTACGAGTATATGATCAGTCCATGAAAAAAGAAAATTTTATATTCTCAATATTCTCAATATCATCAATATTATATTTATATATCTTGTTCATTCGTCTTCTACTTGAGAGCTTTTGAAATTCCCATCTATGCTTATTAAGGAATGCTTGCATGCATTCTCTATTATATGCAATAAAAGTAGAAATATCAATTTTCTCTTGAATTTTTAATTGAAAACGAACTCTCTTACTTGATAATATCTCATCTATCAGTTTTTAAGAAGAATCATTGGACCATGCACATGGAGCTTCTTCATCAACCCTCTCCTACTTCTTTCATTGTACTTCCATCGATATCAGGAGGTAGAACATGTTTCAAAACATTATTCCAATCATCTATCTTTAACCAAAATAAGTTCTAATCATCCAAATTAAACATGTTTTGACAAGATAATCCATATCCTAATCCTTTTATTGCATATTCATCACTAAAAAGGTCTCCTACTCCTTTCATTAAGAGGTAGAACATGATTCAAAACATTATGCCAATCATGTGTCTTTAACTCAAATAAGCTCTTATCATCCAAAGAAAACATGTTTTGACAAGATTCTCCATATCTTGTAGGTCTACGAATTGATTCAATCCTATTCTTAATCACTTGCATCTTTTTCTATGTAAGCATCCAAGGAACAGGTTCATGTGTTGTTTCATGTCGATCATTGACCATAACTTTGGTTTTGATTTTTTCTCTTTGAAATCATTTCTTGATGTTCTTATCTCTTTTAATGCAACGAGTAATTGCCATAATGACAAGACAACATTCTTTAATCTATTCATAGGATCAAGAAGATGTCAAATCTCTAAATCCCTCCAATATTCCATTAAAGACTACCATATTGACATGTTCTCTACTAGTGACCCTTTTCCTTTGCCTCTTATCTTCACATTTTCATCATCTTCACCATCACTGAAGATTTCTTATTGTGGATCTATACAAGCCCTTCTATCCATTTCAAATACCAATCCATTGGTGTCATTCGTTTTGGACACCTACCTTTTTCAATTCCTCCATTAAAATGGTTCTCTTCTCTTTTGCACCCTTACTAGAAATTCCTTCATGCATGGACAACATAAAAATTATAATAAGCTTAACTCACATAATAGTGTAAATATATTAAATAAAATATTATTTCATTGCCCAAAAAAAACATATCATGGAGAATCCTATATAGTCCATGCCACAATTTAAAAATCATAACTTTTTTAATCAATGGTTTTTGACATATCTATGACATCAATACCTCTCCATAACTTTGGAGATCATCGATGATGGGAGCTAGAGATAGATCTATGTCTTTAACCTATCGTTTTCCTAATATTAAAGAAAAATCATTAAATGATTTTTCTTAATGCTAAGATATGGTGGAAGATTATAGTTGATGACTAGCACTATCCACTTGGACCATCTACTAGATTTCATTAAATATGGATTAACTCTATCTAATACAACATCTAACTTTAGATTGTGTGAATATTTTCCAAATTCATGCCATGTAGAATTAATGTGTTGAAATGTTGAACTATCTGCTAGAATTTTCATTACTTCGTGAGTGCTTTTATGATTGGATCCCCATCCCAAATGTTGTAATAGATCTAGGCTTTTGAAACATATGCTTGATTTAGGCAGTAATGGAAAATGTCTCGTTTGGAATTTTCACTTCCTTCTCCTTGTATTGAGGTGATTGAAATTTAAAAAGAGCTATTAAAATAGTATATCTTGCACAGATAGAAGATACACATATTCACAATTTCACATACACATTCATACATATACACATACACAAAGATACACATATCTATTAAATGATCTATAAAATAGAGGAAAAAAATTCATTTATAGACTCAATGGCTTTGATATTAGAGATGGATAAATATTTGATATTGGAGAACTAAAAAAAAAACCTTATTATTTGTGACATTCACTTCTTTCCCTCTCTATTCTTGTAGGTAATGTTCTTATCTTTTAAGGTCTTCAAGTATCTTCAATTATATTTTTGCACCATTATTGATCAGTTTTTTTGCATTTCTCATCTCTATTGATTGATTTTTTCATCCCTCAAGTTTCAAATATATCTATGTTTTGTATTCAAGAAGATAATTACAAGTTAGATATGTGAATTATATGAGTAGAAAACCTCTTAGTCACACAATATAGAGATAAAACGTGTGTTTCTGGGATAGAGTGCATGGATCTAGGTTAGCTCTCAGTCCCTATTTGTTGTGCCAAAAATACTACCACTCTAAAGACTAGAATCATCATCCAAAAAAAGCTCATATTCAAAAGGAAAATGTATACCTGTTGTCACAGGAACCAGGGTACTCAGGAGTTGGCAGCCATCTTGAGGGAGTCCAACGCCCCCTAATTCATTCACACACCACTCTCCCTAGGTTGGTTGGGCGTTTTTGGTACATTCATGCATGCATACATACACAATTCATGCATAAATGCATATGTACATGCATGCATACATATTGCACATGCACATGCATACATATTGCATGTGTACATGCATACATATTGTCTATGTACATGCATACATATTGTGTGTGTACATGCATACATACATGCATACATAAATACATACATATGTGAGAAAATTAAGCTTAGGAGAAGTACCTCGAATCATCCATGAATATTGATTTTGCAAGTAGATCTCATCACGTATATCCACCCTCATCATCTCTATGATAAAAAATTACCATAGTCTCATCTTCATTATCTTTATTGATTTTTGACATTTTTTCTATTCATAAAGTTGTGTTTTCATAAATGAACTCATAAAGTTCTTCCTCAAAAAGATCTTATCATTCAAAGTGAACATGTTTTGACAAGATAATCTATATCCGAATCCTTTTATTGCATATTCATCGTGAAAAAGGTCTCCTACTCCTTTTATTGAACATCCATATACAACAAGAGGCAGAAAATGATTCAAAATGTTATGCCAATCACGTGTCTTTAACTAAAATAAGCTCTTATCATCCAAAGAAAACATGTTTTGACAAGATTCTCCATATCTTGTAGGTCTATAAATTGATTAAATCTTTTTCTTGATCATTTGCATATCTTTTGTTGTAAGCATCCAAGGAGCAGGTTCATATGTTGTTTCATGTCCATCATTGAACATAATTTTGGTTTTGAGTTTTCCTCCTTGAAATCATTTCTTGATGTTCCTATGTCGTTTAATCCAAAGAGTAATTTCCATAATGAAAAACCAACATTATTTAATATATTCATAGGATCACGAATATGTCAAATCTCTAAGTCCCTCCAATATTCCAAAGTCTAATATATTGACATGTTCTCTAGAAGTGACCCTTTCCCTTTGCCTCTTATCTTCACATTTTCATCATCTTCACCATCACTGAATATTTGTAATTGTGGATCTATATGAGGCCATTCTATCCATTTCAAATATCAATCCATTATTGTCATTGGATTTGGACACCTACCTTTTTCAATTCCTCCGTTAAAATGATTCTCGTCTCTTTTGCACCCTTATTAGAAATTCCTCCATGCATAGACAACATAAAAATTATAATAAGTTTAACTCTCATAGTAGTGTAAATACATTAAATAAAAGATTATTTCATTACCTAAAAAAATCATATCATGGAGAATTGTGTATAGTCCATGCTACAATTCCAAAAATTATAAATGGTTTTTGACATATCAATCACATCAATACCTCTCCATAACATTGGAGATGGTCGATAATAGGAGAAAGATAAAAATTTATGTCTTTAAACTATAATTTTCCTTAGATTAAAAAAAAAGCATTAAAGGTTTTTTCTTAATGGTAAGATATGATGGAAGGTTATAGTTGATGACTAGCACTACCCATGTGGACCATTTACTAGATTTCATTAAATATGGATTAACCTCTATCTAATACAACACCTAAATTTAGATAGTTAGGATGTTTTTCAAATTTAGGCCACATAGAATTCATGTGTTGAAATATTGGACTACGTGCTAGAATTTTCATTACTCCGTGAGTGCTTTTATGATCAATTCCCCATCTCAAATGTTTTGATAGCTCTAAGATTTGAAACATATGCTTGATTCATGGAGTAATGCTTGATTCATTTGAAACATCTCCTTGTATTGAGGTGATGGAAATTTTGGACATGTTAGAGGGTCTACATATTGACCTCTATATAAAATAAAATCATTGGGACAAGCATGTACAAACCCATAATCTATACAAAGACAATTGATCATATTTTTCATTTCATCATCTAATGTAGAAAGAACATTGTTGCTTGCTAAAAACTTTTCAAAGAGTAGCCAATGAGTTCATAAAAGGAAAAATAATTATGGTTTATAAAAAAATGCTTGTTTAATATGACTAAGAAGAATATCTGGTTCTTTTATAAATCACATTATTTTCAAAGAATCGATTGACCAAAATCCAAATAATTCTCTTTTCAATGCAGAATTATTACCTTTATACTCATCTCAAAACCAATCGACCTTCAAAATAACCTATCAAAATATAAAAAACAAAACTTCATTATTATGTTCTTAAAAGAATAATAAGTTATATTATGAAAAATAAAACTTTTTTTTACCTATTTTAAGATGCAAAATGATATTTCATAGATACCAACAATGGTCCCTATGTAACCAAGTTCACCATCTATAAGGTTTGTATCTTTAGAAGTAACATGTGACAATTGCTTGAAAGAAGGAATAATGCTAGAATCCTCTGTTTTTCGCAAAGAATAAATAACTTTGATTTTGATATGTTGTCCATAAACCCATATATTTGAACTGTTTTAATTTTCTCATTAAAATGTATTGCTTCTCTTTTGCATTGTAATGGACGATTGTCAAGCAAGCACTCCCAATGTCAAAGATAAACATTTTTGTTGAGATTCTTACTATAGATTGACCTCAACCAATTGCCACAGTAAGGACAAGACTTATATTTAGTGGATATTTGTGCATTCATGGAAACCCTAAAAATATAATTATCTTAACTCACACAAGAATGTATTTATATGAAATAAAAAAATTACACCAGCCATATCTTGGAAAATCATGTATAGTCCAAGCCATAATTCCATGAACATTTTTGTTGAAATTATTACTATAGATTGACCTCAACCAATCATCATAGTAAGGACAAGAATTATATCTTTTAGTAGATATTTTTCCATGCATGGAAACCAAAAAAATAGAATTACCTTAACTCACATAAGAATGTATTTATATTAAATAAAATAATTACATCAACCATAGCCTAGAAAATTGTGTATAGTTCAAGCCACAATTCCATGAACCATAATTCGTCTTTGATCAATGCTTTTCAATAAATCAGTGATATTAAAACCTCTCCATAACTCTTGGAGATCATCGATGAGAGGAGCAAGATATACATTCATGTCTCTAACTTATCTTTTTCCTAAGATTAAAAGTGAAAGAACTAGATGTTTTTTTTTAATGCTAAGGTATGGTAGGAGATTATAGTTGACTACCACTAGCCATGTGGACCATTTACTAGATTTCATTGAAAATGGATTAACCCCATCTAATACAGCAAGTAACTTTAGATTGTGTGTCTCTTGTGAAAAATTAGACCATCTAGAATCAATACATTGAAAAGTTGCACTATCTGTTGGAAGTTTCAATACTCCATCAATACATTTATGATCAAATACCCACGTTAAAAACTTTGATAGTTTTGGGATTTGAAAGATATATTTAATTCCAGGAGCCAATGAAGAATGTCTCAATACCTTCTTTCTCCTTATATAGAGGAGATTGACATTTTGGACATGTCAGACAGTCTACATATTCACGTAAATACAATCGTTGGAATATGCACATATATGATGATAATCTATACAAAGATTATTGACCGTCTTCTTCATTTCATATGTGATGCAGAAAGAATGTTGTTGCTTGGTAAAAACTTTTCAAATTGTTGCTTGCAAGTTCATGAAAAGAAAATCTATTATAAATACACACACACACACGCGCGCACACACACACACACACACACACACACACACACACATATATATATATATATATATATATATATATATATATATATATATATATATATATATATATATATATATATATATATATATATATATATATATATATATATATATATATATATATATATATTTATATTTATATATATAGTGTGGAAACAGATACATTGCCAAAATGATTTTATAGATTGAGAATAAGTAAGATTGCGCTTAGTCATGTCAAACAATTCTTCCTTCATAGATGTTATTTAGACATCCTTCTCAAAGATATTTTTCATTTTCAGAAATATCAACACTTTTGTTATCATTTTAATACCAATTCTCAATAAAATCTAGCATGCCATCATCATCATCATTGCACACATCCTGTATCTTGTCTTCTTTTGAAAATAGTTCTTTCAATCTTGCATATTCTGTAGGATCAATTTTGTGTAGCCTCCTCATGGATGCTTTTGATACACGAGGTCTTACTAGTAACTCTGAATGGTGTGGTGGAAGATCATCTATTTCATACATTGCAATCTACATACATGAATAAAAATAATTAGTGTTCCATACATGAATGAAAAATAAACTTAAAACACAAATTTAAATACATAAGTATAGAAAAAAAAAATTCATTATCAAATATAAATTTTATTCAAATTTTTTAGCAAATAGTTACTTTTTCTTAGTGTGTATTGTTAATTGTATATAATCAATACTAATAAATAAGCATTGTTTTTTTACTAATAAATAAGTATTGTTCTTTGAAAATTGTTTCTATTAATTAGAGTGTTTATTGCAACACAGAGATATTTCTACAAATAGAGAGAGAGAGAGAAAAAAAAAACAAAGAGGGAGAGAGAGCATAAGCATAATACAGATATGAATGTTGGTTGTCTTTTCGATGAGATGCACATGGAATGATAATCGAATAGGGATGCTTTTTTTGTTATGATTAGAAATAAGCATCGCATAAGCGATGCTAAAGTATCATATAAACAAATAAACATGTAGTGATTATTTCCATCACATAAGTGATGCTTGAATCATCACATAAGTGGCATCCACTATGAGCATCACTTATCATTAGGGGAAAAAATGAACCTCGCATAGGTCTTGTAAGGATTCCTAATTTTTAGGTATTAATCTTAATCTTGTACTTTGTTAAATGGACAAAGTGCATTTATAGAACACTTTTTAGTAAGCTAAAGTAGGCTCTTTTTTTTAACTTGAGCTAAGATCATCTCTCTATCTTTTGCATAAAGAGAGAGAGAGAGAGGGAGAAAAGTCACTTTCCACATCATCAAATGCATCCATCTATGTGAAAAAAAAAATGAATTCTCTAATTTTGTTTTTTGGCTATTCTTTATTCAAAATGGTCCATACTTTTATGCATATTTCAAAAATTACTTTTTTTAGTCCATTAAAAAAAAAACACTTAAAAAAGGAACATACTTTTGAAAAATCTCTCCAAAACTTAAGTGGCAATCATCAAACTCGTAACTTTGGTTACCCTAAAATATGAATTTTTGAAAAAAACCCTATTTTCACTCTTAAATGTTGGAAAAAGTCATTTTGACCTATCCACATACCAAAACACACTTTCTTTTTTCAATACAACTATTGTACAAGCCATTCCACCCATCTATGTGCTTCTTTCTATTATTGTACTCGATTTTTTGAACATCGTGGTCCTCACATGTATTACGAACATGACACCATCATCTACACATGCTGCTCATTCAACAAGTGTATAGTTCTGATTGAGGACAATCATGCGACTCCTAGAACCGAAGGAGTGATTGCGAAAGTCTTTCCTATAGGGGAGGGATATTTCCTGCCTAATTGAGGGGAGGAAAAAACACCAATGGACTCGCATGGAACCATGGTTCTTTCCTACCCATGACAAGGGGCTTCAAAGAAAGAACAATTAGGTAGTGGTCTAAAATTGGGATATCCTTGCATTGAGAGAGGGATGTGAGAAACAGGTGATCAATGATTCTCTAGGATATGTAGCATCTATCAATTATTGCTTTGCAAAGATCCCCACCAAATTGAAGGTTTTACCAACAACACCTAGATCTTGATGAAGGTTCACAAGATCCAAAATGTCTTCTTGCTCACGCCAGATCATGATGAAGCTCCATGAGATCCCAATTATCTTTTCCAAATTTTTCTATAACTGGTCCTTTAAATATCCAAAGGAAAGGTGCCAATATATTTTCATGTGTTAATTCTATTAAGATCCTAGTTGGGAGCATACATAGAAGTGTTGATAATGGAACATGGCTCACCAAAACCAATCCACCTTTTGCATTGGTCAACAGAGGACCCCAAAAAGGGTAGAGAGTAGTGCAAACTAAAATCTAAAGGAGATCCACCACATCCATGTGGTTAATTAGTTGAGATCTAGTAGTGATACAAGGAGATATGCATAACTATTTCTTAAATTCATCGTGTTCAATTTTTACTTTTTTAAGATATATAAAATCTAGGTTTAAGATTTTATATTTCTTAAAGTCATCGTGTTCAATTTTTACTTTTTTTAAAGATATATAAAATCTAGGTTTTTATTATTTTCCTTGAGCCATTGGCTAATAATAGCTTCTTTGAAGGATTCTAAATGCCCCTATATGTTGAAGAGGACCAAGGTCATTTTCAATTGAGTTGGTCCTTTTAGATCATGATTTTTTCTTTATTTTCTTTACTTAACACTTCTTCTTTCTTCATTGTGACTATAGTGCAATGAGAAAGGGATTTCTATTTGATGGCTCTCTTCCATGGGAAATTAAATGGAATCTTTCCCTTCAAGCGACATGCTTTCTTGGAATATGAGTTAAAAATAGTGGAACCAATGATTGAACTCTCATTATATATTATGTTCTTTGCTTGTGGGAAAGCCTTGTTCATTGTCCTCCTTGCACATGGAATATTCTTCAAGAACTTTGTCATTTTTAGAGTCTAAAACTTGACTTAAACCTCCTAGATAGTCTAGAAGGTTGACTTATTTCTCCAATATATTTTCCATATCGATTTCCAAATTCTTGTCTAATGAGGAATCTACTTCCATATGTTTATTAGGGCTTTCTTGTGTTCTTCATCTATCCTCTATAAGTCTATCCAAAGCAAATTCAATGTGTAGAGTCTCTTTGATTCTTTCATTTATGACAAGGATCTCTTTGAAACCAACTCCCCCATCTTCAAGATCATGGAATGCTCACCAATTTTAATAATCTAGTGAGTAACAAATCTAGGCCTTCCTTTATTCTATGCCCCTATGCACCACAATGCAATCATGCATTCAGCATATTCTTAAAGAAAACTTCTTATTCCATGGGGTTCTATTCCCCAATGTCAATCTTGATTGAGGAAGGCAGATCCTCGTTGAGATCAGCCTCCACACAAATATGATGATGCCCTTTTGCATTAAATGACCAGGAGGAACCCCTGTAGATAGATTCTCCACGTCCTCCATGTTTGTGCATGGGTAGTCGTTCAAAGCTATATTTGTCATGATAGGGATAAATGAAGAAGGGAAGATTAGGGATCTTGACCCAAAGTGGAAACTTGAAAGGTTTATATTTTTTAGGCACAAAATCAAGGAACGATTGAACAAGGACATGGTAGTCCACATGGCTTGCCATGTGCTAGTTTAGAGGGTCTAAAAGGCAATTTATTCATATTTAAAAACCACAAGGATATGGTTAGCTAGAAAGAATTAGCACTTTTGAAGATGAACCCACACAAGAGCCACTCCTTACAAAGTTAGGATCAGAATGTCTCTAGAGGAGGTTGTAACCCGAAGATTCAATTGAGTAAACATATCTTTTTTCACATCTTCTTGCCTCTCCCTCACATCCACAATTAGGAGAGAAAACAATAAGGTTTTGAAACCAAAAATATTGGGAGAAAGTTCAATGTGACTCACACTTTGTGAGTACTCTTATGATAGACCATAAGCGAAGGACTCAACATCCTAAGCAACCCCAACCCACTGCAAAGAAAAAATCTACAAAGAGAGGGAATGTCGCATGGAGAGAGATAAAGCAAGGGGAAAAAATAGAGAAGGGAGAGAGACAGAGAGAGAGAGGGAGGGAGGGAGGGAGGGAGGGAGGGAGGGAGGGAGGAGGGAGGGAGGGAGAGAGGGAGAGAGAGAGAGAGAGAGAGAGAGAGAGAGAGAGAGAGAGAGAGAGAGAGAGAGATGGCACAAGAGAGAGGCAAAGAGATAGAGAAATAAAGAATAGAGAGAGAGAGAGATGGCACAAGAGAGTGTTGATATATTTAGGTAGTGATGTGTGTGAACACTCTAGGACCGCCCGGGCACTTTTTTGCCTCTTTAGGAGGTTTTTTTCCCCCGGCTTGTATATACGCCTATTGCCCTAATGGGCTACTTATCTTTGTACATTCTCTAGTAATACATTCAGTCTTGTGTGTTGTGCTCCAAGCTTCTTCTTCTTCCTTGTGCTGTTCGCGTGCTTCCGCAGACGTCTAACTCCAACAATTGGTATCAGAGCAGGTCGTCGCTTCATCTGGGGCACCGTCGACACTCCTCCTTTTTCAGTCTCAGATTCAAACGAAATTTGGTGAGCATACTTAGGGTGTTTTTGAGATCAAAACAGCTTCACTATGTGGTGCCGAAATCGCAATCTGAGCTCGTTTCGGCCTTCGAACGCACTATCGCAGTGCTTGTGTAGGCTATTTCGTCCTTTTGTGCCAAAGGTATATACCAATTTCTGTTCGCCGGTTTAAGCGTCTCGAAGTCTGCTACAGGTCTAGCAGAACTCGTCTGGGCAGTTCCGTTCAACTTTTTGAGATACAGTCAATTTTTTGCATCAAGGTATTTTAGTCACCGGCCATGGCTCAAAGCAGTGATGTACTCCGTATGTTGGCTGTTGAGGATAAGTTGGATGGTACCAACTACCCATTATGGGCTTATATGATGCGACATGTATTGGTTGCAAAAGGACTATGGAACATTATGCAGGGTGTTGAAAGATGTCCTGTTACACCTGCGACTATAGGTACTACAAATACAGGTGCTGGAGGTGCTGGAGGTGCTGGAGCTGATGAAGATGGTGTTGAAGATGATATTGTGCAGATTTCTGTTCGTGCTGCTGTTTTTGTTGCACCTACTACAGAGCAGATTCGTTGGGATGGCAGAGATGCCCAGGCACATGCATTGATAGCTTTGTCTGTCAAACGTGCCATTATTCCTCACATACGCTCTTGCAGAACAGCTAGGGATGCTTGGGATACACTTACCACATTGTACCAAGCTAGAAATGAGGCTCGTGTTGCTTATCTCCGAAAACAGTTGGAGAGTGAGCACATGAATGAAGGTGATTCTATGGACAGTTTCCTAACGAAGATCAAAGATTTGAAGGAACAGTTGATTTCTGCTGATGAGGTTATACCAGATAGCTCACTTGTGCAGACCGTTCTGAATGGTCTTCCTGACTCATATAAGAGTTTTGCTTCTACTCTTCGGTTGATGATGAAAGGCAATCCAAATGCCTTATCATTTGAGGAGTTAGTCTCTGTTCTGTTGCAGGAAGATCAGTCCAGGCAGAACAGGTCCATTATGCGAGTTGCAGATCAAGCTTTCCTGGCTAGTCAGAAGGGTAGAGGAAAATGGAGCTCTTCTACTAGTAAGCAGAAATCTGCAAATGCTGCACATTCAAAGAACCAAGACAAAGATGAGAAAAAAATCAGAAAAGCAGAAATTGTTTTGTAAGTACTGTAAAGGCAATGATCATATCATAAAGAACTGTCCAAAACTGGCTGCTATAGAGGCAAAGAAGAAAGAGGTTGGAATGATTGTTGCAGAGGCCTCTACACCAAAAACAGAGTCTGCAAATCTTGTGCAGGAAGAAGAATGGGCGTTTACTACTGTCTGTAGTTTTGACCCATCTTCTCATGATCAGTGCATGTCTGAAATAAACTCAGATGTTTGGTACTTTGACAGTGGGGCGACCAAACATATTACCTCGCAGCGTAGTTTCTTCACTTCACTCGAGCCTGCCCCTACAGGGAATACTGTTACATGTGCCAACAACTCCTCTTATCCTGTTATGGGAGTTGGTAAGATCATTTTGACTACTGCTGATGGTAGTTCTTTCACTTTGTCAGATGCTTTATTTGTGCCAGGGATAAAAAAGAATCTGTTATCAGTTTGTGCATTAGCCAAGATTGGCTTGGTTGTGAAATTTGTTGATGACAGGTGTACAGTTCATGATCTCTCAAATGGTGATGTGATTATTGCTTCTGGCATTTTATGTCGTGGGTTGTATAAGCTCATAGACTATGAAAGATCTGTGAATGATTCGGCATGTGCAGTTCAAGATTCTCAGGCTATGTCAGATGCAAAGCTTTGGCATGCACGCTTTGGTCATCTGAATTTTGCTAGTTTGCTACGCCTGCAGAAATATGAAATGGTGTCCTCTTTGCCCAAACTTGAGGCACCTGGAAAACATGTTTGTGAAGGCTATATTTTGGGCAAAATGCAGCGTTCTTCCTTTCCAAAAGATGGTTCAGTTTGAGCTACGCAGAAATTGCAGCTTCTACATAGTGATGTCTGTGGTCCTATGCAGACACCCTCTTTTGGAAATTACCTTTACTTCGTGACTTTCATTGATGATTTTTGTAGGCATGCATGGGTATATCCACTCAAAGCAAAGTCCGAAGTGTTCATGTGCTTCAAACAGTTTTTGGTTTTGGCTGAAAATCTGTCAGCATGTAAAATGGGCACCCTCCGTTCTGATCGAGGGGGGGAATATATGTCTTCAGATTTTAATGCAATTCTGGCTGAACATGGGATAAAACACCAGTGTACAGTGCCGTATACACCTCAACAGAATGGAGTTGCTGAACGGAAGAACAGGTCTCTCATGGAGATGGCGAGGTGTATGGTCAAGAGTCAGGCTTTACCTCATAGTTTCTGGCTTGAGGCTGCCATGTGTGCAACATATGTACTGAACAAGTGTCCCACTAAAGCACTGCAGTCTATCACTCCATATGAGGCTTGGCATGACTGCAAGCCATCTGTTGCTCATCTGCGTGTTTTTGGTTGTTTGGCATATGCATTAGTGCCTGAACAACATAGTAGAAAATTGGATGTTAAAGCAGTTAAATGTATTTTTGTTGGATACAGTTCTGAAAGTAAAGGCTATCGCCTGTATCATCCACAGACTAAATGCATTCTGGTTAGCCGTGATGTTGTATTTGTGGAAGATGCTATTCAGCCATTGCTTTCATGTACTAAGGAGACATCTGTTAGCTCCAAAGACATGTATGATACTTTGATGCCTCTTTTTACAGGGGGACAGTCTAGTGCTGGTCCTAATGAGGCAACTTCTCAACCTTTGCAGGTTTCATATGATGATGCAGATCATTCCATTTATGATGCAGATTTACATGATGCACTTGCTGATGAGAGAGCTGATATTCAGCAGGCAAAAACTATGCCAAAATGGCTGGTGCAGACTTTGCGTGACAGCAAATTAGATGCACCTTTGTCATATCATACTTGTTCAGGCTCTCATAGTGCCTCCTTTGCATCAGATTGCTATGCTATGGCTGCATCTAGTCTCTGTGAGGAGAATGAGCCTGTTTCTTTTGATGAAGCACAGAATTCAGAAAATTGGATGGCTGCTATGCAATCTGAATATGATGCTATAATGAAGAATGGTACATGGTCTTTATGTGACTTGCCTCCTGGCAAGAAGGCCATTGGCACTAAGTGGGTATACAAGCTGAAGCATAAACCTGATGGTACAATTGACAGGTATAAGGCTAGGCTTGTTGCAAAGGGTTATGCACAGGAAAGAGGCATTGATTTTGATGAGACCTTTGCACCTACATGCCGTATGACTACTGTTCGGAGCATTTGTGCACTTGCAGCCCATCATGGTTGGAATGTACATCAGTTGGACATTAAAACAACATTTTTGAATGGTGACTTGCATGAAGAAGTGTATGTTTTTTAGCTCCGTGGCTTTGTGCAGAAAGGGCATGAAAACCAGGTGTGCAGGTTGAAGAAGGCGTTATATGGTTTAAAGCAAGTACCACGTGCTTGGTATGAGAAGATACATGCCTATCTGATTGCACATGGTTTTGAGAACAGTCCAGAAAGCACCTTATATGTTAAGCGTGCTAATGATGTGCTTCTGATCATTGTTGTCTATGTAGACGACATACTGCTCATTGGTCCTATTGAGAAGCATATTGCTGATTTTAAGGCTGATTTGCATGCCTCATTTGAGATGTCTGATTTGGGGCATTTGCATCACTATTTGGGCATTCAGTTTATGCAAGTTGATGGTGGAATGGCTTTGTGTCAAACGAAATATATTGACACATTATTGCAACGTTTTGGCCTTGAAGACTGTAAGCCTATTGCCACTCCTATGGAGACAGGTTTACGATTGAGTCTTCATGATGCTGGAAATGCATTTGATGCTGTTCTCTATCAGCAGGCTATTGGATGCTTGATTTACTTATGCATTACTCGGCCAGATATTCAGTTTGTTGTCTCACAGATGAGCAGGTTTATGCATTGCCCAGGAGTCACGCATTGGAAGGCGGTTAAGCGCATCTTTCGCTACTTGAGTGGTACTCGGCTACTTGGGTTGTTTTATCCCAAGGGGGGATCACTACCGCCAGATTTGCATGCTTTTTCTGACTCAGATTGGGTTGGTTGCTATGACACTCGTGGACCACCAGTGGTTTTTGCTTCATGCTTGGTAGCTCATGTATATCTTGGTTGAGCAAGAAGCAGCCTACTGTGGCCACTTCCAGTTGTGAGGCTGAGTATAGGGCAACTTTCACAGCGACTGTTGAGTGTGTGTGGCTCAGATGCCTTATGGCTGATTTGGGTGTTGGCCAGTCTTCTACCACCACCATCTTCACTGACAGTCAGAGCGCATTGGCAGTTGCGAGGAACCCTGTGTTCCATGCTCGCACTAAGCACATTGAGGTGCATTATCACTATGTCAGGGAGAGGTTCTCTGCTGGGGATATCAGCTTGGCATATGTGCCCACGCAGGAGAACATTGCAAACCTTTTCACGAAGGCTCTGCCTAGGGAGAAGTTTGAAGCTTTCCGCAAAGCTTTGGGCTTACTTCCTTTTGTGGAGTGATTTCCGCATAGCTTGGCACTTCCTTATACATGAGTGCCAGCTCCTTGTTCACCGCATCACTCCCAGGGGGGATTTGTTGATATATTTAGGTAGTGATGTGTGTGAACACTCTAGGACCGCCGGGGCACTTTTTTCCCTCTTTAGGAGGTTTTTTTCCCCCGGCTTGTATATATGCCTATTGCCCTAATGGGCTACTTATCTTTGTACATTCTCTAGTAATACATTCAGTCTTGTGTGTTGTGCTCCAAGCTTCTTCTTCTTCCTTGTGTTGTTCGCGTGCTTCCGCAGACATCTAACTCCAACAGAGAGAGGCAAAGAGATAGAGAAATACAGAATAGAGAGAGAGAACGATGGAGAGAGCAAAAAAGGAAGAGGCATAGAGGGGGGGAGGGCGGGGGAGAACTACACACTAGCCATTAAAAATCACACTATTCTAACGAAAGATATTTGCTAAAATCCTTGATTTCCACCCTCAAAAAAATCCTTTTACTAATAGAAATTTTGATTTTTTTTCCACAAAATCCAATGTCTTGTCTCAAAACCCCAACGATTCTAAAATCTACCTACAAGCTCGAAAGAAGGTAGAGAATAAGGCTCAAAATTAAGAAGACCCTTGAAGATCACAAGCAAGCATGGAGAGAGAAGGATCATGGGGTAGAGCACGAGATCACTCCACGTGGGAGGGTCTTCTCAAAAAAAAAAAGCAGGATAGACAAGCACAACAGAGGCCATGCAAAACTCTTTGTCACGATAAACACGACTAAAAGTAGGATTGATAGAAATGCACTATCCCACTCATTGTAGACAGAGGAGTCATACCGGGAGAGCCCCACCCAAAGAATCTATGAAGTAGAGATCCAAAAACTTGGATTTCAACTCTCTCCTCAAGATACCATTAAACTCTACCTCATGGCCTTATCAAGAGGTCAGATGTATCCAACAATAGAGAGTTAGAGCTTCTAGCATTTTTGAATGATCGTATCAACAAGGCTTTGAGCTTCATAAAAT
>CM035415.1:20401683-20536683 GCA_020310875.1 Ceratopteris richardii | reverse complement strand
TGCATATGTGTATGTATGTGTTTGTACGCATATGATTATGTATGTATATGTGTGTATGCATTTCTGTATGTGTGTATGCATGCATGCATATGCATGACTATGCATGTGTGTGTATGCATGTGAGTGTGTGTGTGTATGCTCTAAAACCAACATTAAACATTAACAAACATTAATTTCATTTCTCTTTATCTTTCATCTGTCTCTCTCTCTTTCTCTCTCTACCTCTCTCTACCTCTCTCTCTCTACCTCTCTCTCTCTACCTCTCTCTCTCTACCTCTCTCTTTTGTTGGTGTAACTAACAAGCCTACACATTTGGCTTGGAAGTTATCATGAAGACTCTACATACATGAAGAACCATAGGAACATATGCTAGTGGTTAATTACCACTGTATCTCATTTGTAAAAGTCAAAATGACTTGGAATCTTGTGTAATCACCTACCAAAGTGAGTCATGGAAAAAGTAGCCTATTTTATTGAGAGAATATCTCCAAACTTTTAGGACCTTGATCATAGGGAGCCAAAATTTGAATTTGAATTCAAATTTTTACACATATCCTATTAAAATGTACTTGGAAAAGTCGCAGGTAGATCTCTTCATTCCCGAGGCTTACTCTACTGAGTTTGAGTGTGTGTAAGGACTATACCATAGCCTACACCTCTCTACACCATTTTGCAATGCTAGACGGGCCAATGGGATTGTACACAAGTGTTAACTAATAGATACATTTACATCATTCATCTCTGTATTCTCTGCTAGTCTACTCAAAAGTCTGTCAACTTGTCAAGGGCATATCTCGGTCAATACTACTCCAAATCCAGTGATTCAAAGCTTCTTGGATTCAGCTTAAAGTATAATACATGCTATCAAAAATTGAAGACATTCCATTCAGCAGATTCAGAGAAATCGTCGTCGAGGTGCTCACTGGTCTATTTCTGCTACAGTCCTAAAAAGTCAGGGGTATAGCTAATCTTGCTAAATTAATTTCTCTAAGCATAGTTTGTCTTTTTACATCATTCCACTTGCAAATGGTAGCTTACTAAGCTAGTTGAATACCCCTAGAAGGAATTTTATCAATTGCTACTGTGCTGGTCACACTAAGCAAAACATCCAGCAGGTGTCTAGACCAAAATAGAAGGTCTTCTTGAGTTTGTGACTTCCAAAGTTATCTGTTTTGATTCAATCATTGCGCACATCATTTCCAAAGGACATAGGCCATTTCTTGGTGTCATTGGAATGCTAAGGAAGTATACTAATCAAGTCTGAAGCAAGAGAGGGCTGGTACAAAGCAGGTTTAGCAGTACCTACTCAGTTTCCTGGATCATCCATCCATCTTTCCCAACAGTGGTATCAGAGCTAATAAGGTAAAATGGGAGATGTTTTTCCTTCATTTATTGACAAATTGGACAGGAAAAATTATCAAGCTTGGTCTCTAAGGATGAAGACCTACTTACAAGGAAGGAGTCTCTATGGATACATCTCAGGAGATGAGGAATTGCCCTCATTCAAAGCAAGAGGTTTGCCTACCAAGGAGGAACAAGAAAAACTCAACACATGGTGTGCAAAGGATGCATTGGCAAGGTCTTATTTACTCAACTCTATATCTGACTTTCTTTTACCTCATATCAGAAATTGTAAGACTTCCCAAGAGACTTGGGAAACCTTGTCATCATATTTTTCCTCCAATACAAGGGCTAGGAAAAATCAGTTGTGGATTGAATTCACAACACTAAGGAAGCAACCTAAGCAAGCTGTTTCAGAATTTGTGACCAAGATCGAAGATGTTGCAGATCAGTTAGCAAGCATAGGAGAAGAGATTGAAGAAGAACAAATTGTGAGGTAGATAATCAATGGAATCAAGGCTGATGACAAGTGGGAAAGCTTCACCACTGCAATGGATCTCTACATGGACATGCACACTCCAGATCTTACAACTCTTATGGGTCAACTATTTACACATGAAGCAAAGCTCACCAAGAGTGGAGATACATCCAAAGGTAACAACTCTTCAGCCCTATACACTGATAAGAAATCTAAGGATAAAGGCAAGAATAAGAAGGTGGAAGATGAAGGCTCTACCTCCCAAGCCAACTATGCAGGGAGAGGTAGATCTTCAAGAGGTAGGGGCAGAGGAGGTAAGTAAGGTAGGGGGAGACCCTATAACATATCACCATGTAACATTTGTGGTTTATCAAATCACAGCACAGATGAGTGTTACAAGAATTACAAAAATCAGAGAGGAAGAGGCTACCAAAGAGGTGGATACTCACAGTCAAGAGGAAGGTTCAACCAACACCAAGGACACAACAACAATTACAACAACTACTACAACAACAATTACAATGGCAACTACCAAGGAGGATTCAAAACTAGAAGGGACTACAACAACTACACAGAAGAGCAGGATGACTCTCTACTGATTATGAACATGACTTCAAAATCAGGTACAAATGATGATCATCTGTTTTACATTGATTCAGGGTGTTCAAATCATGTGGCTGGTAATGTGGCACTACTCTCTGATCTTGAGGAACCTAAAGGTAAACATCAAGTCCGAACATGTGAAGATACAAAGCTGGAAATGTAAATTTGGAAATGTAAAGACTTGTGATGGTAATCAGAATTTGTTGAGCAGGGTACTTTATGTACCAACAATTACAAAGAACTTAATGAGTGTTGGTCAGATTGTAGAGAAAGGTTTGCAGGTCAGATTCAATCAATATGGAGCATTTGTAGAGGACCCAAGACATGGATTCAAAAGGATAAATAAAGGAGAAAATCAGGTAGACTTTTCACTTTTGAGTTAGAAGACATAAAGAATATTGCACTATACAGTTATAAGGATCAAACACTTTTAGAGCTTGAGATTTGGCACAAAAGGTTAGGACATATAGGAGAAAGGACCTTGAAGCAAATGTGCAGGGACCAATGTGTGCTTGGGATACCTAATGTATCCAAGCAACATATGATTTACAAGTGTGGTGCTTGTCAATTTGGTAAGTCTCACAGGTTACCCTTCTCCAAGAAAGGATATATGCATGAAGACTATCTAGAGCTTGTACACACAGATGTATGGGGACCTAGCAAAGACCCCTCAGTCTCAGGTTCATGGTACTATGTGTCTTTTATTGATGACTATAGCAGATGGATTGTATTGTATTTCATGAAACACAAGGATGAGGTATTTAATTGCTTTAAGAAATATCTTGCATTAGTTGGAAATCAGAGAGGAAGGAATTTGAAGAGGCTAAGGTTAGATGGAGGAGGTGAGTACTTCTCTAATGAATTTGAAGACTTCTTGCAGGACAGAGGCATCAAAAGAGAGATAACCACAAGGTATTCTCCTGAACAGAATGGGGTGGCTGAAAGAAGAAATAGGTTAATTGTTGAGACAGCTAGATCTATGCTTAATGAGAAGAAATTACCTAACTATATATGGGCAGAGAGTGTTTCTACTGCCACCTATCTCATAAATAGGTTACCATCAAAGTCACTTGATGGTATGACACCTTATGAAGCATGGCATGGTAAGAGACCATCATTGGATCATTGCAAAATATTTGGATGTGTAGCATATGTGCACATTCCTTCTCAGATAAGAGGTAAGCTAGACCCAAAGGCTGAAAAATGCATTTTCATTGGGTATGATTTAAATAAAAAAGGTTACAGGTCTTATAACCCTACCAATAAAGGATTTATGGTAAGCAGAGATGTGATCTTTGATGAAAATGATTCTTGGTATGAGAATGAATGCAGGAAGGTCAAATTACCCTATGATTTGGAAGAGGAATTTCCAAAACTTACAAAGGAGGAACCTACTCAGGATGGAGATTCAAGTTCAGATGATGAAGATACAATCAACCTTGAAGACTTCAAGGCATGGAAGTCCAAAGGCAAAATGAAGATGAAGAAGCTTGAAGACATACCTGAATCTTCAACTCAATCAATCACGAGATCTCAGAGAGAAAGCAAAAAACCTATCAGATATGGGTATGATACATCTCTTGTTACTAAACATTCAGTTTATCTTGCAAAGGATTTGTCAAATGAAGAACCAGGTTCATATGAAGAAGCAATCACCAAATCAGAATGGAAAGAAGCTATGGATGAGGAGATTGAAGCACTCAAGGAGAGTGACACATGGGAGTTACTACCCAAGGACTCCATGAAGGTAATAGGATCCAGATGGATCTATAAGTTGAAAAGAAATTCTGATGGAACAATTAATAGGTACAAAGCCAGATTGGTAGCCAAGGGTTTTGCACAAACCCAAGGCATTGATTATGAAGAAACATTTTCTCCTGTGGCCAAGATGCCAACAATCAGAGTGTTGGTAAGTGTGGCTGCATCAAAGAATTGGAACATGTACCAATTGGATGTCAAGAATTCTTTCTTGAATGGATGGATTTCAGAAGTGGTTTATATGTCACAACCTTCTGGCTATGAAGACCCTAAGAAGGTAACTTATGTTTGTAAATTAAAGAAGGCTTTATATGGATTGAAGCAGGCACCTAGGGCATGGAATTATAGGCTAACTACATACCTCCAAGACCAAGGATTTGTTATGAGCAAGGCAGATACTTCTCTATTTATTAAGAGAAGTAATTCAGAGGTAATATATCTCTGTGTTTATGTTGATGACATCATCATTACAGGTAATGATGTCAATGGAATCAGAAATATCAAAAGCCAAATGATGAAGGAGTTCAAGATCAATGATCTTGGGCTATTGAAGTATTTTTTAGGACTTGAATTAGTTTACACTAATTTAGGGATATACATTACTTAGAAAAAGTATGTACAGGATATGTTGAAGAAGTTTCACTTGCAGGATGCTAAAGCAGCAAGCACTCCAATGGAGGTGAACCTAAAGCTAAGTGCCCATGAAGGTGATGAAGTCCAAGGCATTACAAGTTATCAAAGTATGGTGGGTAGCTTGAACTATGCTACCTTAACTAGTGTGCTAAGTCAATTCATGCACAAACCAAGGATACCCCACTTAGAGGCTGCCAAGAGAATCTTGAAGTATCTCAAGGGTACAGAGAACCATGGTTTGTACTTTCCATACACTTCAGATATTGATATAAAAGTTTATTCAGATGCAGATTGGGCAGGATGCAAGGATGATAGGAGAAGCATTTCTGGATACATTTCTTTTGCAGGTGACAAACCAATTTCATGGTCTGCAAAGAAGCAACCAACCGTTGCATTGTCTTCTACAGAAGTAGAATATAGAGGGCTAGCTAATGCCACTCAAGAAGCAATTTGGATTAAGCTTTTGTACACAAAATTGGGCTTATATACTAGACCTCCAATTATCTTTGGAGATAATACAAGTTCTCTTCACCTTGCAGCTAATCCTATCTATCATGCCAGAACAAAACACATAGATGTTCATTATCATTATGTGAGAGAGAAGTTGCTAAGCAAAGATATTCAGTTGACCTATGTGTCAGCCAATATGCAATGTGCAGATTTAATGACTAAAGCTTTGGATGGAACAAAACTTTGCAGGTTCAAATCTATTATTGGATTGTAGGAGATACTTGAAGAATGAAGATGAAGACTTAAACCAAAATGTTTGGCTTGAGGGGAGTTGTTGGTGTAACTAACAAGCCTACACATTTGGCTTGGAAGTTATCATGAAGACTCTACATACATGAAGAACCATAGGAAAATATGCTAGTGGTTAATTACCACTGTATCTCATTTGTAAAAGTCAAAATGACTTGGAATCTTGTGTAATCACCTACCAAAGTGAGTCATGGAAAAAGTAGCCTATTTTATTGAGAGAATATCTCCAAACTTTTAGGACCTTGATCATAGGGAGCCAAAATTTGAATTTGAATTCAAATTTTTACACATATCCTATAAAAATGTACTTGGAAAAGTCGCAGGTAGATCTCTTCATTCCCGAGGCTTACTCTACTGAGTTTGAGTGTGTGTAAGGACTATACCATAGCCTACACCTCTCTACACCATTTGGCAATGCTAGACAGGCCAATGGGATTGTACACAAGTGTTAACTAATAGATACATATACATCATTCATCTTTTTATTCTCTGCTAGTCTACTCAAAAGTCTATCAACTTGTCAAGGGCATATCGTAGTCAATGCTACTCCAAATCCAGTGATTCAAAGCTTGTTGGATTTAGCTTGAAGTCTACTACATGCTGGAAAAAATTGAAGACATTCCATTTAGCAGATTCAGAGAAATCGTCGTCGAGGTGCTCACTGGTCTATTTCTGCTACAGTCCTAAAAAGTCGAGCGTATAGCTAATCTTGCTAAAATCTTGCTAAATTAATTTCTCTAAGCATAGTTTGTCTTTTTACATCATTCTACTTGCAAATGGTAGATTACCAAGCTAATTGAATACACCCAGAAGGAATTTTATCAATTGCTACTGTGCTGGTCACACTGAGCAAAACATCCAGCAGGTGTCTAGACCAAAATAGAAGGTTTTCTTGAGTTTGTGACTTCCAAAGTTATCTGTTTTGATTCAATCATTGCACACATCATTTCCAAAGGACATAGGCCATTTCTTGGTGTCATTGGAATGCTAAGGAAGTATACTAATCAAGTCTGAAGCAAGAGAGGGCTGGTACAAAGCAGGTTTAGCAGTACCTACTCAGTTTCCTTGATCATCCATCCATCTTTCCCAACATCTTTCTCTCTCTCTACCTCTCTCTCTTTCTCTCTCTCTCTCTAATAAAGAAAAAAACAATAGATGCATGTACATAAATCACCTATATAGATGTAATTTCATCCGGATTGCTCGTCAAAGCACAATCGACAGTGCCTCTCATCAAACAAAAAATGGAGCCCAAAAAGCTCTTGCAAAAAATAAATGAAAGAGGAATTAGGAAACAAAAATGAATAGAGAAAGAGAGAGGGTGGAGTGCACCCTTTATCGAGATGAGAGAGAGAGATATCTGTGTGTGTGTATGGAAAGAGAGGAGGGTGGATGTGTGTGAGCGGAGAGACAAAAAGCCGAGGGTGAGCACAATGCAGGTGAGATTGAGATGCTCATGTGCTAATTCAGTTGAGAAAACCGATCATAGTTCAAAATAGAGGACTAGTCAACTTTCTAATCTCAAGTTAGTAAATGCACCATCACTATACACATCGGTATAGGCATCAGTATGAACATCGGTATAAGCATTGGTATGAGCACTAATATAAGTGTCTGTATTTTGGAGAAGATATCGATGCTTATACTAGCACACATATCGATGCTCATACAGATGCCTATATCGGCAATAACATTTTTTAATGCACATATTGGTTATAATTTTCTAACAGATATACTGACATCAAACTGACCATTTGGCTAGTGTGGTTTTTCTAAACATTTCCAACGACCATACCGACATCTAGGTATGACCATCAATATGGCTAGCATTGGTAGACTCATCTATTGTAGTGGTTGACTCCTCATTGGAGTATCAACCAAGGGAAGCTAGTCTCATCTTTGATCTCCACTAGATCCAAGTGGAGCTTAATTTGATCCCAAAAATCCTTCTTATGACCATCAATCACCTACCTCTATTCCCCCATCCATGAGAAATATCCTCCACCATGTTAAAGTCCCCACAAAGAACAATGTTGCGGGGAAAGAGTCAAAACAGGAGGGAATCCTTTCAGAATCGAAATTGGGACCATACATGGAAACTATGGTGAGCTGCATAGGATGGGTATTCACAAGTTTAGCAAACCAACTACTACTAATGTCGGTATCTAAGCCACAATTTCCCCTAGGTTGTATAGTGAAGAGCTAGACATGGGATGATGAAATAAATTTCACTCTCTTTTGAAGCCCCCCCCCCCTCTCGATTCAATTTTGACCTCTTGAATATAGATGAAGTCTAGGTTAAGGCTTTTATCATGAATTGATTGGCCAATAATGGCTGCTCTTGAGGGATAAAAAAACCCTCTAACATTTAAAGAAATGATTATCATTATCTGAGGTTACGTTCTTTGTAGGGAGGGGCATTGTCCCTCTTCTTCTTGCTTTTCTCCTCATGTCTTTTATTCAAGGTGGAGGGATCGTGACATAGGATTTTTCCCTTAAGGGAGCTTTTCCATTGTATATATGTGACTTGTTTCCCTTTGTGAGTAGTCTTCTTTGGAAATAAGTTTGGTATCCTCTTGGGAATCGTGGGTTCAATGATTGACATTTTGTTGTCTTGGTTATCTTCACTATTGGTGGTGAAGCCATCCTCTTTGCTAGCATGTATCCTTCTTTGTTGTCTTCCACAAGTGCATGTGCGATCTCAACCACTCCTTTAGTACCACTAGAGCCCACTAGTGGTTTTGGAGATTTTTGGGCAAAACTCTCTTCCCATCCCCCCCATAGGGGTTTAACCCAAGATATCTTCCTTCGCAACTTTGAGAAGTAACCACTAGACTAAGTTGATTACTTGTTTTAGAGATAACATGAACCTATGCTTAAGTCTAGTCTCGAGATCTTCAACCATTCACATGAGTGACCAAACAATGTCCAATTTGATATCTGTCTAAATTGGCTGAGATTCAGATCATAGAGTTTACTTTATATCATTCATTCTTGTTTGGGAGAGATTTTCATCCTAAAAAATAAAGCTATATACAAAACATTAGGCATATCCCTAAGGCTCATGTTCTTACTTAGAAGAACATGTTTTCATCTATGTGGTGGGATCCACCTCATATTCCAAATGAATAGAGGGGAATCTAGTATTTGATCCCTAGTCGAATGATTCAAAGCACCATATAGCTTTACACTTGATAAAATTATATGAGTGCAAAGTAGGGAATAAATGAAAAGGATGGATCAAATTAAACATCCTTAGCCAATTCATTGTTTGTTCCTTTATGATATTTGGGCACTAACTTGTCCATTTCTCGTCCATTTCAAAACACTAGCCCATTTCTAGGCTTCACAAATGCATGGAGTCTCCCATGAATTTTAATATCACAAGTACTTAGAATCCTTCATGAACATTGACTCTACAAGTAGATATGGTCATGTATTTTCATTATCATCATCATTGTGATAAAACATTAGCATAGTGTCATCTTCATTATCTTTGTTGATTTCTACCATTTCTTCTATTGTTAAAGTTGTCTTTTCAAACATGAAATCATGTGTGGATGGATTAATATCAACTTTTGGTAGTTCTTCCTCTTGATCATCTCTAGAATCATCACATAGATTATTATCGTTGTCATCAAGTAGATTATTATCATCTCTCAGATAGTGATATGTTAATATTTGATGATGAACCATCATCATGATTTTCTTCGATCTCTTTAACAATAAAGTTTTCAAATAATGGTGGAACTCTAGTTTGAACATGAATGACTTGCCAACAAGGATGAGCATCAATGTTTTTTAAATAAAAATGTATATTCAATATGCATAAGAAGAACATATGGTTCTTTTGTAAATCACATTATCTTCAAAGAATCAATTTCCCAAAAACTAGATAGCTCTCTTATCATTGTGGAATTATTACCCTTATACTCAGCTCCAAACTAATCAATCCTCAAAATACAAAACTTCATTATTATGTCCGTAAAGAATAATAGATCTTATTATGAAAAATATAAATTATGTTTGCTTGTTTGAATATATAAAGTGATCTTCCATAGATGCCAAAAAGTCCCTACAAAACCAAGTTCACTATCTATAAGGTCCATATTCTTTGAACTCACATGTGACAACTACTTGAAAGAAGCAATAATGTTAGAATGATTTGTCTTGCATAAATAACCAATAGCTTTGATTCTACTATGTTGTCCATAAGCCCACATATTTATTTACACTCAATAAATAAATTATTAGACGAAAAATAAATATAAGTTATGTGAAAGAATATGATATTAGTAGAAAAAATACCTTTCTTTCACACCCTATCATTAACTCTCTCTGCTCATCTCAAATTTTCTCATTATTTCCATTGTCTTGTTGTATAGAAGTATGTAACCAATACATGAAAGAAGATATTTATGTATTCTTATTATTATTGATATTACGTCTATATCTCCTATTTCTTTGTTTCCACTTCAGAGGTTTTGAGTTTCTTGTTCATAATCATTAAGTAATGCTTGCATGCATTCACTATCATGTGCATTAAAATACAAATATCAAATTTATCTTGCATTGTGAATTAAAAAGGAACTCAAGTACCTTATAATACCTCATTTATCAATTTTGAAGTTAACCACTTAGTCCATGCATGTGGAGATTCTTCATCAACTCTCTCAAGATATTCACTGGCATAATACATGAATTCTTCAAACACCCATCCATGTGTTATGGATCCTTCTGGTCTTGCTCTATGGTGCAAATAACCTTTCAAAAAACACATAACTTTATAAACCTAAAACATCCATCGAGTGCGTACAACTCTACCAATCTCTTTTTTTCATCCACAAGATGGATCAGTAAATGAACCCATATATCAAAAACTAAATTTGGTACATATTTCTCCATTAGACATAGTAGCTCTTTGCATTCAAGTTTCTTTTGTGGGATTGAATCTTTGTCGATATCTTTTGATGTAATCCACCTATTATTAAATTATAAAGAAATTAATTTGTAATAAAAAGATGTCAAACAATCCTATATAGTAAAAGTAAAAGAATAATAACTACCTTGTAAGCAATCCAAGTCCATAGATCACATCTTCTAATCCTTTTATTGCACATCCATCAATAACAAGAGATATAATATGCTTCAGAAAGTTATGCCAATCGTGTGTCTTTAACCCATATAAGCTCTTCTCATCCAAAGAAAAGATGTTTTGAAAAGACACTCCATATCTTGTAGGTGTACAAATCACTCAAATTCTATTGTTGATAATTTTCATCTCTTTTGTTATAAGTACGAGGAGAAAGTTCATGTGTTGTTTTCTATCAATCTTTATCATAAATTGGCCATAACTTTGGTGTTGAATTTTGACCTTTAAATGATTTCTTGATGTTGTTGTGTCTTTTAATCCAACAAGATATTTTCATAATGAAAACTAACATTCTTGAATATATGCATAAGATCAAGAAGAGAAATATTTAACTCTCTCCAATATTCCAAGAATAGGATATCGATATATTCCAGGCTAGTGATCATTTTTCCTTGTTTCTCATGTTCACATTGTCATCATCATCACAATCACTAAAGACTTCTGATTGTGGATCTGCAAGAAGACCTTCTTTCCATTTGAAGTATCAATCATTTGGTGTCATTGGTTTTGGACACTGACCTTTTTCAATATTTCCTTGAAAATGTTCTTATCTTTTGCGTCATAATCAATGATCCTTAGGCAAGAAACATAAATGGAGAATATAAATATTTTTGTTGAGGTTTTTATATAAAATAATTTCAACTAATCATCACAATAAGGACAAGTTTTCTTCCTATGCGGATGGATAACATAAAAACTAAAATTAACTTAACTCACATAAGAATGAAAATATATAAAATAAAAAAAATTATATCATTACATGAACAAAAGCTATATCTTGGAAAGCATATATAGTCCATGCACCATTCAACAAATCATAATTTGTCTTTCATCAATGCTTAACTTTAATACCTCTCCATAACTCTTGGAGATCATTGATGAGAGGGGAAAGATATTCATTTGCGTATTTAGCTTGTCTTTTCCTAGGATTAAAAGTGAAAACATTAAGTATTCTTTTTTAATGATAAGATATGGTGCAAGATTATAAATGATGACTATCATTGATCATGTAGACTAGTTACTAGATTTCACTAAAAGTGGATTAATTGTATCTAATGCACACCTAACTTTATATTGTGCGGCTCTTTGGCAAAGTCATGCCATCTAGAATCAATGTGTTGAAAAGCTCGACTATATGGAGTTCTCATTACTCCATTAATGCTTTTATGATCAAATCCCATCTCCAAAGCTTTGATAGTTCCAGGATTTAAAACATATGCTTAATTTGTGGAGCCAATGGAAAATGTCTCAATATCTTCTTTGGAAATTTAACTTCTTCCTCCTTATATCAAGGTCATTGACATTTCGGACATGTTAGAGAGTCTCCATATTGACCTCTATGTAAAATAAAATCATTGGGACATGCATGTATACAATAATAATCTATATCAAGACCATTGAGCATCCTCATCATTTCATCATGTGATGTAGGAAGAAAATTGTTGCTCGGTAAAAACTTTTCAATTAGTAGCTTGCAAGTTCAGGAAATGAAAAGCTATATACATATACATACATCCATACACACACACAATCATACATACATACATACATACATACATACATACATACATACATACATACATACATACATACACACACACACATATATATATACATATATATATATATATAACCAATAAGCAATATACATTAACAGTGCAAAAGAGATACATTACTCCATTGAAAATGATTTCAAATATTGAGAATAATTAAACTTGCACTTATTCATGTGAAGCGACTTCCTTTTTAGATGTGCTTTCAACATTCTTCTTGAATATATTTTTTTGTTGTTAAATATCAACTCTCTTGCTTTCACTTTGATACCAATCCTTGATAAAATCTACCATGCCATTGCACACCTCTTCTTATTTATCTTGTTTCAAATATAGTTTTTTAGATTTTGCATATTCTAAAGGATCAGCTTTGCATAGCCTCCTCATGGATGCTTTTGATAAGTGACGTCTTACTCATAACTCTGAATGGTGTGGCGGAAGATCATGAATTACATACATTGGAATCTATAAAATCATTAGTATTTCATACATGAATGAAAAATAAGTTTTATACACAATTTTAAATACATAAGTATAGAAATGACATACTACCTATTTTTTAAAACTTTACAAAAACAAAGTAAATATCCTGAAGTACGCTAATAAGGGCATTCTATTATTTAAATCTATTCAAAGGAATCCTTTTTTATCATAACATTTTTTGATCGCAAAAGATTTCAAGCTTTTTGTTCGAAGAGGCTTTTGATAAAACACACTTTTAATGAAAAACAACCAAATTACTACTTGCAACATATTCAATCTTATCTGAATAAGATCATGTGGCATCGACTAATTTGGTCACATGATAAGGGTATATCATAAATTCCATAATTATTCAAGAATTATCGAATTACTAAATACCGAATAATGGAACCTAGGTATGTGTGTGTGTGCCTATATATATATATATATATATATATATATATATATATATATATATATATATATATATATATATATATATATATATATATATATATATATATATATATATATATATATATATATGTGTGTGTGTGTGTGTGTGTGTGTGTGTGTGTGTCTATGTGTGCATACATACACACACCCACACACACACACACACACACACACACACATATATATATATATATATATATATATATATATATATATATATATATATATATATATATATATATATATATATATATATATATTATTTATTTATTTATTTATTTATAAATCTTTTTTTTATTCATTTCCATAATAACTTCTAGAATTTGCGGCTTAATGAGCTTGAATGTGGAGTGTCTACAGTAAATTAGTTTTTCGAAGGAAAATTCATAAAGACGTGAATGAATATCATCCATGTTGAATGCAGATGTGCTAAAAAATGTTTTATTTATTTCTTTCTTCCTTCTACTTGAATCACTAATAGTTGTTTAAAAAGCAGTTTCCTATGTTTAAATAGAAGTTTACTATGAAGTCACTAAAAGTTCTACTACCATTTTACCAATGGGAAATGATTAAAGTAATTTTTATCCTTTTATACATCTCTATTTATGTCTTGAACTATGGAAACGAGTTATTTTGAACTCGTTTGTTTCCATAAAAGAGTGTAGCTTTTATTACTCCAACCTGAATGTCTTGAAATTCTTCAATGTGGGCACGTCTCCATGTCTTTTTTTCAACATTTCCCCAATGTATATTTTTTGGGAAACATAGCAAGGTTCCTTCCCAAGTTGTGGAGTTCGTTTGTTTTTCTCACCAAACGCATATTGAAGGGTAGTGAGATAGAAACCAATGTGAGCTATTACAAAATAATTGAGCACCAATGGACGTTGATATATAATCATCATTGCCTTTTCCATGATGCCAAGGGGTTGAACCTTATGTTGATGGGATATCATGATTGTGAATGTTTTTGCGTTCAAACTATCCAAGTAATATTTTCATTGTGAAATAAATTATCAGATTTATGTTTGTTTGATAGTTAATAATCAGATATATGCTTGATTTCACTACTATCAATAATAGAAATCTTCAATAGTTAGAAAGCTTCCAATAAAGGCTATTAGTCAAGAGGTTTTCTAGTCCAAAAATACTTCTACTAATTGAGCTTTTGGAATCATTTTACTAAAAACTTCAAACTATATATATATATATATATATATATATATATATATATATATATATATATATATATATATATATATATATATATATATATATATATATATATATATATATATATAGTTTGAAGTTTTTGATATAATACATATATATATATATATATATATATATATATATATATATATATATATATATATATATATATATATATATATATATATATATGATTATATGGTTCTTTTGTAACTCATATTATCTTCAAAGAATCAATTTTCCAAAAACCAACTAACTCTCTTTTCATTGTGGAATTATTACCCTTATACTCATCTCCAAACCAATCAATCCTCAAAATAACCTATGGAATTATAAAATACAAAACTTCATTATTATGTCCTTAAAGAATAATAGATCTTATTATGAAAAATATAAATTATGTTTGCTTGTTTGAATATATAAAATGATATTCCATAGATGCCAACAATGGTCCCTACAAAACTAAGTTCACTATCTATAAGATACGTGTTTTTTGAACTCGCATATGACATCTTCTTGACATTCTTCCAAAATGTTACAACCTCTTCAATGTAATGTGTTCAACATTGGCCATTATTCTATGTTATGACATGGTTCTTAACTGACTAGATGATCCTTGATTTCACCTTCTTTGCACTTGAGACTTGGGGATGCAAACACTATATATGAATTCGTGGTTATGCTAAATGTCAAAGGAGCACTAGATTGTGCTCTCTAACTAGACTAGACAAGATTTTGGAAATATTCTTCTGATTACAAGAGCACCCATGAAGGGAAAACGAGATAAGAATATTTGATCAATACAAGATGTCCCACAACCTGAGACATATAGGTATGGAAAACGCAGCTAGAGATGATACAAGAGATCCCACAACCCGGGATCATAAGTATGAAACAAGATATTTGGATTACAAGAACTCCCTTCTAGGATATGAACTAGATACAAGAAAGTACTCGACAAGATCTTGTACTAGGAGATCACAAGAGGACAAGAGAGGATGTCCATGAACTAGACTAGACAAGACTAGAACAAGGAACAAGACAAGAATTGGAACTGGAACTTGGAGAGTGCTTACTTGGCAATCACGACTCCTTGAGCTCCCAAGACTAGCATTGGCAAGACTGAGAATGAATGTGATGAAAACCTCCTTATATAGGCTTTCTAAGGGCGGTTATGAATTGATGATGTCATCAATGATATCATCAATTGGAAACAAGACCTTCGGGTGTTAGAATTCAACAAACAGATAGTCGATCTTAGGGTTTTGGCACATTTCGGATGCAATGGTGCATTAGCTTCTCCAAAATCTTAACCAAACATGAGATATAGGAAATTCACATGGAATCTAAGGTTTAAAATGGTTTTCTTTATATCAATGACATCATCTCCCCCTCAAGTGATGAGTTCCATGAGGAGTGGTCATGTTCTCTAGCTTACCTTTCATTGGAATCTTCTTATGGAATTCGCAAACCTTGACTTTTGCTCTGTAAAGATTTTCTATAAGTTCCCAAGTACGATAACTGATGCATACACTTTCCAATGAATAAGTCATTCCAATCTTCCTCGAGAGATCCTTGCATCTAATACATGCATGACCTCGAATTCTTCATGATCCTCAATCCTGATCTGTGGTGAAGGATTGGATGTCTCTTTAGCTTCCTTGGGCTCTTCACACGATAGATCCTTTGAGTTTCCAGTGGAATGTTGTTAGCCCACAATTTGGTTGGTTTTTATGCACTAATGTGGGGTTATTTGGCAAGAAAATACGGTTGATTTCAGGTACTTGAAGAGTGGAATTGATGATGGATGAGAAGTGGTTGGAGTGTGTAGAGCCCTTCCTACGGACATGAGGCCTGGGGGATATTTGGTGTGGGCTGCTACACCGGTGTATTGGACAGATGATGAGGACGTAGAAATCTGGAAAGGAATGGAGAAATTGACCCGTTCGATCTATTGGAAGCTTATGGCAAAATTATATGGTGATTGCAGATACAAGGGGAGTGCTCCAGATTAGCATGGAATGCTTTAATCACAGGTTGCCAGCCAAGAGACAATAGGTACTCTTGGTGCTATAGTTCGGAGCAGAACTGGGTCCCGGCAAGTGGGGTTTCTAACAAATCGACATGTAGCAGTGGACCTTGATTATCCAAGCCAGAAGATGTATCACTCACTTCCACCGAACGTTGGACCAAGCGTTTATCTTGGTGCTATGGAAAGAGCAACATCATTCATCACAGATGAAGGATGGTATGACATATTCGCAAGTACCAATCCAGAGACATTTGTACGTGCTGATGGTGCTTTCATACCATTTAGTGATAGCTTTGACATGTCACTTGTAACCACGGCATTAAAAGGTGTGGGTGAAATGGGGGAGGCTTCTGTGGTGGATTTACAGGCCCTTATTAGAAGCATTGTGGGGAGGCAAGTAACAAAGGTTGGAAGAAGCTCAGGATTGACAAAGGGTACAATAATGGCATATGCCTTGGAGTACAATGATGAGAAGGGCATTTGCGTCCTGGCTGATTTCCTAATCGTAGGTGAAAATCAGCAGGCCTTTGATCTTGAAGGTGATAGTGGCAGTCTGATCTTAATGACAGAGGATTGGCGAAAGAAGCCTCGACCAGTTGGCATTATATGGGGTGGCACGGCAAATCGTGGCCGTCTGAAACTACGGAACAGGTATGGACCTGAGAACTGGACAAGTGGGGTGGACCTCGGGCATCTATTAGCATGGCTACAACTGGACTTGATAACAACTGATGCTGCTCTGCAAGGCTTCCTATGTTAAGAGCAGAAAATTTATGCATGATAACTTTAAGGCATAGGGGGCTCTGACAAAAAGAACAGAAAAGAGGAGTGGGGCTCTGACGAAAAAAAACCAGAAAGGAGTGGGCGGCTGTGGCTGGTTCTGGCGCATCCTCAAGGGGGGGGGGTATGCCCCTATATACAAAGGCGAGGGCCACGGAATTTCGCTGGCTCTCTCTTGCTTCATCTTTGGGCCATCCATTGCATTGGCGATGGGTGCCAAGTTTTTCCGCTGAGGAAGTCGAAGAAGCTGCCAGGTGAAGTGATATTTGAGGGATATGTGCTGGAATATGGTACGGATCGGCTGGAAATACATGGAGGAGCAGAAGGATGGGGGCGCCCCAAGATGTACAAGACTGCAAGGATCGACCGAAGGAGATAACTCTATGGAGGAGGAAATCAAATGTTGGCTGAATTGATATGTCTACGGTAATTGCTGTCGTCGTCTTCCTCTCATTTGCCATATGGTAAAATGATCTCTCAGATGGTTCTCTTCCACTGTGGTAACGTGAATAATTGTCATCTATGTATGGCCCTATCACCATGAGTGTCTAAATAGCGAATGTATCCGACCCCGACTGAACCAGCATCACCAATATTTCTGAGTTCTTTTGCTCGTTAATACCTTGTTTTTTTCTTGTGATTTGATGTCTTTGCGCTACTTTATGCTTCCCAATGATGTGATTCATCACGCATTTCTTACCGCACCCTTCTATTTGATCATTCCTCTCTGTGAGCCTATCTCTTGTGATTGATTTGACGCAGAGGAGGCAAGCTGTTGCTTTTGCAGGCTTTGATGTGCCCTTACAGATGGATATATCTGTTGAAGGGATAATGTTTTTGCGGCGTTTAAGGCGGGGGACCCTAAGGGACAAAGTAGATTGATTGAGATTTTGGACATTGACTTGAACTGGCAGCTGTAGAGGCTGTCTGATGGGCAATAGAGGCGAGTACAAATAGGCATGGGGCTACTGCGGCCTTCCAAGGTGCTTCTATTGGATAAGATAACGGTAGATTTGGATGTGCGGGCATGAGCTGTGTGTGGCCATGAGCTGACTTTGTTGCCTTCTTGCTCTCTGAGTGTCAAAAGAAAGGAGCAACAAAAATATATGGAACCTATATTTTCGATGGTCTAGAAACATGGCCATCACATATAGCATACGTAGCACAAGGAGTGTTGCAGTTTGTCAAGCCGCTCTCAGAGGTTGAAGACTTGAAGAATGCTACTCTTATGAGAGTTGTATAGTGCTGATTGGTAATCTGGTAAGAGGAGAGAGTTAAGCAGAAGCTTAACTATGATCTTGACGATGGAAGAGTTGATCTTAATGGTGAAACTTTCTTTTAGCTGAGTGATTGTATCATATTAAAAGGTTCATATTGATTTGCGAGGATTATAATTATGGATAGGCCATCTTCCACATGGGAAGAGTCTTGTCCATTGTGGAAATCAGGTTGCTGCCCTCGTGCATCATTTGTTTGTATAGGGCACATCCTCTCGTGAGATAAATGTGCTTTTTACCCATATAAAAAGGGAAGGGCAAGCCTCACTTGGGAAGAGTGAGTGGCTGGGCAGTCTTCGGGGAGTGCCCTCTGTTTTTTTTTGGCTTTCAAGGGCTGGAAGGAATCATCCAGAGTTGTGATTCTGCATCCTCAGAACTTTTACCAGGATTCGCTTCTCTGCGTCATCTCGCAACTTGAAGAGACTAACGGATCAAGCACATTACAACACAGTCTTGTCGGAGACTTTAGGAAAATAGCCACATCTATTTAGATTGCAGGATCCGAGACTCTCACGAATGTAGTGTTTTTTTCAATGTGCAATTCATAATGCAATGCTGGAGCTTGAACTACCTATGAGATTAATGGGTAGTGATTGTCAAAATTTGTAATGCTATGTTTTAGAGCTTCCCAAATAACCTGTAAGCGGGTTGGGGTTCTTTACAAGTCTTTATGATGCTACAATAGTCAGATCTTACTTTCTTCTCTCTGGGTCGCTACCAGGATAATTTTTTGGGGAAAGGCTCTTCCTTGACTATGCTAATGGGGGTTGTTTCCTGATATTGACGAGGATCCATTGCCAATCTGGGAGCTGGGCTTCTACCATTTCGGGGTTAAAGTAGCTTGTCCTCAGTCCATCAAAGAATTCTTGGCAATGGGCAACTCCATGGAATTCGAAATGGGAGGATGGTTCTCTAGGGGTGCAATCCTAATGCTCTCTTAAAGGAGGTTGATATTTGGATAATGCTTGCAGTAGCTGTTCAGATAAGGTTCAAAGAATCACGACGTCCAAAAAGGGAGCGTTAAGTGTGGAGACGTCTATTTGATGGTATGTCCAATTTCATAGGCACCTATATTATAGTTCATGTGGGGCTTATAAAATTGGGGATCTATGGATAAGAGGAGAACCCTCTCATTTGCGCTTCTCTGGTGTTGAAAGGGAGAAAAGCAATTTTCTTTCTCCTTGCATGCATGCGTTGCTTGGTGTTGCTTCCTAGTCCATCAGTTGAAGGTTAGTAGCGTGATTGGGAACTCCTAAAATTTTCAAATGCCTCGAGAATGGTGTGAATCAGTGTACTAAAGCTCCATTTCCATTTGATTCTAAAGTTTCGGGTAGTTGTGTTCTCTTTGTTGAAGTATATTGCAAATCCTTGATACAAAGCTATGATGGCACCTTTGCTAGGGGAAAGGCAGTTGAGAAGAGTAGTTTTTTAGGAAGGGCATATTACAAGTTGATTGAATCAAACATTTTGGTGCGTTTGCCGGGAACATATGAGTTAGTGCATAGACATAGGAAGAATCCATTGCGAGATAATTGTGGGCTCTAGGTAATCCAAGTGGACCGATTCCGAGGGATTTGAACAAAATAAAGTCTTTTATAATCACTTTTTCCGTGGACTCGGAACCCCAACATTTTGGTGCGTTTGCCGGGAACATATGAGTTAGTGCATAGACGTAGGAAGAATCCATTGCGAGATAATTGTGGGCTCTAGGTAATCCAAGTGGACCGATTCCGAGGGATTTGAACAAAATAAAGTCTTGTATAATCACTTTTTCCTTGGGCTCAGAGACCCTATCATTTTGGTGCGTTTGCCGGGAATTTGTTTGGTACGTCTCTATAAGAGAGTGCCATAGGTTCGCCTAGCGCCACAGGTTGGCCGAGCTTGCGGACCCTAAGATCTAGTACATGAGCGAGGGGAGCTCATCGTCAGGAGCAACACAAACTCAAAGAGAGGAACGCGCTCAGAGAAGAGCCCTTGAAAGAGAAAGGAGAAGGTGGGAACCGCCAGGTGAGTGGACCTCGATTGGTTCAAGGAAATCTGTTAAAAACGTGTACTCCCGTAGGAGAGTCACAAATCAAGTGCGGAAGTTTGAAGGAGGGATCCTGAGGCCGCGTGCAATAAATTTCTGGGATCGAAGTGATATTGACATCACACCTCTGTTGGAAATGGCTGAGCAGATTTTGGTTCACTTGGGGGACTTCACCAAGTTTTCAGGTACTTGGGACGAAGATCCGGATAGTTTTATCCAGTTGTTTGAGGTTACTTGTGAGGCCAATGACGTAGTTGACCAGGATCAAAGGTTGAGAATTTTTCCGGCTATTCTCCGTGATGAGGCAGCCAATTGGTATGGGAATTTGACACCACAAGAGCGTGGAACTTATCAAATGCTCAAGGAAGCCTTCTTGGCAAAGTTTCGACGACAAGGCTTCCAAGACAGATTGGCCCAACAAATGGATTATTTGCGACAAGGAGTCAATGAGAGCATCGATAACTACATTCAAAGAATGGAAACGTTGGTAAGAAAGATGGGCGCGAATGCCCCGAACGATGAGACATTGAAACGAAGATTCATTTCGGGATTGAGAGATCCTACGGCACAGCAGCATATCAGCCTGACAAGACCTGCGACTTTAATGGATGCTAAGGAACAAGCAAGGCTTTGGGAGGAAGTACAATTATGCCAACAAAGGAAGATGGAGCTCTTATACGAGCCTATGGGAGGCCCAGGAAACATACCGATGAAAGATCCTGGCCAAGGAAGTCCCGCATTGACGACCCCAGCTTTTGTAGCCGCCACTAGCACGCCAGGCGAAGTAAAGCCTGCGCTAACTGAAGAACGAATATTGGAATTGGTCACGCAAGCTATAAAAGCTGCCACAATGACTCAGGAGACATACACAGTAAAACCAGAGGTAACTACAAACCCGAATCAAGTGTTTAGATCGAATACATGGTGTGGAAAGTGCCATGGTTACGGCCATTTGGCTTCAGAATGCCCTACAATCTCGAGAGTATTCACAGATAGATCGCCACCTAGGATGCGTTGTACTTTTTGTGGAAGAACAAATCACATAGAGGACCGATTTTACAACAAGAGGGCCTATGAAGAGAGGACCATGAAATCAGGAGATACAAGAGAGAGACCTTACACGGGATTGCCCGCTCAAAGTGTCCCACCTACATCTCGTTGGGAAAACAGACCGACTTATGGATATGGTGCTCAGGGTCAAGGAGGAGACTATCCAAGAGGAGCCGCACATGATCAAAGAAGAGATGGTCCAATCCAGTGTTGGAGATGCCATGGCTTTGGCCATACTCAATCTAGATGTCCAAACGAAAAGAAACCAATTGATTATACCCCACTATGTAGGTACTGTAGTGGGGAGGGCCACTTTGATGAAGATTGTCCAAAACGAAGAGCTGCCGCCAGCAAGGAAAAAGGACCAGTAGGGTCCTCGAACTATGTTGATACTCAGATGCATTCGACATCAAGAGCTCAAGAGCACGTTCCTACGATCGGAGTAGTGTTCAAGACACCGAACCCTCAAGAAGGCTCTAGCTCGTCAATGCACTTTGTGGATGCTTACGAAGCCAAGAAACCACACAAAGATCCAACTGTGGCAGTAGTCACAAGGACTCAAGAGTATTCGAAGAAGAATCCAGGAGGCGAAGGTGAAGAAGGGAGTCAAGAGAAGATCGCTGAGCGTGAAGAGGTAGAAAACCAAGTTGAAGGATTTGCTGAGCAGCAAGAGTTTGAGGATGGGGAAGAAATTGAGATTCTTCCACCCGTGACCAAGGAGTTTGTGCCAGGCATAGCACCATTTCCTGAAAGATTAAGGGCTCCGAAGTGTAGAAAGGAAAGACAAAGTTCGGAGGAAGTGGACATCGTAAAGCTGCTCGCTGACACCGAAGTCACGCTGGACATTGGCACATTGCTGAAATGCTCACCTGCATATAGGAAACAATTCTACAATGAATATATTAAGAAACCGAGAAAAGCTCGAGATAAAAAAAGACAAGATAAAGATGTCCAAGGGATCATTCAAAGCATTACGACGCAAATTGATTCGAATGCTCCAGCTGTGACGGTCGAGATTAAAGGGTATGCAGTCCCTGGTGCTCAGTTAGATAGTGGAGCCACAGTCAACCTTATGACTGAGTTCATGATGAAAGCTTTGGGCCTCAACCACATGGAAGAAACACCGATGTCCTTGAGAATGGCAGATCAAACACAAGTGAAGCCTGCGGGTCTTTTAAAGAATGTAAGCACAGTTGTGGGCGGTCTAGAGTTTAAAGTTGATTATCTGATAGTAAGACCAAGGACCTCAGAGGCTACCTTCTCGATCCTACTTGGACGGCCATGGTTGGTGCAAGCCGAATGTGTGCATGACTGGCGCACATGTTTTATTTCAATAGGGCCAAAGTCTGATCGGATTCAGTTGCAAGTATCCCCACCCTCGAGCAACAAGAAGAAGACAATAATAGTCGATGAGATGGAAAAGAAAGAGAAGGAGAAAGCAAGGCACGAGGTTGCACGAGCTAGGTTTTCCTTGAACACGAACGCCTACAAGAATCTGCTTCAAGACGGGTTCAACTTGCAGCTCTTTAAGACTCAAGACACGAAGATGGGAGAGTATCAAAATCCATTGCTCTATACCGACGATTCCGATCAGGAGTTGCTAGCATGGTTGACGCATACAAGTGAATTTGATTGTTACATGTTGAGTATAGACTCAAGTAAAAACAAAGCTACTCAATCCCTGGAGAAGGGAACTTCAAGAGAAGAGTTGAAACTAGAGCTAGCTCCGACAATGGAAGTGCAACAGTTGCGAGAAAGAGTTAGAATGCTAGAAGCCGAGATTCTAAAGAGAAGTCGAGAATCGGAAAAAGAAGCGAAGAGTAAAACTAAAGTGTCGGAAGCCATCGCAAAAGCTGAATTAAAGAAATTAGGTTCAATCGAAAGAGAACAAGACAATGATTTACTGGCCAACCATGCACGCGTGATCGGAGAGCACATTCCAATCACAGTGTCATCAAGAAATAAGGAATATTCGCGAGAAGCTCAATTGGAAAAGTGGGAAGTTTTTCCAGAAAAGTTCTTGAGTATAGGGTCAGAGCTACCAGATGGAGTACGAGATTGTATTAAAACGACACTCAAAAATTTCAGCAAGGCCTTTACATGGTCATACAGTGATTTGAGAGGAATTGATCCCTGAATCTGCCAACATTATATAGATTTGGAAGAAGGCACCCGACCAATATGTCAACGACTCAGGCGAACGAATCCAGTCTACTCGGAATTGATCAAGCTGGAATTGACCAAATTGTTGGAAGCAGGATTCATATATCCCATCGCATCCAGCGAATGGGTATCACCAATTGTAGTTGTTCCGAAGAAAAATAAGAAAATCCGTATTTGCATAGATTATCGAAAGTTAAAAGAGCGCACAAAGAAGGATCACTTCCCCTTGCCATTTACTGATCAAATCTTGGATAGAGTGGCTGGCCATAAATTGTACTCATTTTTGGATGGTTTCAGTGGGTACAACCAGATCCAAATTCATGAAGAGGATCAATCCAAAACTACTTTCACGACAGAATGGGGTATGTATGCATATCGCGTGATGCCATTTGGATTATGTAATGCACCGGTCACATTCCAGAGAGCAATGATAGCTGCATATCAAGACTACTTGCAGGATTGGATGGAGATATTTCTTGATGACTTTGCAATCAGAGGCGACGATGAAAACATGATGGAGAGGATCGAAGCGATTTTAAGAAGAAGCATTGAAAAAGGCATCGCATTGAATCCTGAAAAGTGCACATTTGGAGTGCGAAGAGGATTGCTTTTGGGACATGTTATTTCCGAAAAAGGGATTGCGGTTGACGAGGATAAAAGTGGAAAAGATCGGACAACTTCCACCTCCACAAAACTTGCGGCAACTCAGAGGATTCTTAGGCCATGCGAATTATTATCGACGTTTTATATTAAATTTTGCATCCATAGCGGCACCACTGACGAATCTTTTGAGGAAAGACCAACAATACCAATGGACTGACGAGTGTCAAGTTGCATTCGACTCGATCAAAGAGAGATTGATAAATGCACCGATTTTGGTAGCACCCGACTGGATGAAAGAATTCCATGTGCATACCGATGCTTCTCACACTGCGGTTGGAGCAGTACCAAGCCAATGAAAAGAAGTTGGACCATCCTATTTATTACGCAAGTCGCAATTTGAATAGCACTGAGAGGAACTACACAACTACAGAGAAGGAATGCCTATCGATGATCTTTGCGGTGAACAAGTATCGGCATTACCTGATGGGAAAGCATTTCACATTTTATGTGGATCATGAAGCCCTTAAGTATATCATTAATAAACCAGAGTTATCAGGGAGATTGATGAGGTGGATTCTACTTCTCCAAGAATTTCAGTTCACAGTGGTAACCAGACCAGGCAAAGCACACATATTGGCTGACCATTTATCTCGAATTGTTAATGAGGAGCCAATCTCTGGTGTGCCCGACGATGCTCCTGATGGACATCTATTCCAGGTTGAAGCTAAAGTACCTTGGTATGCCGACTTGGTGAATTTCTTGTGCACCACTAAATATCCGCCAGGAGCAAGCAAGAGAGAGAAGCAAAAGCTGTTAGCAGTGGCAAAGCACCATAGCATCATTGGGGGGCAACTCTATCGATATTTTGTTCATGAGAGCATTTATCGGAGGTGTCTCGAGGAAGAAGAAGCAAAATTAGTGTTGAGGGCTTTGCATGACGAACCTTGCGGTGGGCATATTGCTGGTGAACTGATGGCAAGAAAGATTTTATTAGCAGGGTATTGGTGGCCAACATTGTTCAAAGACTCGCACACATACTGTAAGAAATGTGACAAATGCCAACGAATGGGCAAGCCCACATTAGCACATGCTGCTCCTCTTACGCCGGTGTTGGCTCTTAAGCCGTTTGAGAAATGGGGAATTGATTTTGTGGGGCCTATTGATCCTCCCTCACGATGAAGATCCAATAGGTATATCTTGGTCTGTACTGATTATGTTACCAAGTGGGTGGAAGCCAAGGCTCTGAAGACTGACCGAGCCGTTGATGTTGCTAAATTTTTGTATGAACAAATTATCACTCGATTTGGATGCCCGTTGGAGATAGTGAGTGATAGAGGAACACATTTTGTCAACGAACTGATCGAAGAATTAATGGAACTCTATAAGATCAAACATAGAAAAAGCACTCCATATTATCCGAGGGCAAATGGACAAGTGGAGGTCACCAACAAAATTCTGGAACAGATTCTGACAAAGACAGTAGCTGTGCATAGGCGAGACTGGGATGAGAGACTTCTGGAAGCTTTGTGGGCATATCCAACATCTTACCGAGTGACGACAAAGAGCACTCCATTCTCCCTAGTATATGGCGAGGAAGCCATCTTCCCCATCGAAAAAGAAGTTCCGACATTAAGAGTGGCCATCGAGGCTAGGCTGGGAGAGGAAGAGTCATTAAAGGAAAGGTACATACAACTGGTCAAGCTGGAAGAAAAGAGACTCATTGCACAACAGAGTTTGGAAGCTATTCAGAAGAGACGTAAAGAGAGGCATGATAAGAATCTCAAGACCTATGTGATTCAAGAAGGGGATTTGGTACTAGTCTATGATAGTAAATATTATAAATTCCCGGGGAAGTTACAGACAAGATGGGCAGGACCGTTTAAGGTGGTGGAACTCAACTCTAATGGTTCCATGCAAATTCAAGATTTAGGAGAAGAATATGCTCCCGTGAAGGTTAACGCGCTTCGAGTTAAACCATATTTCAAGTAATATTAGGACGGGAGAAGCCAGACGAGATCCAAACGAAATGACGAAGTAGACTACTTGTACATACATGTATAGTATTATATATATATATGCGCATATGTAAGCTATGATTTGTGTGTCATATATATTCTTCCTTGCTAGCTCAAGAATTTTGGACTTCTAATATTTTTTGTGTTATGCAGAGACTGTTAAAGCCTAAGTAACAAAATGGCAGACCAAATTACGCAACTCTACTTGTACGAGCTAAGGATATATTTCTCGGACCAAACGTTTGCTCGCATGGACATAGATGTCGACGACTTTGAGACGGAATACGATGTTGAGGAAGCGCATTGGCTGGTATGCTTTATAAACCAGGATTTGGGTGTTGCATTTTACATTGAGTGTTTTGAGGAATACCTAGCTCGACATGTAGGATGGGCGGGAGATCGATACTACTATTTTGATCCTTCTAGGGAAATGCCTAACGAGGAAAACGATATCACATGGGCTTGGGCAAATGTGCTAACGCTAGGAAGTGATGACGGAGCTCCTGAAGTTGAGCCTGAATCGCCTTAGAGAAGTTGTCGGGATGCGAGTACGAAGTGAGACTACATGAGACATTCCGGGGACTCACATTCTAGGACACCTAGGGATAGGTATACGAGGGACTAAGGCATAGCTGGCTGTAGTTACCAAGTGAAGAGTTGAATCGATGAATACATATGTAGTGTCTGTAATTGAGAGAATGGAGTGAAGAGGTGGTTGATCTGTCAAAGGCTAGTGTGTATATGTTTTGCATGCATGTGTGGGAAAAGTGGGAAAGTCCCTTTCTTCCTCTCCCTAATTCTCAGGACTTGGGTGAACTAATTAACTATGAAAAGAAAAACGAAGAAAAGAAAAGAAAAGAAAAAGAAAGTGTGTTGTGTGATCGTACCAATGCGCTATGGTGGGCTAGTAGGTGGGTGGATTTATCCTCGCCCGGTGGTTAGGACCACGAGCCGCAGCTAGTTTCGCCATAGGCTTGGAATTATGTGTTTGTGTCTTAGCTACACGCCATAACGGGTTGGTAGGTAGGTGGAGCTATCGTGGCTGGATAGTCATGACCACGAGCCGTATCCAGCTTCGTTATGGGCTAGCTGATATATGTTATGTGTTATCATTTTGTGTTTGTGTGTTGTGCGCTGCATTGCATTGGTAGATGGGTGGAATCAACCTGATCGGGTGGTCAGGTCCATGAATCGCATCCAGTGTCAATGTAGGCCAACCTGTGATTAAAATAAAATTTTCATATGAAGTTATTCCCCGCTCCTGAGGGGGAGAGAGAGAGAGGAGAGGGCGATGATCGCCTGGAAGGGAACGTTATTTGCTTGTGTGATTGGTATGTGTTGGCTTGCGACAGATCAGCTCACTTTGAATCAACATTCTTGAAGGCACGGAGACTGTGTATGTACTTATGGATGAGGCTTTAGCGAGGTAATGCAACTATCTTGCTTTACAACTTGTGTGCTCTATCTGAGGGTTTTTCTCGTATGTGTGAGACTCTAGGGTTCTGATGTATGTCTTCACTTGCACTCGAGTTTCGATGGCTTTTGTAGGACGACGATGGGGATTCTTCGGGAATGTCTAGTCATGGAATGATTGTACATAGCCAATACTATATGCAATAATGGGGTATGCATTTTGGGTATTTTTGCATGTCCTGTTGGATTCATTTCAGTTGTTGTTGTTTATCTCGGTATTTTCTTTTCTGTTTTCCGCAATGGTAGTTGCATGTGTAAAATACGGAAAGGTATGCATGTGTTATTTTGGTTGAGACCATTGTCCATTATGGAATGTATGGGCAAATTGATGCATGGCTGAAATGGAATTGCATATATGTGCATGTTCTTGGATCATTTTGGAAGTGATTGATTTATATGTATTCATGAGTGATTTTTTTTTAGCACTAATAGCTTCGATGAGTGCAGGTTCAGTGGAAGTGGCGGCTCGATGAAAAGGTATGTGAACTAATTAAAAATTGACATGTTCATGGTTGTTTGGATTTTATTGCAGCAATAGTGGCTCGTCGAGGACGACTTCGCAAATAAGAAAAGGGGAGTATGTTAGCCCACAATTTGGTTGGTTTTTATGCACTAATGTGGGGTTATTTGGCAAGAAAATACGGTTGATTTCAGGTACTTGAAGAGTGGAATTGATGATGGATGAGAAGTGGTTGGAGTGTGTAGAGCCCTTCATACGGACATGAGGCCTGGGGGATATTTGGTGTGGGCTGCTACACCGGTGTATTGGACAGATGATGAGGACGTAGAAATCTGGAAAGGAATGGAGAAATTGACCCGTTCGATCTATTGGAAGCTTATGGCAAAATTATATGGTGATTGCAGATACAAGGGGAGTGCTCCAGATTAGCATGGAATGCTTTAATCACAAGTTGCCAGCCAAGAGACAATAGGTACTCTTGGTGCTATAGTTCGGAGCAGAACTGGGTCTCGGCAAGTGGGGTTTCTAACAAATCGACATGTAGCAGTGGACCTTGCTTATCCAAGCCAGAAGATGTATCACTCACTTCCACCGAACGTTGGACCAAGCGTTTATCTTGGTGCTGTGGAAAGAGCAACATCATTCATCACAGATGAAGGATGGTATGACATATTCGCAAGTACCAATCCAGAGACATTTGTACGTGCTGATGGTGCTTTCATACCATTTAGTGATAGCTTTGACATGTCACTTGTAACCACGGCAGTAAAAGGTGTGGGTGAAATGGGGGAGGCTTCTGTGGTGGATTTACAGGCCCTTATTAGAAGCATTGTGGGGAGGCAAGTAACAAAGGTTGGAAGAAGCTCAGGATTGACAAAGGGTACAATAATGGCATATGCCTTGGAGTACAATGATGAGAAGGGCATTTGCGTCCTGGCTGATTTCCTAATCGTAGGTGAAAATCAGCAGGCCTTTGATCTTGAAGGTGATAGTGGCAGTCTGATCTTAATGACAGAGGATTGGCGAAAGAAGCCTCGACCAGTTGGCATTATATGGAGTGGCACGGCAAATCGTGGCCGTCTGAAACTACGGAACAGGTATGGACCTGAGAACTGGACAAGTGGGGTGGACCTCGGGCATCTATTAGCATGGCTACAACTGGACTTGATAACAACTGATGCTGCTCTGCAAGGCTTCCTATGTTAAGAGCAGAAAATTTATGCATGATAACTTTAAGGCATAGGGGGCTCTGACAAAAAGAACAGAAAAGAGGAGTGGGGCTCTGACGAAAAAAAACCAGAAAGGAGTGGGCGGCTGTGGCTGGTTCTGGCGCATCCTCAAGGGGGGGGGGGGGGGGTATGCCCCTATATACAAAGGCGAGGGCCACGGAATTTCGCTGGCTCTCTCTTGCTTCATCTTTGGGCCATCCATTGCATTGGTGCTGGGTGCCAAGTTTTTCCGCTGAGGAAGTCGAAGAAGCTGCCAGGTGAAGTGATATTTGAGGGATATGTGCTGGAATATGGTACGGATCGGCTGGAAATACATGGAGGAGCAGAAGGATGGGGGCGCCCCAAGATGTACAAGACTGCAAGGATCGACCGAAGGAGATAACTCTACGGAGGAGGAAATCAAATGTTGGCTGAACTGATATGTCTACGGTAATTGCTGTCGTCGTCTTCCTCTCGTTTGCCATATGGTAAAATGATCTCTCAGATGGTTCTCTTCCACTGTGGTAACGTGAATAACTGTCATCTATGTATGGCCCTATCACCATGAGTGTCTAAATAGCGAATGTATCCGACCCCGACTGAACCAGCATCACCAATATTTCTGAGTTCTTTTGCTCGTTAATACCTTGTTTTTTTCTTGTGATTTGATGTCTTTGCGCTACTTTATGCTTCCCAATGATGTGATTCATCACGCATTTCTTACCGCACCCTTCTATTTGATCATTCCTCTCTGTGAGCCTATCTCTTGTGATTGATTTGACGCAGAGGAGGCAAGCTGTTGCTTTTGCAGTCTTTGATGTGCCCTTACAGATGGATATATCTGTTGAAGGGATAATGTTTTTGTGGCGTTTAAGGCGGGGGACCCTGAGGGACAAAGTAGATTGATTGGGATTTTGGACATTGACTTGAACTGGCAGTTGTAGAGGCTGTCTGATGGGCAATAGAGGCGAGTACAAATAGGCATGGGGCTACTGCGGCCTTCCAAGGTGCTTCTATTGGATAAGATAACGGTAGATTTGGATGTGCAGGCATGAGCTGTGTGTGGCCATGAGCTGACTTTGTTGCCTTCTTGCTCTCTGAGTGTCAAAAGAAAGGAGCAACAAAAATATATGGAACCTATATTTTCGATGGTCTGGAAACATGGCCATCACATATAGCATATGTAGCACAAGGAGTGTTGCAGTTTGTCAAGCCACTCTCAGAGGTTGAAGACTTGAAGAATGCTACTCTTATGAGAGTTGTATAGTGCCGATTGGTAATCTGGTAAGAGGAGAGAGTTAAGCAGAAGCTTAACTATGATCTTGACGATGGAAGAGTTGATCTTAATGGTGAAACTTTCTTTTAGCTGAGTGATTGTATCATATTAAAAGGTTCATATTGATTTGCGAGGATTATAATTATGGATAGGCCATCTTCCACATGGGAAGAGTCTTGTCCATTGTGGAAATCAGGTTGCTGCCCTCGTGCATCATTTGTCTGTATAGGGCACATCCTCTCAGTGAGATAAATGTGCTTTTTACCCATATAAAAAGGGAAGGGCAAGCCTCACTTGGGAAGAGTGAGTGGTTGGGCAGTCTTCGGGGAGTGCCCTCTGTTTTTTTTTGGCTTTCAAGGGCTGGAAGGAATCATCCAGAGTTGTGATTCTGCATCCTCAGAACTTTTACCAGGATTCGCTTCTCTGCGTCATCTCGCAGCTTGAAGAGACTGACGGATCAAGCACATTACAACACAGTCTTGTCGGAGACTTTAGGAAAATAGCCACATCTATTTAGATTGCAGGATCCGAGACTCTCACGAATGTAGTGTTTTTTTCAATGTGCAATTCATAATGCAATGCTAGAGCTTGAACTACCTATGAGATTAATGGGTAGTGATTGTCAAAATTTGTAATGCTATGTTTTAGAGCTTCCCAAATAACCTACAAGTCTTTATGATGCTACAATAGTCAGATCTTACTTTCTTCTCTCTGGGTCGCTACCAGGATAATTTTTTGGGGAAAGGCTCTTCCTTGACTATGCTAATGGGGGTTGTTTCCTGATATTGACGAGGATCCATTGCCAATCTGGGAGCTGGGCTTCTACCATTTCGGGGTTAAAGTAGCTTGTCCTCAGTCCATCAAAGAATTCTTGGCAATGGGCAACTCCATGGAATTCGAAATGGGAGGATGGTTCTCTAGGGGTGCAATCCTAATGCTCTCTTAAAGGAGGTTGATATTTGGATAATGCTTCAGTAGCTGTTCAGATAAGGTTCAAAGAATCACGACGTCCAAAAAGGGAGCGTTAAGTGTGGAGACGTCTATTTGATGGTATGTCCAATTTCATAGGCACCTATATTACAGTTCATGTGGGGCTTATAAAATTGGGGATCTATGGATAAGAGGAGAACCCTCTCATTTGCGCTTCTCTGGTGTTGAAAGGGAGAAAAGCAATTTTCTTTCTCCTTGCATGCATGCGTTGCTTGGTGTTGCTTCCTAGTCCATCAGTTGAAGGTTAGTAGCGTGATTGGAAACTCCTAAAATTTTCAAATGCCTCGAGAATGGTGTGAATCGGTGTACTAAAGCTCCATTTCCATTTGATTCTAAAGTTTCGGGTAGTTGTGTTCTCTTTGTTGAAGTATATTGCAAATCCTTGATACAAAGCTATGATGGCACCTTTGCTAGGGGAAAGGCAGTTGAGAAGAGTAGTTTTTTAGGAAGGGCATATTACAAGTTGATTGAATCAAACATTTTGGTGCGTTTGCCAGGAACATATGAGTTAGTGCATAGACATAGGAAGAATCCATTGCGAGATAATTGTGGGCTCTAGGTAATCCAAGTGGACCGATTCCGAGGGATTTGAACAAAATAAAGTCTTGTATAATCACTTTTTCCGTGGACTTGGAACCCCAACAAATGTTGTGGTCTTTCCAAGATGTTTGATAGAGAGGCTTGAGTAAGCACACCTTGATTGAACACGAACTCCTTGTCCGTTACCTTCTTGTTATCTTCATAATATATATACTCTATATCATTTGTAATGACTTTTGGGGATTCAAAGATTCTTGATTCAAATTCTTGAGGAACAATGTCTTCATTATTCAAGACTTTTGACTCTTGGACTTTGTTTTCTTTTAAGAACTTATTCTCACAATGAATTGCTTGATTGGTAGCCTCATCGAAAGTATTTAACAGAGATGTAGATGATAAACAACCCTTTATTTCATCTCTGAGACTGCTTTGAAATTGATTAACTCGATATTCCTCTTGATATGTGGATCCTTGAAATAAAATTTTGAAGTCTGATGTGAATTCTCCAACTGAGCAATCACCTTGTTGTAACCTCTATTCAAAGTCTCGAAGTTTTTTGTATATATCCTCTAGAGTAGACTCAATATTTCTAAGTATGGATATGCAGTCCATCTTTTCTGATACGAGCTTGATGTGGATAGTCCTGCCAAAATGTCACGGGAGCACTAGATTGTGCTCCTCGACTAGACTAGACAAGATTTCGAAAATATACATTTGATTACAAGAACACTCACAAAGGGAAAATGATACAAGAATATGTGATCGATACAAGATGTCCCACAACCTGGGACCTATAGGTATGGAAAACTCGACTAGAGATGATATAAGAGATCCCATAACCCAGGATCCTAAGTATGAAACAAGATATCTGGATTACAAGAAATCCCTTCTAGGAGATGAACTAAATACAAGAACGGACTTGAGAAGATCTCGTACTACTACGAGATTACAAGAGGACACGATAGGATGTCTAGGAACTAGACTAGACAAGACTCGAACAAGGAACAAGGCAAGAACTGGAACTGGAACTTGGAGAGTACTTACTTGGTGGTCACAACTCCTTGAGCTCCCAGGACTCGCATTGGCAAGACTAAGAATGAATGTGGCCAAACCCTCCTTATATAGGTTTTCCAAGGGGGGTTACAAATTGATGATATCATCAACTAGAAACAAGACTTTCGTGTGTCAGAATTCAACAAATAGATAGTTGATCTTGGGGTTTTGGCACATTCCAGACACAATGGTAGCATTAGTTTCTCCAAAATCTTAACCAAACATGAGATATAGGAAATTCACATGGAATCCAAGGTTTAAGATGGTTTTCTTTATATCCTTGACATCTGGGTTGGGATAAGAAAATCAAGTGAAGAGGCTGAAATGGATGGAAAATTGAACTTGGTAAGACACCCTTCTCTCATTTCACTTATCCTTACCCACACCTACACCTGTGAGGATGTTATCGTAAGTGTCCATGTGAAAGGAAAAATGGCCTTTGGGCACTTTTGCATATGTTCCTTAATAAAACATATAGTGGCCTCCTCAGCCAAAAAATGTAAGTTTGACCGCATTTGTAACAACTATGAAATTTATCTTAGTGCTCCCTATGTACTATGTTTTTTCTGCATATTCTATAGCCTCTATGCAGACTACTATGTGTGGTGACCAAGGCTTATGACTAAGGTGGCGACCAAGGCATAGATCTTGGCATATCTTGTCATCTAAGTCACCGAAGTCACCATTGGCACCGTTGGCTGCATGTCAGGGAGGACCTCAATGATCAAGGAAGAAAAAGGTTCCCGCCACTTCTTGAGAGGTCACCCATCCCAATTTGTTTGCCCTGAAGCTCGCTTAACTGAAAAGTTCTCGTACCACTAAGCTACACTCTTGTTGTGTCTAAAGAAGGGGAAAGATTGAGGTTAACATTATCTTGAACATGTTTTGGTGCATCAAAGCTTCATTCTTTGCTTTCAAATCTTGTTTTGAAGCATTTTTTGGGGTGATTCTTGGAGCCATTTTGGAGTACTTTTGTGCACATTTCTCTTTAGACAAGTTCAACAACATAAAAAATAGTGCTCTTTGTACTTCATCAACGAATATTCACCTTTGGGCTTGTGTTGTTCAACCACACTAGTAAATCTATAGATTTCTTGAAAGGTTTTAGTTATGATAGGATTAGCCATCGCAACTTTATGCATGTTTTTAAGCCAAAAGAAGAGTTGACAAACACTTGGAGGTGTTGTTGTCTAGTGTTTGGGCTATGAATTCAGCTTTTAAGTGCCATCTTATTGCATATATTGAGCACATACACACTATGTATGCTTCTGTGGATACCACTTATGTAGGTCCATGTGGTAATTGATATAGTGGTTATATTTTTGCATAAAGCCTTTGATGTTGATAAAGATGGTCGTGGTGAGGTTTTCTTAATTGGGAGACACCCAAATGTTAGGATTTCTTTGATGATGTAGGTGGAAGACTTACCCAACGTCGCCATAGGAGTTGTATGCTAGTTGTTCATAGGTGCTCAACAAGCCTAGTTGGCTTCTTTTGGGTAACTGAATATATGCAGTGGAATTAGTGATTCACTATGCACGTTAACATGGTAGCACTTGCAATTTTATGAGATTTTGACACAGGTCATATGCTCATTTTGTAGAGGATACTCTGATAAATGTTTTCTAGATTTTTTTGGTTTTTTCAACCATACAATGGTCGATTTACTCCTTGATACACTTATTGGTTTCAACACATTTATTCTCGCATAATCCTTTTGGTTGGTCATTACTATTCATTAATTCATTTTTTTGGGAACACTCTCTTGATTTTTTTCCTAGAATCTGATACTTGGTCATCCTTTTTCAGCCTTAGTGGAGTTTAGACTCTTCTAGCTCCATTATCATTCTATTCAGTTCTCTATCATCATGGTATCAAAGGTCTCAGACACATCTGGTGGATTAGGGTCTAGTGCTAGTGTTCCAAGAAGGAGCTATAACTTGTAGGGAAAAGACCATTTTGAGATCCAAAAATTTGATGGCACAAAGTTTGTTGTATGGAAGAATTAGATTAAACATGTGTTGATTTAGAGGATTCAATGGAAGACAACAAATGGAATCTCAAAGAAGCCTACTCACATGGATGAAGATGATTGGGATGAGTTGGACAAAATGGCTAGGTGTACCATTTGATTGCACTTGGAAAATGATGTTTAATTTATAGTATTGGAGTGTGAAAGTGCAAAGGAGCTTTGGAAGAAGTTATGCAATATATATGAAAAAGAAATGGCATCAGATAGAATACTATGCCTATTGAGGCTCTTATGGCTGATTCTCTTTCCCACACATGGCTGCTAGATTTTGGTGCTTCTTTCCATGTGACATCACATAGGGACTGGTTCTCTACTTATGCAACAAAGTGTCTTGGTATTGTGAGACTTGGTGATTCTTATCAGTGTGACATTGTCGGCATTGGAGACGTGCTTCTGCAACTCATTGATGGTTCAAAATTTACTATGCATAATGTATGACATATACCTCAATTATCATGTGGTTTGATGTCAATTGGTCAACTTGATGACCTTGGTTACAAGGTGGTATTCTATGCTCAATCCTTTTGCATATCGAAGGGAAATATGGTTATTGCAAAAGGAAGCAAAGTTGGCTCACTTTATCCTTTATTTGTATCACATTAAGAACACTTGTTAGTTGTTATTGAACAACCTATGGCTTGTATTTGGCATGGACATTTGGGCCATATATCTTGTGGTGAAATAGAAAATCTTCCTAATTTTTGCTAGTTACTTATATTATCTTTCTTTGATTTTTCATTTTGTGAGCATTATCAATTTGGAAAGTAAACTAGGAATGTGCACAAGACACACATTCTCTTCAATTCAACCTTTAGATCTCGCTCATACAAATATGTGTGGTCCTATGCCCACAAGGTCATTAGGTGTTTCTCTTTACTTTGTCACTTTCATAGATGATGCTACTAGAAAATTCTTGGTATATCCTATCAAAGCAAAGGATGAGGTATTCAGTACTTTTCAGAAACTCCCTTGCTTTCAGTTGAGACTGAAAAAGGAACTAAACTTAAGGCTTTATGTTCAGATAATGGGGGTGAGTATATCTCACATGAATTCAACCTTTTCTATTAGTCTAGAGGAATTCTTAGAGTTTACAAATCCTTATACCCCACTACAAAATGGTGTAGCTAAAAGGATGAATAAAATTATTAAAGATAGACTAGTTTCTATGCTGCATCATACAAACCTTTCACAAGGCTTTTGGATAGAAGCAATATTAATTGCAATTCATGTGATTAACCTTTCACCCAGTATTGCCAAAGGTTTGAAAGTGGTACAAGAGTTATGGATAGTGAAGCCACCATGTTATGATCATCTTTGAGTTTTTGGGTGTGACACATATGTTCATATACCCAAGAACCTTAGACAAAAGTTGGACCATAAGTCAAAGAAATGCATTTTTCTTGAATATGGTCGAGAAGGCCAATTTGTATATCACTTATGGGATCTTGAAACATGATCATTGATCATAAGTAATGATGTCATTTTCAATGAGTCTAAGATGCATAAACAACCCGTTAAGGAGGTTGAAGTGAGAAGAGTGGTGTTTGAGGATAGCATGCCTCTAGTTAGCATGCATAAAAATGCTGCACATAGGTATGTTCAAGAGAATTTTCTATCGATAAGTCTACAAATGGTCGACTTTAGTAACCATTGAGATGCTCTACATGTGTTTCAAATCCACTTGATAGATATGTTCCAGGCTTGGATTTTGTTAGAGGGTGGAGAGAGAGAGAGAGAGAGATCTGGTGGAGGACTTAGAGCTAGACCAAATGGATGTGAAAACAACTTTCTTGCATGGATATCTTACAAATGAGATCTATATGGAACAACCAAAGGATTATATAGTTTAGGCCTAATTTGTAAGATGAAGAAGAGCTTTTATGGACTTAAACAGTACCCTAGATGATGATACTAAAAGTTTGATGCTTTTATGAAATCTCAAGGCTATTCGAGAAGCAATGAGGATCATTGTCTCTACATAAAAAGATGCTTAGATGGAAACTTGATATGCTTGATACTTATGCCAATGACATGATGATTGTTGGGAAGTCCTCTTATGACTTGTGAATTCTCGAAAAGAAGTTGAGTGTGACATTTGATATGAAGGATTTGGGGGATGTCAACCATATTCTTTGCATGCACATTACTTGTGATAGGAGTAAAAGATGCATATACTTGTTTCAAAGTGAGCACATATCCAAAGTATATCACAGATTCCATATGTAGGGTGTAAAGACATTAAGTACACCTTTACCTAAATATGTGAAATTGAGCAAGGATAATTGCCCCATAATAGATGAGGAAAAGGAATTCATGACCGAAATTCCTTATCAGTCTGCTATTGGTAGTCTTATGTATGCTATGGTAGCTATAAGACCAAACATTGCATTTGAATATGTCAATCCTAGCAAGAAGCATAGGGAAGAAGTCATGATAGTTTTGAAATATGTGAGTGGTGGTGCTACGGAAAAGTGTCTATGCTTGCGTAGAGGGAGAGCATCCATTATTGGTTACACAGATTCTGATTATGCTCATTGTATAGACACTTGTAAGTCTATATTAGGAAGTGATATCTCTTGGAGATGTCATCTTCAAGAATGTACGTTTGTTTCCACTACAAAAGCAGAGTATGTTGCATCAACTGAGGCATGTAAGGAAGTGTTGTGAGTTTCTTTTCTTGCTTGTGATATGGGTCTATCTCATCATGACCTCATTTACTTAGTGATAGTCAGAGTGCCATTACATTGGCTAAGAGTCCAATCTATCATGCAAAAACCAAGCACATTGAGGTGATAATCACTTCATTAGAGATTGCTTAGCCATTGAGCACATTATTCTTGAGAAGGTTCATACTCGAGATAATGTTGTATATGCTTTGACTTAAGCTCTACCATAGGATAGCTTTCAACACTATTGTCACTTGATGGGGGTTACTTGAGTCATGACCTTACATAGTTACTTGTATACTTAGTAACATGCCCATTAGGTGGGAGGTATATTTTGTATACTTACACTTAGGTATTCTTTATTTTTCTCCCATATTTTCTTTGGTCATATTGGCCTTTAGTGGGAGATTGTTATTGTTAGTGTGCATGTGAGATGCCAAATGGTTGTCGGACACTTTTGTATATGTTCCTTAATAAAATATATAGTGGCATGTCAATGATAGACTGTAAGTTCGACCGTATTTGTGACACCTACAAAATTTACCTTCATGCTCCCTATGTACTGTGTTTTTTCTATGTATTCTGAAGCTTCTGTGTGGACTACTATGTGTGGTGCCTATAGCTCGGTTTTTCTACTTTGAGGGTATCATCGTGGAGCTCTTGAGAAGGAGAGTTCATCGTGGTGCATCGCCATCAAATTCATTTAGAGAAGCCATAACTTTACACTCAAAAGTGTGATTTTGAACATCTTCATGTCATTTCAAAGATTATCTTCTGAAACTCACATGCCAAAAAGTGTCATGCCATTTGAGATAAGATTTGATAGGTTAAAACAAGTCTCAAACACTTTAGTAGAAACTATTCAACAACTTTTGGCCATCATTTTGGAGATTTGGTGTTTGATCTCGCTTTTGTAACTTAGACCAGTATCGTGGAGTTGAAGGGTAGGATTTGGAGCCAATTTCAAACCCTAGAGAGGACAAGTGAGAAGTGATAAAGTGTTTAGTTTTGCTTAGTTTGAGCTCTGGATCAATTTTTGGAGCTATATTTGGAGTGCTTATGTTGTCAAAATTGTTCTTGGGCCATCTAGATATGTCCAATTTTTCTCTCACCTTAAAAGGAGTTGAAAGAAGATATGTATCACTCCATAGATTATGTCAACGCTACTTTGGAAAACTTTGAACTCATCTGGGAGGTGCTCTTGTGCTATTTTTCTCTCTTTTGTTTTGTAGAAGTTACTTCTATTAGCATTGTTATATCTTTAATTTTAAAATTTTGGAGGAAAACAAGGAACAAGAGCTTCAAGAAAATACACAACACATATCCCCGCATAAAGAAAACAATGATGAAAGAGAAAGGCCAAAATATGAGAGAGCTTGAGCAAGAGGTCGACCAACACATCGATCTTTATGATGAGTTCCTAACATATGAAAATTTAACGAAATCAAAGGCAAAAAGTAAAAGTTAGAAATTTTCATAGGTGGCATATCACTCTTCAATCAACTAAAAGTCCAAATAGACTCTATGGACACACGGGTTAGCTCTTTCCTTGCTATGAAGGACATAGGGACTTCTTCTCTCCTTATACTCGAGATTGCTAGGAAGGAGTCATTTCATCCTAGATCACACAAGGGGAAAATCTCTAGTAAGACTCCCATCCTAAAAGGATTAAAGCCACCTAGTTTCATGAGGGATGATGGAGAGATGAACAAGGATGCAATCTACACTTTCTTAGAGAAGTGGAATGATGTGAATTAATGAAAAGGCACCCCATCTAAGTACCCATCTAAGTCTCAAGGAGGAAAACTATATCCATATTGGCTAAACCACTTTGAAACTCTGTTCTTGAAAGTGTTTCTTCTTGAGAATGAAGAGGATAGGAATGAGGGTGAGAGGGATAGGAATACTCCGAGAGATAGAGAACTATCTATTTGTATATCCCACTATAGGGAGACAATCCTTGAACTTAAGGCGCTTGATGACTCTCATAAGACTAAGGGATTTTTGAGAGGCTTACATAATGGCATAAAGAGCGAAGTGTGGAGAAACAGACCAAAGACATTTGAGGAGGCTATCAAATATGCATAGAGTTTATGAAGATCATAATGATCATCAATATACTTATATGGAGATGGGTCAGCTCCTCAAAATGTATTAGTACCACTAAGTTCAAAAAACAAGTAGTTATGGAGAAAAATAGATTCCTTATTAAGAAATAAAAACCACAAGGACCTAGATTACCTAAAGAGAAGTATGAAAATTCCAAATTGGAGAACATTTCCTTTAGGTGTTTGACTCCTAATCATGTATAATGGAATTGTCCATTACATAAGGGGGAAGATAAAAAAGGAGGATCAGTGACTTGTACAACCTTTCATAATGTCAAAAAGATAACCCACCTTGTGCATAAACTTCCACTTCATGGTAGGTTTAATCACAAGGATGTGGATGAGATGCACGAGGATATAGAGCAAACCTATTGTTTAACTCAATTTTTATGGTCATGCTAGTTTGGATCAGATGACCTTTGTTAAAATATGTGATAGTGTATAGCACACCAGATGAGAGTCATGATAGATGACTACATCACTCATAACTTTATAAAATACACTCTTGTAAAGAAAGTACCGCCTCCCAAATAGCCAAATGCACATAAATACATGGTATACATGATGCGAGGTGAGGATAAGAGAATATGGGACACTATGATTTCCAATATAGAGATCCATATTCAGGGATATTTGGATCATGTGGACTTTCATATCATGAATATGGATATAGGAAACCTTCTATTAGGTAGAGAGTGGTTATGGGGTTGGGAGACACATTTAGACACAATTATCAAAACAATACTCTCGAGTTTACGAAAAGTGGAAGAAAGTTTTATTATCCAAGAGAGAGAGATGTACTTGGTGCACCTCTTATTTACTCTTTAAAGTTAGATACTTTATTTTAGTTTCAACATGTAGAAGATACATTTTTTTTTCTATATTTATGATCTAGATCATTGCATGGATTGTTCATCTTATTAATATATTCATGAAAACATTGTAATTCAAGACATGAATTTCCATTATTCATTTTTGCAAGAGTGTGTTCTGTAAGATTTTAATGATTTATTGTTTGAATTTAAATATGTGTTACCCATTGATCTTCCAATAGGGTTAACCACGAGAGAGAGAGGGGACATTGGATGTGACATAGATAAGTTACTAACACTAACCCTATTTCTAAGCCACCTTTCAAAGGCTTAGTATGTCATAGCACCAAGAAGTATAGAGAAAAATTCTTGATTATTAGACAAAGGCTACATTAGACCTAATAACTCACCATGGGTACCACCAATGTTCATGACTCCTCGTGAAAAAAAAAGATATCCCTATGAGGTTATGCAATAGATTATAGAGTACTTAACAAGGTAACGACCAAGAATTGGTTTTCTATTTCTAGGATGGAAGATGTATTTGATGCATCAAGATAGGTACTTTATCAAGCTTGATCTTAGATAAGGATATCATCAAAAGGTTAGTGGCACAAGATGTCCCTGAGAGTGCCTTTAGAACTATATATGGGCACTATGATCTTTTCATGATGCCATTTTGTCTCACCAATGCTCTAGTCACATTCATGAAACTCATCAATAGTGTTTTACAATCATATCTAGGGCATTTTATGGTCGATTTCTCGGATGATATCCTCATATATAGTATATTGGAAGAGGAACACTAGGAATACTTATGTAGGGTATTCCAAATTTTACAAGAAAATTTTCTCTTTGTAAAAGAGCCAAGGTGTGGTTTTTCCAAAACAAAAGTTAGATATCTCGGACATAATATGATCTCCAAGGTGAAATCTAGATGGAGCTTGACAAAGTATGGCCTATCGTGGACTAGGTAAATCCTAGAAACCTAGAAGAGCTTCATATCTTCCTTGGTTTTCATGTTTCTATCCAAGATTCATTACAAACTATCTCAACATTGTTGTCTCAATGAGAGACCAATATAAAGAGAAAGGGAAAACCTTTTATTGGGAACACGAACACAAGAAAAGTACATTAGGGGAAAAAATGAACCCTGCATGGGCCTTTTAGATTAAGGAGTGATTAAGGATGGACCAATGAGAGGAGGGTGGTGGCCACAGTCTAGTCTCTGAATCTACTAGAGTAGGACTAGGCTTCCCTTGGTTTGTGCTAGTCAAAGACTCTAAAACCACTTCGAATTTGTGGTTTTGTCGAGAAGAGTGGTTTACGTCTTCCAAATATTGAATTTAAGCCGTTGGATGGGCCAACGATCGAACGGATTGTATGATCTCGCAAAAGTCAAGGCTCCATAGATGGTAGACCGTTCGATCATTCAACGATCGTGTGACTCCGATTCAAATCGCAGAAGCCAATGCGCTAGAAGGTGTGAGCCATTAGATTAGCACAAGATCTAAGGGCTATGGATCACCTCCCATCACCCAAGACAAGTTTTGTCATGCACCCTTGGATCCCCCTTTCATCGGACGGACGCGAAGTACAACCAAAGTTGAATCAGCGAGAATTGCGGACGCTTGTTGGATCTTGATGGAATCGGACGGCTATAGATTGGATACGGATGAGGATCAGCTAGAAATGTGGACAGGCGTTCGATCACGAGGACATCTGAAGGCTAAAAATGATCTGCGTTTTTTATCTCAACGCGAACTGCAGAGGACCATTAGATGGTCAGAAATGAACGATTCCGATTGACTGCAGTTTTGACACTCTCTCTCTACTGTGCTATTTGGCCACAGGTGCAATCATTATTGTCTCTCATCCTTTTTAATCTTGATCGTTCAAAAAACCATATCCAATGGTCTAAATCGAATTCGACCCATAGTTCACTTGAAGCTTTTTTTCTTCTATATTTTAATGGAGAAAACCATCAGTGGTATTTTGTGTCCCCTTAATCCTTTACAATCTTAATTTTAATCCCTAAAAATTAGGGATCCTTACAAGGCCTATGCAGGGCTCACTTTTTCCCCTAATGTGAGAAAGTTGAAGGTAGCAATCACTACACATCCACTTTTGCATGTTGGAGATCTCAATAAACCCTTTGTGGTTGAAATTGGCATGAGTGATTTTGCTATAGGAGTGGTTCTGGTATAGGATAGTCTATCAATGGCTTTTGCAAGTAGGAAACTAGAATTGGCTCAGTTGACTCACTTAGCCACATGCCTATGCTTAAGGGAGTGAGTTTTGCTCAGATCACCTCTGAGATACTTGAGTCTATTAGAGGGAAATGTAGGCTTGATCGTACATATTTTAAGATATGAGAAGACATTGAGAAAGGGGATCCTGACACATGTTTCAAATGAGAATGGAATATTAATAGATACTAAAAAAGAATTCAAGTGCAAGAACTACAACATCCATGATGGATATCTCTTGTACAAATGTAAGGTGTGTGTGTTCAAAGAGATTTGGAGATGAGACACTATATTCTTTATGAGTTTCATGATACACCTAGTGCGGGACACCCATGAGTTAACAACACTTATGATCTTGTTAATAGACAATTTTACTAGCCTAGACATCATAAGGAAGTCCTAGAGTATGTGCTTAAGTGCACAAAATATCAGGGTTATAAAGCTCAAAGATTAACGATATGAGCTCTTCTCCACCAAGTGGATATTCCCAATGGGAAGTGAAAAAGTATCTACATGGATTTTAAAATAGGATTATCTAAGACATTGAGAGGACATGATTCATTTTGGGCAATAGTGGATAGGTTAACAAAGATGGCTAGGTTTAGTCTGACATGTGGTAGACTCGAGACATAATTAGCTAGATTATTTCTAGAGAGTCTATAGTAGTTGCATGGTCTTTCTTTAGACATTGTTTTTAATGAGGATATGAAGTTCATTGGTCACTTTTGGAGAGCATTCTTCAAAAGGTTGGATACCAAATTTAGCATGAGTATGGGCAAGCATCCAAAACTGGATAGGTAAACCAAGAGGGTTAACCAAATCCTAGAAGATATTCCATGATCATATGTAAATGAATGGAAAACTAATTGAGAAGAGTAATTAGCCATAGTAGAGTTCACATATAATAATGGAATACACTCTTCCACTCAACATAATCCATTTATGCTTATGTACATGTTTTAGCCAAGATCTCATTATGTAGTACAATTGTAGCATGATGAGTCCAAGCTACAAAAAACTTCTTGGAAGAGATGAACGATATTCTTAGGCTTGCTAAGGAAAACATTAGGAAAGCTCAAGATAGGGTTAGAGCCTATGCTAATCCTCAAAGGAAAGAAATTGACTTTCAGGTAGGAGAGTAAGTCTATCTTTGAGTTTCCTCTGGTTATTAAACCATGAAGAGGGGACCTAGTAAAAAATTTTATGATCCTTCCCACTACTTAAGAGAATTGGAAAGATGGCTTACCATATCCAACTTCCACATAGTAGTCAAATTTATCCAATGTTTCATGTGAGCCAACTAAAAAGAAGTCTATGTGATCTTAGCAACCTCATTCTTGATAGTCAGGTACTAGAGCCTCTTATTGCTCAATATGTTCCACATGAGCATAACAAGATACTATGCACTAGAGAGAAATGGACAAAAAGGCATCTACATAAAGAGTGTCTAAGAAACGATAGTCTGGAAGATAATGCTATATATGAACAATTCAACACCCTATAGAGATGATTTCATGCCTTTGTTAAGACTTCCTAGGAGTCCTCTTAATATGGAGGATATAGACAGCACCATGAAGAGATGACCATGTACTTAGGATATATGGGGTTCCATGGGAGTACATATTATAGTATCTCTCTCTCTCTCTCTCTCTCTCTCTCTCTCTCTCTCTCTCTCTCTCTCTCTCTCTCTCTCTCTCTCTCTCTCTTTGATAAGGAACTTTCCTCAAAAATGGACTTAAGGGGAAGGAACTGATATATAGGAGCATATGATGAGGGGTGTGAAAACCACCCATTACATGTGAGCATATGATGAGGGGTGTGAGAAGATTGAACACATGTGGCACCTTGTATGGAGCAAAATGGATGCTCAATCTTTTAGAGAAAGTGGGAGGTAAGTATAGAATACTATGTGGCTCAAAAGTTTAGAAGATGATCATCTCCATGCACTTCTTTTGGAAGATATAACCAACAAACTCCATCTCTGTTCAAACACCATCCACTTCCTCCACCAACAAAAATAGAGGATATCATCCAGATTCTTTGACATTTTACTTTTCAAGCCAAGGATTTCACATTGATCCATGGTTTTTCCTTTGCTCCTTAAAATAAGTGGAGAATTACTATTCATCAATCTCTTCTTTGGTTTCGCTAACAAGAATTAATATAAAAAAATATTTATTTGGGTCCAATTATTAGTCTCACTAGATCACCCTCTTCATCAAACAAGCTTAAGGCATTCAATACTATTATGAGATGATTCCCCTCCTTGCTAGTGTTCCTTCTAATTCTAGGCTTGTATTTTCTTCCTTTTAATGTCTTCTAGGGGATTAATATGGTAGTCTTCATATGCCTCTTCTAGGGGATTAATATGGTAGTCTTCATATGCCTTTGATTTCTATAGTACAACCACACATTTAAAAGGTTCTTGCAGCTCATTTATGGGACGGGGATGTTTTGGAGACCTACCAGGATTTTGATTTTTTCCTTGCACTTTTGTATCGAGGTTGTTTCCACACTCACATGAAGAATGTCATTTAGCATTGAGAAAATGGTTCTTAACTCCTTGTGTCCAATGTAGACTTTCTTTTCAATAAAACCTCCTAGAAGTTGCACAATCAATTCAATGTAGGTGTACAAGTAGAATGGGAGACCTATTACCTCGAGCCACAAGGGGTGCTTGCTAAACTTTTCTTTGTTTGACTTGAATCATGCTTGCATCATAATGGATATAAACACATCTTTGCTACCCACCATAATCTCAACTCGAGCTTAAATGTCCGTCTCTTCATTTTTGAAGATGACCTAGATTTGGTTTGTTGGTAAAACTCGGGATCTATAACCTGAAGTCCCTCAAGCAACCACTCCTTTGATAACAAAGTCCTTGATCCTAGGCTAAAGGTTATTGATGCAAAAACCAACGAATAAGATGTAACTTATATAAGGGCTCTTACTTCCTTCCGAGGTAGAAAAGTGATCACAAGGTGGCACCACAAAGCTAAACTTATTAAAGACAGGCTTTGCATGGATTTGGAAATGGCTTGGAACTCGCATTCTCCTAAACGAGAGAAGCGACCATGTACTCTTCAATCAAATCCCCCATGTGGAGGTTCTGTAACAGATATGTATATGTAGACCATTTGGAAGAACATTTGCGTGTTGGTTCTCAAGTGTCGTGAGCTCCTCATTAACATTCAAGATAGAGAGTCCGAAGGGAGCTCCTCATTGACATTCAAGATCAGGGGCTGGTGATGGACTAGTAGTAGTAGGAAGGACTTTGTCTTAGGTCTACTTGTACAGCGCTTTTCAACATTATGTAGATAGAGCACATGCTTGCAATCAGTATGTGCAAAAGCATGTTGTTTTTTCTTCTACATCAATGTGCCTTGCTTTTCATACTGATTGTATCAGTATTTTTTGCTAAGTGCTGTGATTTGAGAACATGAAAAAGAGGAATTATAAATGAGAAATAACGCTTAATCACTGAAATAAAATATCTCGTATTTCAATTCAAATCAGATCTTCAAACAATTCAATTCAAACCAGCCTTCTCGTATGGCCTTAGGGTCATCCCTTCTCAATTTTTAATTTTTAGACATTCAACCTTAGCTTTGTGAGATTTGGGGGTTCCATGAGTGCTATGCTTGTCGTTGCTTTCAAAGTCTTCCTAGTTGCAGGCATTCAACCCTTGTTTGATGGAATTCGGGGTTTTCATGGGTGCTATGTTTACCTTTTTTTCAATCTATCAAGAATACTACATCTCAAAGATTAAACTTCCTTTAAAAAAAAGGGTCTTTTTATAGGAAAAAAGCAAGCACACTAACACATGCTATGAAATAACAAATCTCGTCAAATCACAACAACAGATTAGTCTCATGAAAAAACTAAACTTTCTGTCAAATATTGTTGAAAGTTTACGTTTTTGGATGGTCATGGTTTCTCAAATAAAAACAAGACTTTGGAGGCAGACGGGGATAACCAGAATATCTTCCGCTATAAATTAGTATATACAACACTACATATCCTTCGGGGGCCATACTTTCAAGTTCTACTATTTCGACACATTGAGACATGATTATAACGCACATCCAGTGTGTTATTCTTGACTGAAATATGAAGATGAGTTAATTTCCGAGCTTTCACTTACAACTAGACATTCAAGAGATGCAGGAATTGGAGGGATGGTATGAGGCAAACTTCCTTCAAGCATTTGTACAACCTTGCCCATGGTTGGTCGTGAATCCTCATGGTCTTGGATGCACCAAATTGCACAGTATGCCAATCTTTGAAGCTCTTCCATGTTAGCATTACCTATATCCATTTGACAACCATAGAAAAGGAAAACGAGCACACTTAATAGGAGAATACACAAGGAGTCCAAACAGACGCACACGGTGCAATATCGATGGTTTTCCCATGTAGATGCACTGGATGAAAACTCAAAGATTTGATGATAAAATGCAGGTTTTTAAATATGTTCGTGAGAAGGGGATAGGCAGACGAGAGAGAGAGAGACCCTTTAACACACGCATGCGCTTCTGCTCGGTGCATATATAAAAAAAGAGAGAAAAAGAAGAAGAACGAAAATAAAGGCGTTTAAGACATTCACGTGCAGAAACATTAGAAACATGTTCAAATAGGATAGCTCATAAGTATCTTATTGGTTTTATCCATCCTTATAAGCTCTATATATTTCTCTCTCTCTCTCTCTCTCTCTCTCTCTCTATATATATATATATATATATATATATATATATATATATATATATATATATAATGCATGTGTGTATCCGTATGTTACATACGTTGTATGCATGACTGAAGCGTAGACTCAATTGAAAATCAAAACTCTTTTGTTCCTTTCTGTTGACATTTCCAACCAAAAAAGGAATCGCTCTTGTGAGTTGAACTGTTGAAGATGAAGGCATGCTAAAATTTCTTGCAAAGAAATACACAAACCGCCTTTTCAGGTACGGAGCGTTTTTCCCGTCTATATTAGTTCTCTTAGAAGAGAGAAAATCCTGTGGTGGTCGTACTTCTCTCTCTCTCTCTCTCTCTCTCTCTATATATATATATATATATATATATGTGTGTGTGTGTGTCTGTAAGCATGTGAACATGCCCTATTCACATGAATATTCCCACTCAGCTACCATAAACTCATCAATTTCGTTGTCCTTAACACTACAGATGAAAGATAGTCAAAGGACGACAATAAAGGCGTTTAACACATGCACGCGCAGAAACATTAGAAAGATGTTAAAATAGTAGAGCTCATAGTATCATATTTCATATCAGTTTTATCCATCCTGCTAACTTCTAAGCAATAAAATTGAAAAAGACCCTCTTAAATATATATATATAGAGAGAGAATATATATATATATATATATATATATAGAGAGAGAGAGAGAGAGGCGTGTATGTGTCTGTATTTCTAAGAGAACTTATATGTGCATCTCTTTGCAAGAAATTTTAGCATGCCTTCATGCTTCAAGTCACAAGAGCGATTCCTTTTTTCGTTGGAAATGTCAACAAAGAGGAACAGAAAGAGATTTTATTTTCAATTGATTTCGACGCTTCACTCATACATACAACGTATATAATATACATATACACATTTATATGTGTGTGTGTGCGCGTGCGCATGTGGGTGTGTGTGAGCATGCGGTACCCGCATGAATATTGCCAATTTTCCACTCAGCTACCATAAACTCAAGAGTTTCTTTGGCCTTAACAGTACATATGAAAGATATTCAAAGAAAAAAAAACACACTACTGAGCTCGTGTCACTCTCAAGTGACGTAATTCGCAGTCTCTAGAAGCTCATTTTTGAGGCTGGAAAATACGTTTTTTGGTTACGCATGCTGAAACAAAAGGGCGCCAAATTTAATGTGTCAAGGATCTGGTAATCAGTCACATGCTTATTGAGAAAGTGAATTCAGAGTAAACGTAGGTGTGATGTAGACTACAGTAAATTCCGCCTTGTAGACAGATTGGTTTGCGTTCATGTTCGACCTGAAATTCATACTCCAGCTTTGTGGTCGATTACGTGTAAGATGAGATGGCCTTCCCCCTTTCCGAAGAACTGGTTGTGTGCTTTTATTTCCTGTTGTTTTCTAAAAATAAAAAAGGTGATCTGAAGTTGCATCATTATGATGCACACTTATGCGCCATAATACTTTGGGCAATTCTACGCACTCTATGCATGTATGGATTGATGGCCTGTCATATATCGAGTAAATCGCTCCCTCAGCATTTTTGAAGGGATGACCCTTGCTTAATTAATCGTGGACACTCAATGGAAATACGAATACAATGTCCAACAGATAGAGGATGACCAAACTAAATGTCACAAGTTGCAAAGTTGAAAGGGGCTGTTGATCGGTATGTTGATCTTATCATGTTAATCAAAGCAACACAAAATAACGCCAGCATGCCTATGCTTACCCTGCTTATTCGATTGAAAACAACAAACCCTAGTTAAAGAGATATCCACCTTATAAGCGCTCTCTCTCTCTCTCTCTCTCTCTCTCTCTCTCTCTCTCTCTCTCTCTCTATATATATATATATATATATATATATATATATATATATATATATATATTGTATGTGTATGTTACATACGTTGTATGTATGAGTGCAGCGTAGAAATCAATTCAAAATCAAAACTCTTTGTGTTCCTTTTTGTTGACATTTCCAACCAAAAAAGGAATCGCTCTTGTGACTTGACGCATGCAGGCATACTCAAATTTATTGTAAAGAAAATAGAGAAACTACCTGTTTAGGTACGGAGCGGTTTTACCGTCTATATTAGAATTTAGTTCTCTTAGAAGAAAAGAAAATCATATGGTGGTCGTACTTCTATTTTAAAATAAGTATATATATATATATATATATATTTGTGTGTGTGTGTGTAAACATGCCCTATCCACATGAGTATTCCAATTTCCCACTCAGCTACCATAAACTCATCAATTTCGTTGTCCTTAACACTACAGTCTACACATGAAAGATAGTCAAAGAACGACAATAAAGGCGTTTAACACATGCACGCGCAGAAACATTAGAAAGATGTTCAAATATTAGAGAAAAAACGCTCCGTACCTGAAAAGGTAGTTTGTGTATTTCTTTGCAAGAAATTTTAGCATGCCTTCATGCTTCAAGTCACAAGAGCGATTCCTTTTTCCGATGGAGATGGAATCATGGAACACAAAGAGATCTTATTTTCAATTGATTTCGACGCTTCATTCATACATACAATGTATATAACATATATGTGTGCGTGCGCGCGCGCATGTGCGTGGGGGTGTGTGTTAGCATGCGCTATCCGCATGAATATTCCCAATTTGCAGTCAGCTACCATAAACTCAAGAATTCCGTTGGTCCTGACTCCTAACAGTACATATGAAAGATATTCAGTTAAAAGAAATACTCAGATCGTGTCACCATCAAGTGACTTAATTCACAGTCTCTAGATTCTAAAAGCTCATTTTGGAGGACATGAAAATACGTTTTTTGTTTACGTATGCTCAAACAAAAGGGCGCCAAATTCAATGTGTCAAGGCAAGGATATGGTGATCACTCACATGCTTCTGAGGTACTTGAAGTTTGGCTTTCTCGAAAGTATCTGCACATGCTACTCATGAGATCAACATATTGCTTATTGAGAAAGTGAATTCAGAGTAAATGTAGGTAGACTATAGTAGATTCCGCCTTGTAGACAGATTGGCTTGGGTTCATGACACATGTTCGACCCGAAATCCATACTCCAGCTTTGTGGTCGATTATGTGTACTGTTCTAGTGTAAGAAAAGATGGCCTTCCCCTTTCCGAAGAACTTGTTGTGTGGTTTTATTTCCTGTTGTTTTCTAGAACTAAAAAAGGTGATCTGAAGTTGCATCATTGTGATGCGCACTTATGCGCCATAATACTTTGGGCAATTCTACGCACTCTATGCATGTATGGATTGATGGCCTGTCAAATATCGAGTAAATCGCTCCCTCAGCGTTTTTGAAGGCATGACCCTTGTTTAATTAATCCTATATCGAGTAAATTGCTCCCTCAGCATTTTTGAAGGGATGACACTTGCTTAATTAAAGGATGACCCTTAATTAATCCTAGACACTCAATGGACAAGTTGCAAAGTTGAAAGGGGCGACAGCCCCTCTTCACTGCGGGCTGTTGATCGGTATGTTGATATTATCATGTTAATCAAAGCAACAAAAAATAACGTCAGCATGCCTATGCTTATCCTGCTTATTCGATTGAAAGCCATATCCAATGAGAAAAATGAGAAAAGAAATGGTGTATGTTGGATAAACATAGACTTGTCTGATGGTCAAAAGATAGCAAGATAATTATGTCAATGGATAATGGTTAGAAGACAGACTTCTAAAGAGTTAAAGATCCCAAATCACTGGTGAAAGAGTAAGACAATCGTTTCTCTCGTCAATGGAGGCGATGGAAAATTACGCTAGGTTGTCCGCCATTGAGCGCATGAGCCAACTGGAAAACTACAATAAACTGCTGAAGAACGGCGAATGATGAAAAGAAAAGAATGCTGTGTCTTGCAGAAACCAGCAGCGTTTTGTGAGCAATCAAGGAAGTGAATGGTAATCAATTGAAATGATAATGATAAGGAACATTTAATAAACAAGTGAAAAATTAGTATTCCTTGATGAAAAATATGGTTACCTTCTAATTTGGGGTCCAATAAAGAGAGAAGATCTGCTTCGGGTCTGTGGATAGCTTGAGCAACAGAAACCGGAAAGAAATCGGCATCCCTCATTGCCCTTGAGTTCTCATCGAGATTGATCATATTACGATGACCACTGATGAGCTCGAGAATGGTCATTCCGAAGCTATACACATCTGATTTAGATGTAATCGGCATCCCTGCAATCCACTCTGGAGCAAGATATCCGCGAGTGCCACGGAGAGTAGTCAGTACATGGCTGAATTCACGGCCAATAAGCTTGGCAAGGCCAAAGTCTGCAACCTTGACATTGAACCAGGTATCGAGGAGGAGGTTTTCTGGTTTGATGTCACAGTGGATGATGCATTGATGACACGACTCGTGCAGGTAGGCGATGCCCCGAGCAGCTCCTAGCGCGACGTTGAATCGGACATCCCATGGCAAGCAAGCACTGCCATCGTTCTCTTCACGGAAGAGAACACGGTCTAAAGACCCATTTTCTGCAATTTCATATACGAGTAAGCGATGCTTACCCTCGGAGCAGAAGCCCAGTAGTCTGACCAGATTCACATGTTGAATTGTGCCGATAGTGCGCACCTCCGCCCTGAATTGTTTGTCCCCTTCATCAAGCCTGTGCAACTTCTTAACGGCCACGGCCAAGCTAGCAGAGTTGCCAGCGCTTTCAGAATCTAGAGCAATGAATCCCCTATAAACAGTGCCGAATCCCCCGCTTCCGAGCTTCTCCTTGAAGTTCTTTGTAGCTATCTGCAATTCTGAGTAAGTGAAGGCCCTCAAACCTGCTTCTGGCGTCTTCACGATCGCTAAACGCTTTCTTCTCCACACCCGCCAAGCCGCGAAAGCGGCTATGATCACAGCGATGATGCAGGCTATCGTAACCGCGACACCTACTACTATTCCTTTTTTACTTTTGCTATTTTTATTTGCAGCGGAAACCAGATCTATGGAAGCCACCCTCAGATAGAATATGCCTCTCGCTGAAGACGATGATACAGTACCATCATACAAAGGATCACTGAAGAGCGAACAGTTACCTTCTACATCATTACTGAAATAAAATCCATTACAAGAGCAATTTACAAGGCAAAGTTCTTTGCAAGTCTGCAGATCCGTCGATGTCAGGGAAGAAGTAAAGGTCCAGGTAAAAGACGTCTGATTCATTTGGAGGAACCCGTCACTGCTCTCAACAGTCTTATTGCAGCTAATGGGGGTTTTCCGCTCACAGCCATGAAAATACGCCTGCTGATCCCACTCGAGTTGGTTTACCGGGCGGAAGCCCTGTTCTGGGCACAAACAAGTGGGCTGACTTGCCTGGTTACACAGGGAATACTGACCACACAGGCGAGTTACCTGACACGGGTTGTTTGGCCTCAACCAGAAATCGTTCCAATTCTGCTGACTTGGATCATAACTGGATTCCATGATCAGGCCGTTGCTGTTCATGACAAACTTGGAGATATTGAAGGCCGCAGCTTGATTCGCCTTCACATAGTACGTGAAGCCATTGGTCTTGTTGAAGGTAAAGGTGTAAATGAATGCATTAGTCATCTCCGGGACATAACTAAAAATATTGCCATTCCATGGGCCACTGTCCCAGTACTGGATTGTGCCATTGTAGACAGAAATGAAATTGCTGTTATTCCCCATTATCAGATAGTAAAGACCCTCTCTTGGATCTGTACTTGTAAGCCATGACTGGAGCTTCTCTCCTGGACCCAACGACATCCCTGGGAGCCAAGTGTTCCCCGGATTACTGAAGCTCTGCCAAACGATGCTATCGTCGCTCCTCATCAACACCAGATTGCTGGTATTCTGGAGCAGCAACGTGGAAGCGTTGTTCCCCGTCCCGCCGATCGACCAGACAATCTTCCCATTGTCGGTCAAGTTCACGGATCCTTCGGCGGTGAAGCTACAGACGGCAGCTTCTGACACGAATTCATTTCGATTTGCAACCCACACAGCCGTAAGCGGCTTCAGGTTAGCGTACGTTACACCCAAATAGACGCGATCATTGATTGTGAAGAAACCGAATTCGAATATTCCATCGGGAGAGCCGATAGACTGATTGAGGAGCAATCGCTCTCCCGATTTCAATGAAGTAAGATTTGCTGCATCAGAGAAGAGTAGGCCTTCCAGCGAAGCCCAGGTTATGGTAAAGAGGAGAGTAAGAGTGAAACCGAAGGGCATGGCGATGAATGGACGCTTGTACATAATGAACTTTCAAGAAAGGATTTGAAGTTCTTAATATCTACGTTGTCGTTCCATCAAGCTTCTCTCCTTTCCTGCACTAAACGCAAGAACGTCCCGTTGAAGTTAGAAGCCGTCGAAGTTGAAAGTTTCATGTACTTGTGATGCCTGTGGGAGTTTCGAAGTCTGCGGTAGTCCATCTTCGTCAAAGTCTCATGTAGTTGCATCTTCTGCACGGCCATGTCATTGTCAGTCAACCTGTGTACATAAAACGGACAACAATCTGCTCAACAACGGGATCATGGATGTCATTCGCTGTTTAGAAGCAAAATGTAGTACAAATTACAATCTTCTGTTTAATCGAATGAGAGTTTGTGTTGAAAAAGCAAAAGAAGCCTTTCAAAAGCTTAAGAATATATCTCCGCAACATCTTTGGATATGCGAGACCCCCCGCATCGGAGGGGGGGTACTCCTTTGGGGTTCAAGCATCGGTGGGCGTCGATTTTCCTAGACTCCGCCTCTAACCATCACCACAATGGATGCTTGCTAACTTTGGGGGCTCGCAACTTTCTATGTGGTTTTTGTGTATGCCTCTAATTCGGAGCAAGAGATAATTAAGACATGGAATTCTCATTAGGGAGTTCAACATGGTGGAAATTATCTCCGATCGGTAGGACCAAAAGGGGCAGTCAATTGACAAACTCAAAAAGGTCAGTTGGGGGTCATCTAAAATCACACCTAGATTTGATTGATCTTAAAGAATTCTTATAAGTTTCTCCTAGTCTAGCAACAAATCAAAATCGCTTGGCAAGAGGCAAAAAGGTCAGTTGGAGTTGGGGTCATCTAAAATCACACCTAGATTTGATTGATCTTAAAGAATTCTTATAAGTTTCTCCTAGTCTAACAACAAATCAAAATCGCTTGGCAAGAGGCTTTCTAGGTTTGATCCTCCTGTGCACATTGTTGGAATAAGATGATTAAGTCTAATCATCAGATCTTTCGAAATGAGGAAGGAGCGATCTCGATGAAGCTCAAACTGAATTTGACGACTATTATTGTCTATCAAGATAATATTATTGGACTGTTCATGAACCTCTAGCGACTTTATCTAGCTGCAGAGTCTTGAAACCTTTGGCTTGCTTTTATTTTTGCGATATGGAGTTTTAATTGTTCTTTGAGCTCAAACTTAAACTGAGATGCTTCTTCTGAATGTGCAAACAACAAGAAGATGTGCTCAAACTACGAAATTTGACCTATGGCATCCTCTATAGTGGCAAGAAATAGAGTGTAAAGGACAAAATAATACCTATTTTCTTGATCTTTACCAACATCCTCATAAGATCATAGGTTTGCTAGTGTCTTCTATGATGCTTATATGAGGAAAGAGAACTACCATGACAAGGAGATTGTTGCATACAAATGTGCACAAGGGTTCTCTAGCAACATTCACCTACTAAAGGTGGACATCATTGCCACTTTTGCCAGTTGTAATTAACCAAAGAAAGCTTCTAGAGAGAAGTAAATCCAACAAGCCGAGAAGGACCTATTTGGATAAGAAAAATTGATATCAATATGGGTCTGTAACTAAGTATCCCCACCTGTATTATCATAAAAAACAAACGTGCATAATTAAGCTTGGGAGGTTATGATTATCTAAGATTCCAAGATCTTGCATTTATCCTTCTTTAAAATATTTTTAGTAATATTTCAAGAATTTTGGACCACAAATAGAACAATTTTGTCTCTCTTAAACCTTTTAAATGCTCTACAATCACTCCTATTTTCATAGGTTTAAGCATGCCATGTATATAAAACTTTATTTTGCTTTAAACCTCTATGGGATTAGACACTACCCTCATCTTTGAACGGTAAGATCTTCCCATCAAAATGAAATCCTGGAAATAAAAGTTTTTGTAAGGAGTTAGACATTGCCAAAGCAGATCACCTTGCTAAGACCTCTCCAATATGAGTGAGAAAACTCTAAATAACTATAGTGGCCAAGGTTTCAACACATGGTAAAATAAAATTAAGAGTCATCTCATGAACAAACAACTATGGTATATCACAAAACCACTTGCACCAAATTAAATAGTTGAGCATAGAAGATGGCCACCATTGAAAGGAACGAACAAGCACTTTCAATGTTACTCGCATCCCTTGAGGATATGTATGTACATTTCTTGGATGATTGCATAACTAAAAATTAAGCATGGACTACTTTAGAACAAAATTTTGGAACTATGTCTAGAAAATAACACTTAAAATGAAACTTTATTCTTACCATGTCTCAAGGATAAGATATACCTAATCTTCCAAACAAGTTAAAGAGTATTTGCATCCAATTAGCTTATGCTCAATGTAAGAATTGTCCTAAAATCTCTCTTCAAAGCGTGAAATTAAGACTTGTGAATGATGTGTGTTTCACTCTCCTCCCATCCATTATACCCCCTTGCACCCAAAATAGTAAAGCTCTAGAATGATCTAGTGTCAGCATGTGGCCAGCAAGCAACACTCATCAGCATTACCATTGAATACCTTAGGATATCCCCCCCAAGCTAGGGACCTTATTGGTTGACCCTTGTCTCACACACACCTAGAATGGTCTCTATAGACCAATGTCTAGCACTCTCTCCCCCTTTTAAAGATCATTGTCCTCAATGATCAATGCGGAAAATTACTTGCAAACCAAAGCTTCTAATTCCTAAGTAGAATCTCTAAGCAGTAATCCTCTCCAAGCTACTAGATACTCTTGGATGACATGTTTTCTCAATCATTTTTTTCTTTGGTCTAATATCCTATCTGGAGAATGATATGTGCTATCACTTTCCTGCAAAGAAACAATCCTCTCTATGATCTTATCCTCCTTGGAAATATACTTTCTAAGTTTACTGACATGAAACATTGGATGGACTCTGCAGTCTAGAGGAAGCTCTAATTGGTATGCAACATCATTAGGATTCTTAATTATCTTTCAAGGTCCACAAAACCTTGGTGAAAGCTTAGTACAATTACCTGTGTATAGTGAAGTAGATCTAGTTGGCACTTGAAGAAAAAATCCATCTCCTTCCTCAAAGACTCTAGGAGATCTCATCCTGTTAGCATATTCTTTTGCCCTATCACCTACTTGCTGCATATTACTTTTAGCTATTTCTAAATTTTCTTGGAGGTTTGCGAGGAAATCCAAAGCGCTAGGACATTTCTTTAGCATTCCTATGGTACTGGGAGCAGTGGGATACATGCCATAGTTTATCTCAAAAGGAGATATTCATGTTGCATTATGAGATCTATTGTTATAAGCAAACTCTACTAATGGCAATTAACTATCCAAATATGTTTGCATGTCAAACACATATGCTCATAGCATGTCCCTAGAATCTAGTTGAGCCTCTGAGTCTGACTGTCTGTCTGTGGATGGTCACCACTACTCATTTTCAATAACACTTTCTGTTTGTCAAATACAAACTTCCAGAAGTGTCCCGTGAATCTAACATCCTTATTTGAAACTATGGATGTCGGGAACCAATCTGAAGACATGATGGATAAATATCTCCACTACCTATGGAGCTTCTATCGTCTCTTGTGTGGGTATAAAGTGAGCCATCTTTCTCCATCTATCTACCATAACTAGGATAGTATCCTGCTTCATTTGGGTCCGCGATAACCCCACTGTGAAGTCCATGGATACACCATCCGAGTTGTGCTTTGGAATCTAGAAAGGATGTAAGAGACCTAGTGTCTTAACCTTTCTACTTTGTTGACCTAACAAATAAAGCATTGTTCATATGTGTGGACATCTTTGGTGAATCGAGGCCGCCAAAGTATTCTTCTAACAACTTGAATGGTCTTGTCACCACCAGGATGCCCGACATAGAGGATATCATGGATATCATGCATGAATTTTGTTCTCAAATCTCATGAATTTGGTTCGCAAACCTTTCCTTTTTGTTTGATTATTCCATTCTCCATTGAGAAATTGGAATACATACTTGACTTGTTTGCTTTGCTAAGGGAAGAAACAACTAGAACTGCCTTGTCTCCTATAATAGAGACATCTTTGATGGCTCTAATTATCTGTAAAAAATGTGGATCTTGTACCTGTGCTTCCTTTATATCTTGAAGAAATGAGCTTTCTAAAACTGTAAAGCTCATTTGATACACAATTTATAATAATGCATCAGCTATAACATCCTTTTTGGGTCTTCTATACATGATTTCCATGTGAAAATCTTGCATGAGCTTAGCCCATTGAGCCTATCTGCCTTGAAGATCTGGCTGACCACAAAAGTACTTGAGTGTATAGTGATTTGTGTATACCTTAAAGTCTGCACCATAAAGATAGTGTCTCTAGACTTTAAGAGCATGCACCATCGCATACAACTCTTGTTCGTGCATTGGCCAACTGGGTTGTGCACTACTCAACTTTTTTCTTTCAAAAGGTATTTGCCTTCCATCTTGGGTGAAGACTGTTCCTATAGCTATGCCGTTAGCATCTATCTCCATGCTCAAATGGTTTCTGTGGATCTACCACTTTGAGTATATGATCCTCTAAAGTAGCTTGCTTTAGAGTATCAAAAATTTCTTGTTGCTCTTGCTTCCATGCAAACGATACTTTGCCTTGTAGCAAGTTCATCATAGGCACTGCTATTGATGAATAAGAGGAAATGAATTTGTGATAGAAATTAGAAAGTCTTGGAAATTACTGTAAGTGCCCCTCATCTTGAGGAGTAGGCCAAGCTAAAATAAATGAGACCTTCCTAGTATCCATATGAACCCCATCGGTCTGATATCACATGCCCGAAATACTTTATCTCTAAAAGAAACAACCAAGTCTTGTCTAAATTCACAAACAACTAATTTTCCTTTAGCTTATTTAATACTAATCTTAAATGACTTTCATGCCCATGTACATACCTATTATACACCAACAAGTCATCAACAAAATCCACAACAAGATTTCCAATGAACGGATGTAAAATATCATTCATAAACATCATGAAAGAAGGAAGAGCATTTTTCAAACCAAATGATATAACTAAATACTCATAATGCCCAAAAAGGGTCTTGAAGGTTGTTTTATATACATCTTGTTCTTTTACTCTAATTTGGTGGTAGCCACTTTTCAAGTCTATCTTACTATATACAAGTGCTCTACCAAGAGCATCTAAGAGATCATCTATCCTGGGCATCAGATATCTATGCTTGATGGTAATCTTACTTAGTGCTATGTGGTCGATGCACATCCTATAAGATTCATCTTTCTTCTTCACCAGAAGAACTTGTGCTAGAAAGGACAAATAGTTGGGTTTGATCGGCCCTTTGTGCAAATACTCATCCATGACCTTGTGGACTTCATTCTCCCCCTACAAGCTCATTCAAAATGGTGGTTGAGAAATTAGACTCATCCCTGGTACCAATTGGATTCTATGCTCAATGTTCTTGCAAGGAGGTAAAACCAAAGGTAATTCTTTTAAAAAACATCTCTTGGAATTCTACTCTTACTTTATCTGAAAGTACTTGAGCATTCCAAATAGAGTTTCCTTGACTGCAAGAATCCATCGCTACATAAGATGAATACACGAAATAAATAAAATAAATATACTTACAATCAATCTTGAGCAACTTGGTTGTGGTCACCAACCATGTCTCTTGGGGATCTGGCTCTCCATGGATCAATAATCACCTCCTCTCATGCTCAAATTGATAAACATGTGAAGTAGAATATACGACTGCTCGTTTTCTAGCATGCCACTTTTTACTTAGGATTACATCAAAATGGGCCACTCATGCTATCTCAAAATCCAATCTATCCTCATAGGACTAGATCTGAATAGGGAGACCTACTACTCATCGGTCCCATGTCTCAGTTCCCTTCCCATCATCTAACTCCACTATGTAAGAATATTCTGACTTCATAGTGTCTAAGTGTAACCTTCTGAGTAGGTGGGAACTAATGATATTAAGTGTAGACCCAGTGTCAAAGAGGACCTTCATCGACTGTCCTGTCATGGCTTCTCTCATAACAATGAATTTTGTATCAAAGAATTGGTGTTCTTTTTGTGCCACTAGCAAAAGCACAATGTCTGGTATAGAAGGAATCTTCTTCATGGCCATCATGGCTACTATAGGAGATGACATCTTAGATGGGGAATCCCCAAAATCCTCACCTACATCACTCCTTGCTTATGTAGGGTTTATGAATATGGTCGCTACTACCTTTGTCTTCTTAGGATAGTCCTGAAAGAGGTGTTGTCGTAGGCATCCATAGCATAATACTTCCTTCATTGCCTTCTCTTTTTTCTCAGGGGTAAGGATGGACTTGTTATAAGCCCTCTCAGCTAGAGCAAAGACCTTTATTTTTCCTCTTGAAACTATATTGATCATGTGCACCTACTTACCCTCTTTCTAAGGCTATGCACTGGTCAAAATAGGAGTGGAAGTGGAAAAGGTTCGACTCATCTTAGTCCACAAGGATCTTTGGCCCTAGGAGCCTATTCCCTTGTGGTCATCCTCATAAACTAGAGCCATCTCTATGGCATATGCCAAAGAGTGGTATCTCTCCTTTCTAACTAGAGTTCGGATAGGTTCTCTAAGTCCCAAGATGAACTTGTGAGCTTGGAGAAACTCTGGGATAGAATTAGGTACCTTAAGAAGTACCTCCCTATACTTATATGCATAGCCCTAGACGGTTTGGTTTTTTTGACTAATGAAAAATCAAGTATCTAGTGCTCTAGAACTCTCATCAAGTGGTACAAAATTATATAGAACAAGACTTTGAATTATTCCCATGTAGTGGCCTCTGTCTTGTGATCCTTGATCTTATGCCACCACCCATGGGTAATGTCCATAAGATTATAAGTCGCTTGCTAAATCTTCTGCTTATTGTCCATGATATGGCATAGAAGGAAGCACTACTCCCACTTGCGGAGCCACTGCTCAACAACATCAGCAGTCCATGTGCTAATAGAGTTGTGATATCTTGGCGGCTTAAGATCCTTAGGCTCTCATTGGACTTCTCTTACAAGAACACTCTTGCTAGGAAATTCTAGGGTTTGATGCTCATCCAGAGCATCTAATTCCATTCCTAACAGGTCGCTTTCTAGCACTACTTCTTCTTTCTTGGAGCTATGTATGTGCTCAAAGATGTCATGAAGTGTGTTCTTTGGTTATGAAATCCTAACACTCATGGTCTCTATGGGATCTAAAGGGTGATCAACATGTGCATGTCAGCCCTAAGTGGTGAAGAAGATCTTGGATCCATACTAGGAAAAAACAATGTTCCTTTTTTTAATGTTTTTGATGGTTTTTTTTTTTAATTTGTGTGTTTATGTACACCTAAAGTAAGAAAGTGGCAACAAAAAGTAACTAGTTAGAAACTTTTGCATAAAGAAATGAAAAACAAAAAGCTTTTAGTATTCTTTTCTACTTTTATTCTTATGCATGCAAGAATTTTAAAAAAATTGGCAAAAAAATAAAAACAAAAATAAAACTAAGTACACTACATGCACTTTCAAGGAAATGTGCTCATGGGTATGCAATACATACAATATGACCAAAGGGCACTACATGCCATTGTATAAAAAACCCTCATGCTTGTGGCATGAATACAAATGATAAGAACATTGAATGTTCTTATTTCTTCCTTGTGGTTCTTGCGAAAGAAAACACTACCATCCTATTTGCATACAAAACACACAGCTAGAAAAACATATGGACAAACATATGATGCATATGTAATGTGATATGCTTGTTCTAGATGCAAAATTGTGCATAAAGAATGTAGAAATGCATAAAAACCATGAGAAAACTTATCTTAGAGTTTGAAATTTCCATGTGCAAGCTTTTGATATATTTTGGTAGTGATGTGTATGAACACAGTAGGACTACCGGTGCACTTTTTTCCCTCTTTAAGGGTTTTTCCCCTTAGCTTGTTTATACATCTATAATCCTAACATGTCACTTATCTTTGTACATGCTATTGGTGATACATTCAATATTGTTTGTTGTGCTCCAAGCTTCTTCTTCTTCATTGCATTGTTCACGTTCTTCTACAGATGCAAAACTCCAATAATTGGTATCAAAGCAGGTCATCGCTTCATCTAGGGCGATCAAAAGCTCAAAACTGCTTTGCTCTGTGGTGTCAAAATTGTGATCTGAACTCGTTTTGGCCTCCAAACACACTAGCACAGCACCTATGTAGGCAATTTTATCCTTTTGTGCCAAAATTATATACAAGTTTTGGTTCATCGGTACAAGCGCCTCAAAGTGTGTTATAGATCTAGCAAAACTCGACCAGGTAGTTATGTTTAACATTTCAAGTTTTGCATCACAATATTTTAATTAGTCGCCATGGCTGAAAGCAATGTTGTATTCCATATGTTCGCTATTGAGGATAGATTGGATGGTACAAATTACCCATTATGGGCATATATGATGCATCATGTAATGGTTGCAAAAGGATTGTGGAATATTGTGTAGGGCATTGAAAAATGACCTACTACATGTGTAAATACAATTATTGAAGGTGATGTAGATAGTGTTGAAGATGACAATCTTCAAATTCATGTTCATGTTGCAGTTTCTATTGCACCTACTACAAAGAAACTTCATTGGGATGTAAAATATGCTAAGGCACATGAATTGATAGATTTGTCTGTCAAACATGCCATTATCCCTCACATTTCCTCTTGCAAAGCAGGAAAGGATGGGATACACTTACCACTTTGTACTAGGCAATCCAAATGCCTTAACATTTGAGGAGTTAGTCTTTGTTTCATTGTAGGAAGACTAGTCCAGGTAGAACAGGTCCACTATGTGTGGTGCAGATCAAGATTTCCTAGCTAATGAGAAGGGCAAAGGTAAATGGGCTCATCTACTAGTAAGCACACATCTCCTAATTATGCACAGTCAAAAAAGGAAGACAAAATTATTTTGCAAATACTGTAAAGGAAGTGATCATGTCATAAAGAGTTGTCCAAAATTGGTTGCAAAAGAGGCAAAGAAAAAAGAGCTTGGAATGGTTGTTGCGAAGGGCTCTACACCTAAAATAGAGTATGCTAATGTTGTGCAGAATGAAGAATGGCCTTTTACTATTGTTTGCAGTTATGACCCATCTTATCATGAATAGTGTATGTCTATAGTAGACTCAGATGTTTTGTACTTTGATAGTGGGACAACCAAACATATTATCTCATAGCACAATTTCTTCATTTCACTTGAGCCTACCCCTATAAGGAATATTGTCACATGTGCTAACACTCTTATTATCCCATAATGGGAGCTAGTAAGATCATTTTGACTATTGCTGATGGTAGTTCTTTTACATTGTCAGATGTTTTTTGTGCTACGGATCAAGAAAATTTTTTTATAAGTTTCAGCATTAGCCAAGATTAGCTTGCTTTTGAAATTTGTTGATGACAGATGTAAAATTCATAATCTATCAAATGGCGATGTTATTATTGCTTCTGGATTTTAAGTTGTGGGCTGCATAAGCTCATAGATTATGCAAAATCTATGAACGATTCAGCATGTGCCGTTCAAGCTTCTCAGGCTATGTTGGATGCAAATCTTTCGCATGCATGCATTGGAAGTTGTGAGGAACCCTACGTTTCGTGCTCCGAGTGAGCACATTGAGGTGCACTATGATTATGTTAGGGAGAGGTTCTCCACTGGAGAGATCAATTTGGCATACATGCCTACATAGGAGAACATTACAAACCTTTTAACAAAGGCTCTACCTAGGGAGAAGTTTGAAGCTTCCCGCAAAGCTTTGGGCTTACTTCCTTTTGTGGATTGATTTCACATAGCTTGACACTTCCTTATACATGAGTGCCAACTCCTTGTCCACTGCATCACTCCAAGGGGGGATTTCTTGATATATTTTGGCTACATGTGTGGGAAAGAGAATCAGCCGTAAGAGCCTCAATGGCCACAATATGTCAATTATCAACACATCAGCATCATCAAAAATAGCATTAATTTCTTCAATCTTCATATCCCAAGAAGATGGCGCATGTAGCTGTTTAACATGCCATCAAGATTCTTCCCTTTACCTTTAGCATTCTTTAATGCATAACAATCTTTCTTCATGTGTCCTTTCTTGTCAACATAATGGCATTCAATATCCCTCTTCTTTGATTTACTTCTACTCTTATTCCCTTGACAATTCTTTTCCTTGTTCTGACTCTTGCCACACTGCTGATTCTTTCCTTGGTAAGAATCGTGAACATTATATGCATCTCCACTCTGAGTGCCAACCATAGATTTTCTATGAATCCCCTCACTTAAGTGTGCTCCACATATGTCATCATTGACCAATTACCTCTCTTTCCACATCTTTCAGAGGGCCTCGCCTCTTATAGCATTCCACAATGCCAAAGAACAATCCATCACTTCACCCACTAATGCTTCCTTCCAGTTGATTTGTCCCTATAGCATCAGGATTCTCTTAAGGGCTCTCAAGACCGACACTGACTTGGGGCATGAAAAGAAGAGGTGTCCCAAGTCCTCCTTCCATTTAGGCAATGTTTGCACCAAAGAGGAGCATCACAAATTTTGTTAGCTTTTACATTAGTCCAAATTCCTTCGTGGAGGATTTTGCACATAAGAACCTTTTTTTTTTGTCTCGATGAGGGGATGCCAAAGGGATTGGAACTTAAAATCCCACTTTAAACTCGATCGAGTTAGTTTCCTAAGGATAAATTGTAGGAAAGCTTTCTTAGCTAGTTTCCTTAGATGGTACGATGTGAGGTGATATGTACACGTCACCCGAAATTTTGATTGCATTGAAAAAAAAGAAGAAAAACAAAATAAAAGCGGACAAGTATCCCTCGTGAATGTCTTCGGTATCACAAGAACTACCGTGGACCATTGGATTCACATCTCTTTGGACGGATAAGATGACATATCCCATCGAGGAAAACGCTAGCTCCTCTCAACCATTAGTGAGCTTGTCACTCAAATCAAGTCATTCGTGAGCCCTTCCATAACAATTTCATTGGGATTATGTTCTTTTGAGCATGAGAGAACAAAGAGATGTAACGGTCATTTCACATAAGAAAGAGGAACATGGGGTCCCCAAAAACAAGTAAGGAAGAGAACAATGATGTAAGGGCCATTTCACATAAGGTACACATTGACATGTGTACCTTCCTATTCACATAGCGATTGGAGGCCTTTTACATCTGCATCATAGAACATTCTTGATGTCCCACCCCTCCCCCCCCCCCCCCCCTTCGCCCTATACACATTGTTGTATTTTGATGGTCGTACTGCCTACTTTTGACGTTTTACACCGTAAACTAAGGTTAATATGTTTTGGAGACCTTCATAATTCAAGATATTAAATACAACTATTACCTTAAGATAGCCTTCAAATTTGAACGGGCATAGCTACCTATCAAAATACAACCCTCCCTATACATGAACTATTATGAAATCTTGCACATAGAGTAACATCATTTGTTCATTGAAGATCAATATTTTTTTTTATGTGTTCTGTGATCTTTAATGCACAATGCACTAAAGCAATACCTTCATTCCACCTTTCATGTTTGAAAAGGTGACTAATGGACCCAAAAATCTTTTGTTCATGGAGAAGTCTTCAACATCCTCGCATCATTTATAAAATATACCATAGATTACAAGAGCCTAAAAGAGAATTACAAAGAAGATTTATAACCTTAATGTCCTCTTTGGGGGGCTTCATATGTTATTCTATCTAAATACACTAGAGTTTCTCTTTCGGAGGCTTGTCGAGGTTGACCACACAACTTTCCTTCCAAATCTTCCAAATTGCATCACTCCTCTTACTTAGGGGTAAAGCAGATGAGCAACCGATAAGTCCTCTTACTTAGGGGTAGAAAAGGCTTTATTATTTATTTTTTAATTCACTTTTTTTCATTTTCAATGAAAGTTTGTGCAGTTGGCTGCAAACATCTAAACATTTCTATATTATTTAACAATATAAATTAGGAGGATTTCCCCAACAACTTAGAAAGATAGCTATCTAGTTTTCTTCAACAAAGATTTGGATGAAGTAAAATAGAAACTATGAAGCTCTACAACATACGTATCCTTCGAGTGTTTATCTACAAATATGTTCACCCCAAAGTACCTTCCCTCTTGATAGATTTCATAGCCTTGATTAGTTCATGCCTTGAAGCTAAAAATTTTTACAAGATGAAATTTATGATACATCAATTTCTTTTTGTTCATTCTTATATGGATCTAAATGGCTTATATGAACCAATTTGTTAGAGGCCAAGCACCATAATACAAATCCCAAGTCAAAAGGATTATTTATACATGGGCTTCCTTTTGGGGCTAATATTAGAATATATTGGAGAGTTTTTTTTTTTGGAAGAATTGGCTAGACCGAATTTTGTAGCTCTTCCTCCTCTAAGGCCTAAATGAAGGACTTTTCTTTGCAAAAAAATAGCTTTAAATTAAAGTCAAGAGGAAAATACAAGAGATCTTATCATCTCCTTTCTATAGGATCCACTTGCTTTTATCTTGTTGTTCTCTAGAACAAGCACTCTCGTGCTCAAAAGGGGGATGTATTTAAAATATATTATTCTTTTAAAATATATTAAAAGGGGGATTCGTTTTATGGTCCACTCTATGGGTGTCTCCCCAAAGTTGTTCACACATCTCTACTTTCAAATTTTCCAAGGGGCTTCGCTTCTTATCACATTCCTAAGAGCAGCTTCTAGTTAATCCGAGGTCCAATTTGAGGACTTTTCTAATTTGTTTCCACATGATAAATCTCTTTGAGCATGCGAAAAGATGTAAACAATTTCCTCTCTCTCTCTCTCTATCTCTCTCTTTATATGATATCTTTTACACCACAGGGGCACACCAAGCTTGAGGATTGAGGTTTGAGGTAACATATTGAGGTTTGAGCTTGTTCCAAGCTTTCCAAAAAAAGAAGACGAAGCCAAATCCTTTAGGGATGAGAAGAATTGGGTAAAAAAGAAGCATGATGCAAGTACTATCATTCCATTGGGGTTCTCGTAAGTGAAATATTTTGGTCATCCATGCTTTGATCATACATTTAGTAGCAAGCTTGTTTGCCATAGCCCCAACATCAAGAATGCCTAGATTTCCCACATCTCTAGGGCTAGATTATATGTCCCACTTGATTTTTGGGACACCCACCTATTAGAGTCCGTTGTCAAAGGAAGCTCTCGCACGCCCTTGCAATTTTATCCAACTCATTGTCATTTGGTCTCTATCAAGGCAAGAAGGAAATTATGAAGGAAATGAAGAAGGTAATGATCACCATCGCTTTTTCGGTCATGTTGAATTACATTTGCTTCTAGTACTAAAGCTTGGTTTTGAATTTATCTAGATCCAATCCAAGCTACAACCCATTAACATCCCACATCCCTATATGATCCTTGTCAAACAATCGATGTCTCTAGCTCTTTGCAACCTTGGCCCTCAAGAAATTGAGGTGTTGTCTTCACCATTGTCTTAAAATCAATGTTGGTGTGGTTTATTTTGAATCCTAAGGCCATGCAAAAAGTATTGAGACAATGCTAAGAAAAGGTGCAAGAAGTTAGCCTCATTTAAGAAAAATTCATTTCATCCACATAAGCCTAAGAAGCATCTAGTGATGCTCGTGTTTAAGGAAGAAACTTTGTTGTTAAAGAGTCATAGCACAATGTTAACCAAGAAACTGTGGCCATCGATAGCAATAGTGAAGAGCATTGGGGCAAGCGAGCAACCCTATCTCATGGATTGCTTGAGCACAGTTGACAGAGATGATCTTCAAGAACTTCGAACCGAAGCACAAATCTTTGAGGGATTCCAAGTCCCAACTCTAACCTATCATAATCTTTGTCAAAATCCATTTGGAAGAAGAGCAAGCTTTTATTTGACTCTGCTTATCTTCATATAGCCAACTCCAAAGGTGATTGGGAATCTAATTGGAAAGCACTTTGGTAATAACTTTGTACGTGGTCTAACCCATTGTGATAGGTATTTATATGCCAATGGGTTTTTTGTTATCTTTCTTGGACATCAACTTAATGGCACCTTCATTCATGTATGTAAGGAGGGATCCAAAGCTTAGCACTTCTTTCCAGACCAACCCTATTATATTTTCTCTATTGTGCACAATCGGATGATCCTATTCATTGAGAACAATTTCTAGAAACTTTTCTTATGATCAAAAGATCCTAGAGAGCAATGTCTTTAGTATTTCAATCTTTACATCATGAAAAATATGTATGTAAACTACTTGATCTAACCATTTGTAATTTGGATTTTTGTGTATGAAACCAAAGAAATTAGGATTCACTCATTCCATATTTATTAGATGACTTACATTACATCGTTCAAGGTTTATTAGACGACTTATATTGCAATGTTTTATGTGTATCTTAAATTGTGAATCTGAAAATTGTACATGATGAAATATATGAGACATTAGTTCATTTTCTTGTTTATTCTTATATGGATATACATAGAGATCAAGTTTTTCTAAGGACCATATTACAAGAAGCAGCTCAAAAAGATTATTTATACATGAGCTTCCTTTTTAGGATAATATCAAAATATATTGGAGATTTTTGTTTTTTAGAATTGGCTAAAATGAGTTCTATAGCTCTTCCTCCTCAAGGGCCTAAATGAAGGAATTTTCTTTGAAAACACAAGCTTTAGATTAAACTCAGGAGTCAAATACAAAACTTTAGGTAAAAAGAAGCCAAATGATCTTATCATCCCCTTTCTGTGAGATCCACTTGCTTTTAATTTTGTTGTTCTCTAAAACAAGCACTCTAGTGCTTAAGAAGGGATGTTTTTAAAACATATATATAGTTCTTTTGTCTGAGAAATCTAGGGATTTTTTTATGGCCCACTCTATGGTGTCTCCCCAAATTTTTCACACATCTTTACTTTCAAATTTTCAAGGGGCTTCACTTCTTATCACATTCCAAAGAGTAGTAGATCAGCTAATGGTCTCAACCGGTAGAGCTTGCTTCTAGTTAATTGGAGGTCCAACCAAAGGGCTTTTCTAACTTGTTCCCACACCATAGAGCTCTTCAAGCACGTGAAAAGAGGTGAAATTTTATCTTCTCTCTTTCTCTCTTTCTATGAAATCTTTTAAACCACATGAATACACCATAGATTTTGTTGGCTCTAATGTTGGTCCAAATCCCATGGTGGAGGATCTTCCATAAGACAATGACTTTCTTGCTTCGCACTAGAAGATATGTGATATCTTTCAACTTGAAATCCCATCTCATCTAGGTCAATTCTTCACCATATCTTTTTGAGAATGTGGTGCAAATCTAGCATTCCCTTAATTTATGGAATGTATTCAATCTTGTTTCTATTTCCCCATTCCATCCCTCTCAAGTGGAGAACTTCTTGGTTGATGATAAGATGAATGTTTGACACATCCCAAGCATTCGCTCTTTATCTCAATAGACATAATTCATCATAGTACAACCTTTGGAAGGTCTTCAAGCTTATCCACTTTCTTATCTTCTTATTCCATAAGTGCATTTAAATATAAAAACTACTTATCCATAGTTTCTTATCTTTCTAGACATCTCCAAATATGGGGAGCCAGATGGAATCATTCACTCAAATTTTGATTGCACACTTCTAGTCATTGTTGGTAACGTACTCCTTTGAGCTTGTTCCAAGCTTTCCAAAAAGAGAAGACAAAGCGTTTAGCATAGTCATAAATCTTGCATAAAAAGGGAGGAGCATAGATAAGGATTTTAGCAATTCCCCATCTTAAACACCATCTCGCATAGTGTCCATGATGGTCGCTAAAACGCTAACTTCCATGCCACATGTTATGCACTCTCCAAGGGCACCAAAAGGATACTGGTGTCCATACATATAAATTATTTTCATGAGAGGAGTTGCGGTATTATAGCTTGTCAAGGTACTCTTTGACACATGATCCACACATAATGTCATTAGCTTTCAACTTGTCAAATGACTTCACTTAGATAATGTGCACTCGGATTACACCTACATAGTTGAGTTAGTAAACAAAAAGGGATCAAAGACATGGGACTTATGCATACTTGATTTTCCTATTTAGATCAAATCATCTGAGGATAGATTGGATTTTAGATCACACGATTGGCCCATTTCAACATAGTCCTAGATGATAATGGCATGCTAGCAAACCACTATTCAAATAGTTTGCATAACATGTCAAACAATTTGAGCAAAAGGGAAGAAGATTGCTGATCTCTAGAGATCTAGATATCCAAGACATGAGATTAGGAAACCATAGCCAAGAATATGCTCAAGTTCGATTATAAGTATATATATATATATATATATATATATATATATATATATATATATATATATATATATATATATATATATATATATATATATATATATATATATATATATATATATATGTGTGTGTGTGTGTGTGTGTGTGTGTGTGTAGTTTATTCATTTTGTATTGTGATGGGTTTTGACAATCAAGGAAATTATAGTTAGAATCCTCAAGCACTTCTAGAAAATGACAAAGTGGAATTCAAGGACTTCCTTCTATGTGAATACCTTTTTGTTCACCTTCTTTTAGGAACATTGAGTATTAGGTTGAGTTTTCGCTAGGAGGGATTTTGTTTGCTCTTTCACCATTTTGCATGAGCTTGGAAGAAGAGAACAAAGTCCACAAGGTTGTGGATGAGTATATGGATAAAGGAATGATTACACAAATTTGTTTCCCTTTGCAACACCAGTCCTTTTAGTAAAAATAAAGGAAATCTTACTGGATGTGCGTAGATTACTTCACATTCAATAAGATCACCATCAAGAAATGATATCTCATGCCTGGAATAGGTGATTTACTTGAAGTTATAGGTGGAGAAATTACATTTTGACAAAATTGATTTAAAAAGTGGATACCACAAAATTAGAATCAAAGAGCATGACCTAACTTTGTCATTATGATTATTTAGTTATGCCATTTGGCCTTACAAATGCACCCGCCGATTTCACTTGATGGTAATGAGTGACATTTTGCATTCTTCCATTGGAAAATCTGTCGTGGATTTTATGGATGCTTTTTTAGTGTATACTTAAATAGTGCATGAACATGAAATTCATGTTAGATTAGTTTTAAATCAATTGTAAGAGAATCAATTTTATGGAAATCCAAAAAAACACATTTATTCTTACTAGTGATAGAGTATTTAGGACATGTAATTTCACTCGATGTGTTCAAGATGGATTCAAGAAGCTCTGTGCTATTTTAGAATGGCCAGCTCCTCAAGATAAGGGGAAGCTTTGATTGTTTTTAGGACTTTTTGATTTCTATCATAAATTCATCTCATCTTATTTATCATTAGCAACACCTATGATGAATTTAGTTCAAAGAAAAGTACCATTTGCATGGAAATATAAGCAACAAGATATTTTTGACACTTTAGAAGCTCTAGTACTCATAGCGGTGGATCAAGAAAATCCATTTGACTTGGAGATAGATTCTAGGAGCATAGCCATAGGGGCTACTTTGAGCTAAGATGGTAGGCCCATAACTTTGCAAAGTAAGAAACTAAGTAGTTCGCAACACAATCAACAAGTAAAATAATAGAAGTTGTATGTAGTGGTGAATGCTCTTAAAGTTTGGAGACACTATTGTTATGGTTTAAAATCTAAAGTATACACACATCACCATACACTCAAGGATTTCTATAGTCAGTCAAAATATTTTAAGATAAACAGGTTTGTTAGGTTGTGCTCATGGTGGATTTTTGTATGGAAAACTTGTATAGAAGAGGTATAGAAATATAGTGTCTAATGCATTATCTTAGATAATGTATCAAATCAGCTTTACAATTCTAAAGAGTTCATTGCTTCAAGGGATAAAGGAAGAAGATGTGGAAGATTACCATTGTTATACACTATTAAAGTCATCAATGACGACTCTATTAGGAGAGCAGATAAGTTCATCTTCTTCATACCCTAGTAAAGAAAATGTTGATATGTTTTGGTATTGATGTGTGCGAACACAGTAAGGACTGTCTCGGAAGTTTTTTCCTCTTCAGGAGGCTTTTTATCTTTGCATGTATATATATCTATTAGCCTAATGGTCCACTTATCTTTTTACATTGATTTGGTAATACATTCTATATTCTATTGTTCTCCATACTTCTTTTTCTTCTTCCTTGTGCTATTTGTTCGCCTTAGCACACCTCAAAACTCCAACAATTGGTATTAGAACAGCTCACCTCTCCATTTAGAACAATAGAACAATTGGTATTAGAACAATTGGTATTAGAACAGCTCACAGTCTCAGAATCGCATGAAACTTGGTGAGCATACTTGAGGTGGTTAGAACTTCAAAATAGTGTGACATCAAAAAATTGATTCGAGCTCATTTTGGCCTCCAAACACACTATTGCATTGACTATGTGGGCAGCACCTCACTATTACAAGCGGCTCAAATTTTTGTAATGTTTAACATAGCTCAATAGGGTATTTCTATTTAACTTTTTGAGATATAGTCAATATTTTGCACCAGGGTATTTAGTCATTGGCCATGAGTTAAAGCAATGATGTATTCTGTATGTTGGCTATTGAGGATAAGTTGGATGGATTTAATTACCCATTGTGGGCATACATGATGTGTCATGTATTCTTAGAAAACAGGTTGTGGAATATTGTGCAAGGTGTTGAAAAACGTCATACTACACTTGCAAATACAGTGATTGTAGGTGATGCAGATGGTGTTCAAGATAATGATCTTTAAATTCCTTGTTGTGCTACGGTTCCTGCTACACCTACTATAGAGAAGCTTCCTTGGAATCATAGAGATGCATAGACACATGCATTGGTAGCTTTGCTTGTCAAACATGGCATTGTCCCTCACATTTTCTCATGCAAAATAGCAAAAGATGCTTGGGATACTATTAAAATAGTATACTATGCAAGAAACGAGGCTCGTGTTGCTTACCACGAAAAACAAAAAGAGAGTGAGCATATAAATGAAGGAGATTCAATGGAGTGTTTTTTGAAAAAGATCAAATATTTGAAAGAGAACTGATGTAATCTTGTCAGATAGTTTAGATAGTTTACTTATGCAGACTATTCTTAATGCTCTTCCAAATTCATATCAAGGTTTTGTTTCTAGTCTTTGGTTGATGATGAAAGGCAATACAAATTCCTTAACCTTTGAGAAATTAGTCTTTTTGTTTTGTTGTAGGAAGATTAGTCTAGGCAGAACAAGTCAATTATGCATGTTGTAGATCAAGCTTTCTTAGCTAGTCAGAAGGGAAAAGGTAAATGGAGCTCATCTACTAGTAAAAAAAATCCGTTAATGCTACATAGTCAAAGAAGGAAGATGAAGAGGACAAGAAAACAAAAAGAGAAGAAACAATTTTGCAAGTAATCTAAGGCAAATGAAAAGGTCGTAAAGAGTTGTCCTAAATTGATTGCAAAGGAGGCAAAGAAGAAAGAGGCTAGAATGGTTGTTGTAAAGGCATCTACACCTAAAATAGAGTTTGTTAATCTTTTTCAGAATGAAGAATGGGCATTTGCTACTTTTTGTAGCTATGATCCATCTTCTCATGAGCAATCGATGGTTGTAGTAGAATGAGATGTTTGGTACTTTGATATTGATGCAACCAAACATATTACCTCTTAGTGCAATTTCTTCATTTTGCTTGAGCTTGCCCCTAGAGGAAATATTGGCACATGAGCCAACAACTCCTCTTACACTACAATGGGATTTGGAAAGATAATTATGGCTAGTGTTCATGGCAGTTCTTTCGCATTCTCAGATGCCTTATATGTGCCAAGGATGAAGAATTGTTTTTTATCAATTTTAGCATTAGCCAAGATTGGCTTGTTTTTCAAATTTGTTAATGATAGTTGTATAGTTCATGATCTCTCGAATGGTATATTATGTCTTCTCGCATTTCATGTCATGGGTCCTATAAGCTTATAGATTATGCAACATCTGTGAATGATTTAGCATGAGAAGTTCATGATTCTCATGCTATCTCATATGCAAAGCTTTTTCATGCACACTTTGGTCATCTGCGATTCGCTAGATTTTTTCGTCTGCAAAAATATAAAATGGTGTTGTTTCTGCCCAAACTTGAGGCACCTTCTAGAATTTTTTGTGAAAGTTGTATCTTATATGATGTCATTTTTGTGGAAGATAAAATTCAGCCCTTACTTTCATGTACCAAGCAGACATTAGTTAGCTCAAAAGATGTGTATGACATGTTACCACCTCTTTTTACAAGTGGACAATCCTATGTTGGTCGAAGTGAGGCAATTTATCAACCTTTAAAGGTTTCAAATGATGATGTCGATTAATCCATTTCTGATGCAGATTTATATGATACACTTTTTTATGAGAGGGTTGACATAGAAGAGGCAAAACATTTGCGTAAATGACGGATGTGGACTTTGAGAGATATCAAATTAGATGTATTGTTATCCTATCATACTCATTCATGATCTCAAAGTGCTTCCTTTGCATCAAATTGTTATGCAATGGATGTCTCTAGTCCTTACGATGAGAATAAGCCTATTTCTTTCTACTTTATTGATGTGCCACATTAAGCATTCTCAAACATATCTATGGACATATGTGGCTACTTTGGGCTAGAAAAATGTACCTAGTTGTATGGTCTTGTCAATAGTACGATGTCTTGTACAAAGAAACATCATATCATGCATGACTTTTCTTTTTAAATCTCAAGAATCTAGTATGCAAACCTTTCCTTTTTGTTTAACTATTCCATTCTCCATTGAGAAATCTAAATATGGACTTGACTTCTTTTTTGTTGGATTTCAAGGTCTACAAAAGCACATGAATAGCATAAGGAAGAAGAAGAAGCTTGGAGAATGAAAAAATATTGAATGTATTACCAAATGAATGTACAAAGATAAGTGATCTATTAGGGTAATAGGCATACATAGGGAAAAATACCTCTTAAAGAGGTAAAAAAAACTGCCCCAACGGTCTTAAGTGTGATCACACACATCACCATGGCAATATATCAACAAATCTTCCCTTGGAGTGATGAAAGTGGACAAGGAGCCGGAACTCATGTATAGTGAAGTGCCAAGCTATGTGGAAATAAATCAATCCACAAAAAGAAGTAAGCTTAAAGATCTGTAAAAAGCTTCAAAATTCTCCCTAGACAGATCCGTTTTGAAAAGTTTTGCAACATTATCACGTGCGGCACATAAGCCAAAATGATCTCTTGAGTAGTGAGTCTCTCCTTGACATAATGATAATGCATCTCAATGTGCTTTGTACAAGCATGGAACATAGGGTTCCTTGCAATTTTCAATGCACTCTAGCTGTTAGTAAAGATGGTGATGGTAGAAGATTGACCAACACCCTAATCAGTCAAAAGGTTTTTGAGCTACATGCACTCAATAGCCATATATTCAGCCTAGTTTCCCTTTATTCAGCCTTACAACTAGAAGCGACCACAATATGCTACTTCTTGCTCAACCAAGACATGAATAAGCTACTAAGCATGAAGCAAAAACCATTGGTGGAAACATGAGTTTTTGGTGCATGAAGAAAGCCTAAGTGCTTGACTATTTCACATCAAAATTTGCTTGGATTATGAGGCATACACATAGATCCATTGCAAATACATGCCTCCTGTGAGTTTAGTGAAATCCAAAAGTCACAACTTAATTTTGAATTCAAATCTCAAATCATCCCCTAGAAGTAAGGATCACTTTTAGGTGGAATCCCTAGCATTCATCAAGTCAAAAAGATGTATATCATTACACCATGCTTTTGAGTTGCGGGTAACAAAGAGACTAGACCAGATCATCATACCCAAATTGAATGAGCATTATACTACCTTGAAGCTAGAGACGTCATCCACACTCTTGTTGTATCATATGTCCATCAGCAATACATTTTGTACTTCAATCTTATTGACTTGTGAATCTCTGTTGTCCGTTATAGTACATTGAATAACTCTATCAAGTTCTCTAAGTCATTTGTGTGTGTGGTAGTCATCATCCAATCCATCAATTGGATCACTAATATAGTTTTTTTACTATGCATTTCTACAAAGTTTCATAACCATTGGATCCATAGATCTTCAGTAATGACTAAGTCTATGTGATAGGGTATGTACATCATCTTCCTCCAAAGAAGGGGGGATTACCCCCCTTACTTCTTATGCACATTGATATAAGTGTAGTCACTCTAAATTCATGAAATAACTTGTTATAGCTTGTTCAACGCTTCATTTGATAGTGTGAAAAATATCTCTAAATAATTTCTACTAGGCTATGAGCACTGAACAAAACTTTGAGGACCTTCTTTTTTAAATAGAAGGTTTTATCAAGGTGGTTTGTATTCACAACTTATTTGTTTTAGTACAAAGTTTTGTGAATGTTTCTCAAAACCAATGAGTTATATTAGAAGCATATATTTGAAGCTTAGGAGTCTATTAAGGGTCTCTCAAGTTATCAAAGCTGGTCTAGAGCAGGATTTTTCCAAGACCATCTCATCTCTGCATACGACCCATTGCCCACTGAGGAGCAAGAAAAGTTGAATACATGGTGTGCAAGGTATGTTTTAGGAAGGTCATACATTCTCAACTCTATCTATAATTTTCTACTCCCTCATATTAGGATCTATGCTTTGGAAACATTCTTCTCCTCAAGTAAGAAAGCTAGGAAGAATCGGTTATGGATGGAGTTCACAACACTCAAGAAGATGCCTAAGCAACATGTGATTAATTTTGTCACCAAGATGAAGGACATTGCATCGGAGAAATCATTCATGAAGAGAAAATTGTAAGGCGATTCATCAATGGGATCAAAGATGATGAAAAATGGGAAGCCTTCACCACAACCATGGATCTCTACATGGATATGCAAGTGCCTCATTTCAACATGCTCATGGGACAACTCTTCACACATGAATCCAAGCTCATGAAGCATTATTAGAACTAGAAAGGTAATCAATCCTCTAACCTCTATAGAGATAAGAAAAAAGGAAATGAAAACAAAGGAAAAGGTAAGAAATATGAAGTACCTTTCAAGCTAATTCTGCAGGTAGAGGTAGAAGCTCAATAGGAAGAGGTAGAGGAGTAGACAAGATAGGGGAGAGCTCAAAAGCTCATCACCCCGTGCCATATGTGGTCTATTAAATCACATCATAGAGAAGTGCTTTAGGATCTAAGGAATCAAAGAGGAAGAGGATACAAAACAGGAGGCTATGGAACTTCAAGAGGAAGGTACAACAACTCTTATGGATACAACAACAATTCCTACAACAATAACTATCAAGTAGGATACAAAGGAAGGAGAGACTATAACAATTACATATATGATCAAGCTCAAGAGTATTGAATTCTACTTATGAACATGACAATGAAGGAAAATAAGTCTAGTGAGCATGTATTCTACATAGATTTTGGATGTTGAAACCATGTTGCAGGAAATGTAGCTCTACTCTCACACTTGGAAGATCCAAAGAACAAGCATGAAGTTCAAAAAGGTGATGAAATAAGACATCCAATTGAGAAGATATGAAATTCAAAGACCTCTAATGGTAATATGAACCTATTAAGCAGATAATCTTATAATTGTAGGTCAGATTGTGGAGATTGGGTTGCATGTGAGATTCATCAAACATAGAGCCTATGTTGAGGATCCATATCAAGGTTTCAAGAAGATTGCAAAGGGGGAGAAGATAGGTAGCTTTTTTACAAGATAGTAAGAATATTGTCTTGTCCAACTATGGCACCCAAATCCTATCAAAATTTGAAAATTGGCATAAGAGGCTAGCTCACAATGTAGAAAGAGACCTCAAACAAATCAATAGGGATTAGAGTGTACTTGGACTACCAAAAATCTCAAAGGAGCACATAATATACAAATGTAGTGCATGTCAATTAGGGAATCAGACAAGCAACCATTCACCAGGAGAGGATACATACATGAAGATCTTTTGGAGCTTGTCCATAGATATGTTTGGGGACCAAGCAAAGAACCTTCAATCTCAAGATCAAGGTGTTATGTGTCATTTATGGATGATTGTAGTAGATGGACTATTTTTTTACTTCATGAAGCATAAGTATGAATTCTTTTCATGATTTAAGGAATAGTTAGCTCTTTCGGAGAATCAAATAGGTAAAACCCTAAAAAGACTAACATCTAATGGAGGGCAAGAATACTTCTCCCATGAATTTGATTCCTATCTCCAAGATAGAGGATAACACAAATCACTACCAGATACACTCCTGAGCATAATGGAGTGGTAGAGAGAAGGAATAGGACCATTGTGGAGGCTACAAGTTCCATGTTGCATGAGAACAAGCTACCTAACTATTTGTGGGCAGAGGTAGTATCTACTGCCACATATTTGATAAAGATTACCATCAAAGGCCTTGGACGGTATGACTCCATATGAAACATGGAATGGAAGAACACCAAGCTTGGACCATTACAGGATCTTTGGGACATTTCATATGCACACATACCTTCACATATGAAAGGTAAATTGGACCCTATGGCAAATAAGCATGTGTTTGTAGGCTATGACCTTAATCAAAAGGGTTATAGAGTATATAACCCTATCAATAAAGGTTTTATAGAAATTCAAGATGTTGTATTTGATGAGAAAAAATCATGGTTTGAAGATGATTGCAAGAAGATCAAGCTACCATATGATCTAGAGGAAGACTTTCCAACTCTCTCAAGCTAATACACATACACTTGAAGCATCAAATGATTCTAAAGATTATTAGAAGACTCCAAGAAGAGAAATCAACTCATGGAATTCCAAAGGCAAGGCTAATGTTTGGGATTTTTGGTATGTATCAAAATCCCTTCAACAAACCATCATAAATCTACTACGGAGAAGAAGAAGAAGATAGAGATGTAATATGGCGATGATACATCGTTGGTAACTAAACACTCCATCTATTTAGCATAGGATTTAAACTCTAAGAATCACTCATCTTATGAGGAGGAAAAGAAGAAACAAATTAGACGAATGCCATGGAAGAAGAAATTGAAGCCTTACAAGAGAATCACACTTGAGGAATTGTGCCCAAGACTTCAACCATGGTTATACAAGTGAAGAAGAACTCAGATGGAACCATAAACAAATATAAAGCTAGAATTGTGGCTAAACGGTATCCTTAGTCACAATGAATTGAATATTAGGAGACCTTCTCACCTATGGCAAATACGCCAATATTCAGAGTGCTTACGAGCATTGCAACTTTCGAGAATTGGAAGATACACCAAACAGATGTGAAGAATGCATTTATAAATGGATGGATATCAGATGAGATATATATGGCTCAAGCTCTAAGGTTTGAAGATTCACTCTTTCTTGAGCATGTATGAAAGTTTAGGAAAGCCTTATATGCTTTGAAGCAAGCCCCAAGGGCTTGGAATCATAGGCTTGCCACCTATTTGTAGGATAAAGGCTTCATGGTTAGCAAAGAGGATCCTTCACTCTTTATCAAAAGGAATCAAGGAGAATTCATATATCTTTGTGTATATATAGATGATATGATACTCGTAGGTAATGATTCTAAATGCATTAGGAGGATGAAGCTACAAATGAAGGAGGAATTCAAGATTAGTGACCTAGGGAAACTCACATACTTCCTAGGGTCTGAAGTTGTATACATAGAAAGGGGTATGTATCTCACTCAAAGTAAATACATCAAGGATACGCTTGCCAAGTTCAAGATGGAGAGTTCCAAGGTTGCAAGTACACCCATGGAGATGAATTTGAAGCTAATTTCTCATGAAGAAGATTCAATTAAAGACACAGCAAGCCATCAGAGTTTAGTAGATAGTTTGAACTATGTCACATTGACTAGAGTGGACATTTGCTATAGTGTAAATGTTATGAGTCAATTTACACCACTCCTAGGAAACCTCAATTGGAAGTAGTCAAGAAGATATTCAAATACTTGAAGGGTACCATTAAGGTCTCTATTATCCATATACATCTTATCTAGACATAAAGCTCTTCTATGATGCAGATTGGGTAGGTTCTAAAGATGAATGGAGATGTACTTTAGGATACCTCACTTTTGTAGGTACAAAGCTCATTTCATAGTCATCAAAGAAGCAACCTATTGTTAAACTTTCATAAATTGAAGCTGAATATAGAGGATTAACCAATGCAACCTAGGAAGCCATGTGGATGAAGACCTTGTAATCATATTTAGGTCTCAAATCTTCTACTCTTCATATCTTTGGAGAGAACATAAGCTCACTTCATCTTGCAGTAAATCCAATTTATCATGCTAGGAAAAAACACGTAGAGGTCCATTATCACTATGTTAGGGAGAAAATTACAAGTAAATAAATTGATCTCTCATATGTATCTACTCAACAAAAATGTGAAGATATGATGACCAATGTATAAGATGGAGTAAAGTTAAATAGGTTCAAAGCTATGATTGGACTTCATAAAGTATTAAAGGAATGAAGAACCAAGCATCTTAGGTATGAGGGGGATGTGTTGGTGCTCAAATCAAGCTGTGTACCTAAGTTGTAAAGCCTTAGGGACTTGTGTCGACTGAGACTATACCTCAATCACCCCACAAGTGTGTATAGTGGTGGATTAATACACACATAATTATCAATCCGAGAATTTAGATGTATCAAGTGTATGAAGACATGTGCACACCTGATGGTAAGTGAAGTGCCTATGCTACAATGCATGTGACTAGTCTCGGCTACCTCTCTGACTCACAAATCCTTTCAAAATGCACATCGTGATACCTATTACATTAGTAAGCACAAATTTGAGCTTTTCTCTTAGCTCGGAACTCCGAATATGGTTAATTTCAAAGCTCTTGATGAGACACATCTAATGATTGTATTTTCAATCAAATATGACAAAGGTGCTTCAAGTTATGAGGAAAATAGTGAATGGAGAGAAACACCAACACCTGCTCAATAACTCCTCAAGCCTCACACATGCACTACAACAGTTCAAACATGAAGGGGACGGGTAGAAAATAGTCCCACACACACATTTCAAGCATGAGAGACACACATAAGCTCTTGGAGAAGAAGATAATCAATAGGAAAGAGGCAAATTCAAAACTCAGCTTCAGTTCTCACAATGACAAAAAGTCCTTTACAAGAGTCACCAAGTGGCTTGTATACATGTGCCCTAAAATTGGTCCTTTCACACAAGAGATTGGCACTTTTATTGAAAACTCTAATCTCCTACTATGTTACAAGGATTATGTTACAATATTTGGGGTTCTCGCATCTAGAGGACTCCTCTAGTGCATTTACATGGCTTCATGAGGTTTTCATAGGAGCTTGAGGAAGAAAATTTATGCCCATAAGCTAAAAATTTTTGGGGCTCCCTTTTTTGTGCTCTTTTCTCTACAACACTCTGCCCCTCTTTGTCTCTATCATCCCTTGGTAGGCTTTGCTTCTTCTCAGGGGCTTGTTCATTGTTTTTCAATACACGCACCTAGCAGTCGAGGAGATAGTTAGGACCTTCAGACAATTTGTTACTTTATCCGATCCTAAGTCCAATGCTTCCATCATCCCCTTGCTATTCCTTGCATTCATATTTGAGGGTGATTGTTATCATTGATGCCTATTCAACTCTTTTCCACTACATGCACCTAGTGGCTAAGAATGAGATTATCTTAGTCACTCTTTCCCACTTTTCAACCTCTACCCCTTTCTAACTTTTGGCCTTTGAATAAATATTTGTTCTTACACATCTGACCCTATTGTATTGCTGAAGCCTGTTCACTTCTTTCCACTGCATGCATCCTTTGGTAAGCATTGCATCTGTTTTTGTGTTTTGGTTGATTCTTCAAAGGCCGTATGTTTAATCTTTGTTCACCTACTTCGAGACCTCCTTTTTTTGCATTGCAGCCTGATGTGTGCCCTTGCAGGGCTTTGGGTAGAAGGAAAGTTATTTTTAATGAATAGTTTTTCTTTTTTATTTTCTTCTTCTTCGTCTCTTTCTTGATTCTCCCTCCAGACGTCCCTCCTCTTGAACTTTGTCATCCCCAACAGGCTTTCGCTAGTGACGTGAGTATGTTGAATGGCTATTTGCTCTCTTTGATTCAGCAGATTGGCTTCATATATCATGAGTTCTCTCCATTGTGCTGATTTTGCTCCATCACTTGGTGCCTGTCAATGATCTGCAAAGAAGCTTATTTCATAGGCTACTAATTGAGCATTTAAATTAGAAGTCATCTTGACAAAAAATTTTGAGTCCATTTCAAAAAATCCTATGAAAAATGCTTCTTCTAATGTCCGCATATAGGTACTTGGTAGGAACATTAAGCGTGAGTATATGGCCATGGTAGTGAGTCGGTTAGGAATTACATAAATATAAAAAACTAAGGGATATGTTCCTTGGTTAATGCCGATAAAGTTCAAAAATATATATTGAGCATGTTTGACGATTTTCAAAACTATGAGGAGCATGCTCAGCACATTATTCGTCATCTTTATTGCTAGGTCAGGAACTGTAGCATATCTTGAGATCCAAGATTCTATGGTGCGTACCATATACTCTTTAGTGGGTAAGTAGTTATGGGGTGGGCTTGGTAATAGTAGGTAGTTTAGCCACTTGTTATTGAGTGTGCCCTGGCACTGTTCTTCCCAAAATTGCATCTAGGATCTTCTTCTAGGTACCAGGCAAAAGCATGGATTTACTTGTAACAAATATGGTGCAGATTCCCAACACACCCGTAGAGTTGGATTCTTTTCCAAAAATTTCCATCTCCAGATCAAATCTGCTTTGTCAAATTCTTCCTATGTATAAGAGAATGTATCTGTTTTGAACTGTAAGTCTTGACCTGGTTCCTTTTGTGTAGTCCCCTTGATGTATTTCCTAGTTTCTTCTTTTAGTAGGTCGTATGGTACACTGAAGGGCTTCAAAATTTGCTCTAAATTTTTGCTTTTGACTTTGGCTTCTTTCATAACTTTCACTGCTTGATCTTCAAATTGTCCCGTAATTTGGGACACTAGTAGTGCCCACTCATTTTGGCTTAGTTTTGGAATAGGCCATGCATTTCTATCAACATTCTTCTCTGCCTCTCCCACGTGAATTGGTGAATTATGGATGGGGGGAGAAGGAGGACGTACCTTAGTCTCCACAATAGCAACATGAGAGCTTTGAACTATTGGTGTCCCCATATTGTTTTGCATTGCGATCTGGTCTTGTAGATTTTTTTTAAGAGTTCATCTTTGTCTTTCATTTGTTCGTTTGCTGCTGCAAGCTCTACATCACTTTGTTTCTTGCTTTCTCCTAAGATTGCCATTTGGTCAGCATCCTCATTGCATTGTTTGATGTACCGTGCTTCAGTTGCTTTCCATTTCTTTCTTAGTTCATTTTTGTCATACATATATTTTCTTTCCCATTCTTCTCTTAACTCTTGCTCTTGCTTTAGCTGATCCACATACTTGGTTAATTGAGCTTCTAGTTCCTGCTTATTATTTTGTTGACTTTCTTGCACCTCCATGGGTTAAGCAAGATTGCATTCATTAATTCTTTATTCCTATTTCTCAGGTTGCCTACCCTGTCCATGTATACTTTTGTCTGAGCTTCTAAGATTTTGCTTCTATTGGTTATACATACCTTTTCGGCTTCACTGGCCTCGTATTTACTTTAAAGCTCCTTAAGCTGATATTGCATCTTCTGATTCTCTTATGTGAGTAGTGTGCATCTTTCCATAACTTCTTTGGTTTTCTATTCTTTGTTTATAAGTGCCTATTGGGCATGTAATACTCTAGCAAATAGCTCTTTACTTAGCATCTTGAATTGATTTATTTCCACTAATGATTTTTCATAATCACTATTTGCTTCCATGAGTTGCTGTTGTGTATCCATGGCCATCTTGATCATTTGTTTTATGATTGGCTTTAGCTATGCCTCATCCACATTGAGCCATGTTTTTAGTATGCTTGGTTCTTCACCTGTTTGTACATCCTTACACTTTTCAATATGTACTGTCTCATTATGTGGTTGTCTGATTTGTAGTTGAATTTGATTTTCTTTTTCTTTATATGTAGTAGACTTAGTACTCCCTTGAAATCTCACATCTAGAGGTGAAGGCTCTACTACTGTTCTTATAGGCATGAATGGTTCTCGTTCTTCCATTTCTTCTTTTGTTTGTTCTTCCTTTGGATTCTTCATTGTAGACTGGCTTTCAAGATGGGTTTTTGTGACTTGAAGCATTGTTGTGTCATTAATTTTCAATGTATGTACATCTTCTTTGGTTGGCCCTTCCTTTGGTCTCTCTTCGAATATCGCATCCGATACTTGATCCAATTTGTTGCTTTTTACTTCAAGTGAATCCTTGACTTGATTTATTTCATCCCAATTACCATCATCATTTGATTCACTTCGAATATCGACATTCATAATCGATGGTTCATGTTCTTCCTGGGTTTCAGATGAAGAGCTGGAATTGACTAATCCCAATTCTCAATACCAATGGAACTTGGTTAGCCTCTTGTTGAGCATGGATATTGTATGATCTTGATGATAATGATGCCCTTGGACTGACAGATTGATCTGTCCTTCCATGAACTTGTGAGTCTCTTCCATGGCTTCTTGCAATTCCACTTTACTAATTGGTGTGGAATCCTCAACTTTAATTCTAGGGAGTACATGTGTCCTCTTTGATGATGGAGTTGCTTCTTCTGCTTTTCGTATCTCCCTCAGTCTTTTTTCTCCTCACATCATTGGTTGTGAGCCTGTGCCTTCTTCTTCTATTATCTTCACTCCTTTCTTCTTTTTTGGTACCATTGCTGGCTTCACATACTTAGCCATTTCATCAGATGATGGCATTTTTGTGAGGTATTCTCAAATTCCTAACATGTGGTATATCAATATTGTCAGAGGCCATTCCCATTTAAAAACATCTTATGACCCCATTGCTCATTCAGTATTGTGTGTTGTGCTCCAAGCTTCTTCTTCTTCCTTGTGTTGTTGGCATGCTTTCATAGACCAAGATCCAACAATTGGTATCAGAGCAGGTCACCACCATCTAGGACATCATCGACACCCTCCAATTAGAGTCTCAAAATCTCATGAAAATTACTGAGTATACTCAAGGTAATTAGGAGTTCAAAAATACTTCACTTTGTGGTTTTGAAATCATGATCTGAGCTTGTTTTGGCCTCTGAATGCACTATCACAATGCGTGTGTAGGTAATTTCATCTTTTTGTGCCAAAGATATATACAAGTTTTGGTTTGCCAGTATAAGCAACTCAAAGTTTGCTATAAGTTTAATAGAACTCGATATGGTATTTTTGTTCAAATTTTTGAGATACAGTCATCTTTCTGCATTAGGGTATTTAAGCCAATGGCCATGGCTGAAAACAGTAATGTATTCTATATGTTGGTTGTTGAGGATAAGTTGGATGGTACAAATCACCCATTATGGGCTTATATGATGTATCATGTTCTAGTTGCAAAAGAACTGTGGAATATTGTGTAGGTTGAAAAACGTCCTATCACACTTGTAAATAGAGTTACTGAAGCTCATGTAGATGACATTGAAGATGGTGATATTCTTTAGGTTCTTGTTCGTGCTATGGTTCCTGTTGCACCTACTATATAGCAACTTCCTTGGGATGGCAGAGATGCTTAAGCACATGCATTGATAGCCTTGTCTGTCAAACGTGCCATTATTCCTCACATTCGCTCTTGGAGAACAACAAAAGATGCATGGGATACACTTACCACTTTATACTAGGAAAGGAATGAGGCTCGTGTTGCTTACCTTCGAAAATATTCAAAGAGTGAGCACATGAATGAAGGAGATTCCATAGAGAGTTTTTTGACAAAGATCAAATATTTGAAGGAGCATTTGATTTCTGCTGACGAAGTCTTGCCTGACAGTCCACTTGTGTAGATTGTTTTAAATGCTCTTCCAGACTGATATCAGAGTTTTGCCTCTACGTTTTGATTGATGATGAAAGGCAATTCAAATGCGTTAAAATTTGAGGAGTTAGGCTCTGTTTTGTTGCAGGAAGATCAATCTAGGTAGAAAAGTTCCATTATGCATGTTGGAGATCAAGCTTTCTTGGCTAGTTAGAAGGGCAAAGGTAGATGGAGCTCATCTAGTAGTAAGCAAAAATCTACTAATTCTACACAATCAAAGAAGGATGAAAAAGAAGAGAAGAAAACAAAAAAGCAAAAAATGTTTTGCAAATACTATAAAGGAATGATCATTTCATAAAGAGTTATCCAAAACTGGTTGCAAAAGAGGCAAAGAAGAAAGAGGTTGGAAGTTGCAGAAGCCTCTACACCCAAAACAGAGTCTACTAATCTTGTGTAGAATGAAGAATGGACATTCACTATTGTTTGTCATTATGACCCATCTTCTCATGAACAATGTATGTTTGCAATAGACTCAGATGTTCGGTACTTTGATCGTGGGGCAACCAATTATATTATCTCGTAGCACAGTTTCTTCACTTCACTTGAGCTTACCCCTATAGGGAATACTATCACATGTGCCAACAACTCCTCTTATCCTGTTATGGGAATTCGTAAGATCATTCTAACTACTATGGATGGTAGTTCATTTACATTGTTCGATGCTTTATTTGTGCCATGATCAAGAAAAAATTGTTATCAGTTTCAGCATTAGCCAAGATTGGCTTGGTTGTGAAATTTGTTGATGATAGATGTACAGTTCATGATCTGTCAAATGGCAATGTCATTATTGCACATAGACTATGAAAAAACTATGGGCTATGGCAACACATATCTATCAAATGATCTGTCAAATGGCAATGTCATTTTATGTCGTGGGCTATATAAGCTCATGGACTATGAAAAATCTATGAATGATTCAGCATGTGCAGTACATGATTCTCAGGCTACGTCAGATGCAAAAATTTGGCATGCACACTTTGATCATCTGAATTTTGCTAGTTTGCTATGCGTGTAGAAATTTGAAATGGTGTCCTCTCTACCCAAACTTGAGGCACCTCGTAAACATGTTTTTGAAGGCTGTATTTTGGGCAAATGCAACGTTCCTCATTCCCAAAAGATGGTTCAGTTCGAGCTACTCAGAAATTGTAGCTTGTTCATAGTGATATCAGTGGTCCTATGCAGACACCTTTTGGGAACCATCTTTACTTTGACTTTCATTGATGATTTTTCCAAACATGCATGGGTATATCCATTGAAACAAAAGTCAGAATTGTTTATGTGCTTCAAACTGTTTCTAGTTTTGACTGAAAATCTATCAGCATGTAAAATGGGCACCCTCTGTTTTGATTGAGGGGAGGAATATATGTTTTCTTATTGTAATGCATTTTTGGATGAATGTGGGATAAAACATCAGTGTAAAATGTCGTATATACCTCAATAGAATGGAGTTGCTGAAAGGAGAACAGGTCACTCATGGAGATGGTGAGGTGTATGGTCAAGATTCAAGCATTACCACATAGTTTTTGGCTTGAGGTTGTTATGTGTGCAACATATGTACTTCACAGGTGTCCCACTAAAGCATTGCAGTCTATCACTCCATATGGGGCTTGGCATGGTCACAAGCCATATGTTGCTTGCCTGTGTGTCTTTGGTTGTGTCGCATATGCATTAGTGCCTGAACAAAAACACAAGAAATTGGATGATAAAGCAGTGAACTTTATTTTTGTCGGGTAGAGTTTTGAAAGCAAAGGCTATCATCTATATCATCCACAGACTAAACACATTTTGGTTAACCATGATGTTGTTTTTGCGGAAGATGTTATTCTTCCATTACTTTCATGTGCTAAGGAGACATCAGCTAACTCCAAAGATGTGTATGATACTTTGCTACCTCTTTTTATAGGTGGACAGTCTAGTGCTAGTCCAAATGAGGCAATTTCTCAACCTTTATAGGTTTCATATGACGATGCATATCATTCCAATCTTTATGCAGATTTACATGATGCACTTATTGATGAGAGAACTGATTTAGAGGAGGCAAAGACTATGCCTAAATGGCTAGTGCAAACTTTGATAGAGGCAAAGACTATGCCTAAATGGCTAGTGCAAACTTTGATAGAGGCAAAGACTATGCCTAAATGGCTAGTGCAAACTTTGATAGATAGCCAATTAAATGCACCTCTATCATATCATACTTGTTTAGGCTCTCATAGTGCTTGTTTTGCATCAGATTGCTATGCTATGGTTGCCTCTAGCCTTTGTGATGAGAAATAAGCTTGTTTTGTTTGATGAAGCACAAAATTCAGAAAATTAGATGGCTGCTATGCAATCAAAATATGATGCTATTAAGAAAAATGGTACCTAGTCCTTTTGTGACTTGCCCCTTGGCAAGAAGGCCATCAAAACTAAGTGGGTATACAAGTTGAAGTGTAAACTTGATGGAAAAGTTGACAAGTATAAGCCTAGGCTTGTTGCAAAGTTTATGCTAAAGAAAGAGGCATTGATTTTGATGAGACCTTTGCTCCTAAATTTCAAACGACTATTGTCTGTAGCATTTGTTCACTTGCAGCTCATCATGGTTGGAGCGTACATTAGTTGGACATTAAAACTACATTTTTGGATGGTGACTTGCAGGATTAAGTGTATGTTTTTCAGTCATGTGGTTTTGTGTAGAAAGGGCATGACAATAAAGTGTGTAGGTTGAAAAAGGTATTATATGGTTTGAAGCAGGCACCATGTGCTTGGTATGAAAAGATACATGCCGACCTGATTACACATGGTTTTGAGAGCAATCCAATTGAGAGCACCTTATATGTTAAGCATGTAAATGATGTGCTTCTCATCATTTTTGTATATGTTGATGACATGCTGCTCACTACTCCTCATGAGAAGCATATTGCTGATTTTAAGGCTGATTTGCATGCCTCATTTGAGATGTCAGATTTGGGGCATTTGCATCATTATTTGGGCATTCAATTTATGCAAGTTGATGGTAGAATAGCTTTGTGTCAAACAAAATATATTGACACATTATTGTAGTGTTTTGGCCTTGAAGACTACAAACATATTGCCACTCCTATGGAAATATGTTTATGGTTGAGTCTTCATGAAGTTGGAGATGCATTTGATGATGTTCTCTATCAGTAGGCTATTTGATCCTTGATTTACTTATGCATTACTCGGCTAGATATTCAATTTGTTGTCTCACATATGCGAAGGTTTATGCATTTCCTAGGTGTCAAGCATTGGCAGACAGTCAAGTGCATCTTTCGCTACTTGAGTGGTACCCAGCTACTTGGATTGTTTTATCCCAAGTGGGATCACTACCGCCACATTTACATGCTTGTTTTGGCTCTAGTTGGGTTGGTTGCTATGACACTCATGTATCCATCAATGGTTTTTACTTCATGCATGGTAGCTCATACATATCTTGGTTGAGAAAGATGCAGCCTATTATGGCTCTTCTAGTTGTGAGGTTGAGTGTACGACATCTTTCATAGTGACTACTAAGTGTGTGTGGCTCACATACCTTCTAGTTGATTTGGGTGTTGGTCATTGTTTTGCCACCACCATCTTCACTGATAGTTAGAGTGCATTGGTAGTTGTGAAGAACCCTATGTTCCATGCTCGCACTAAGCACATTAAGTTGCACTATCATTATGTCAGGGAGAGGCTCTTTGCTGGAGAGATCAGTTTGGCATATGTGCCCACACAGGAGAACATTGCAGACCTTTCCACAAAGGCTCTACCTAGGGAGAAGTTTGAGGCTTTTTGCAAAGCTTTGGGCTTACTTACTTTTGTGGATTGATTCCATATAGCTTGGCACTTCACTATACATGAGTGCCATCTCCTTGTTCACCACATCACTCCAAGGGGGGGGGAGGAGGATTTGTTGATTTTTTTCCTTGACTTGTATATACGCCTATAACCTTAACGGGTCACTTATCTTTGTACATTCTCTTCATAATGCATTCAGTATTGTGTGTTGTGCTCCAAGCTTCTTCTTCTTCCTTATGTTGTTTGCATACTTCCACAAACCTCAAACTCCAACAGTTTTGACATCCATTTTGACTAGCTCAAAGTCCTCCATTACAAGAAATCCAAGCAACATTCGAAGGGTAGTCGACTTGACCACTAGAGAGAAGATTGTTGGAGAAACAATCACTAATTGGACATATATTTGAAGGTCAAAGCTTTAGAAGAAAACCACATGCCTATGTGAAGGGACAAATTCACAAGTGTATTATATTTTAAGTTAGTTCACTTTAGTTCTAGAAGTTTTTTAAAAAGTCACGAGAATGAGAAAATCTATATAAGTTAATTTGTATCAACTGACGCGAGAGAGAAGAAGTGGAAGAGAGTGATAGAATGTGAGAAGGAGTTCATTTTGTATGACTAAGTATAGTCGGGCTTCTCTGAGTGAGAAAGCATCTGTAAAACTTCTGAGTTTTTCATAGCTATGATAAGAACTAGTTAAAGTTCTGTGTATAAGTCTTCTTCCTCCATCTCCAGTGTTTGTGTTCTGTGTAATGTTTTGAAGAATTGAAGTTTTTCAAGCAAGTCGATGCTTGGCATTGAATGTATGTTGAAAGGTTGAGTTTTATGCGGGAAGTCGATGCCTGGCATCGAATCTTGGCTGATAAGTCATTGTTTTCATTCTCTGAGTGTTACCTGTTATTGAATCTTCTAAAAACATGAAGTTTGTGGAGCAACTCGATGCCTGGCATCGAGTTTCAGCATAAAGTCGATGCCTGGCATCGACTTTCCACATAAAAGTGGTCTTGTCCACGTGTGTGTTCAAGGGGGTAATTCTGGTACTAAAAAAGTGGCTGAAAAAGCTCAAAGTCGATGCCCGGCATCGACTTTTGGTTGCAAGTCGATGCTAGGCATCGAATTTTTATTTTTAGACAGCGAAATTTACTAAAACATGCAAAATTTCTAGTTTTGGAAAGTCATATAGGGTCATCTTGTGAAGGCCATAACTTCAGTTCTAGAGATCTGTTTCATGCATATGATAGCTTGTTGGAAAGCTCTACTCTTCTATATTCATCCACTAAAAGATCTTGGAGAAATAATATTTAAGCTAGGAGAAATTAGCAAAATACTGAAGGTATGTAATTTCAGTGACTAGGAAATTATAAAGAAGTAAAGTTCTTGGTTTTGGCTATCATTTCTCAAATTTTGGAGTGGCAATGAGTTAATGGTGACCATAGAGGTGTTCTAGTGTCACATTAATTCAATTCTTGTGGTGTTTCATACATCAACAAGTGGTATCAGAGCAGAAAGGTCCTAAAGAGCAGAAGGCGGCAAAGGTACGAGAAGTTTTGGAAAGTTTTCCATTAAAGTTTGAAAGGTGAAGCATTCGAAGACACAAGGCATCAAAAGGTTACTTCAAAAGTATCCTCATACACAAAGAACTCCAAAAGGTATTATCCTTTATCCTTTAAGCTCATAGGTTGTAGCAGAAACAAAGGAGTATGGCAGATCATAGCTCCATTGACAAACTGTACAAAGATAATTATCCTGCATGGGTAATGAGAATGGAAGCCTTACTTATGAGTAAGGATCTCATGGTATATGTAACAGGTGAAGAAGAGAAGCCAGTATTTGAAGATGAAAGCCGAGCAAAGAAAGAAGAACTTGATGCTTTAAAGCATTGGCAGAAGAAGGATGCAAGTGCAAAAGCCTACATCTACAATACAATCTCTCATCATTTGCTACCACACATCAGAGGATTGGAATCATCTGAAGATATATGGAATGCATTGGAGTATCATTTCCAAAGCACTACTAAAGCACAGAAAGAAAGTCTATGGTCAGAGTTTACAACATTCAAGAACAAGCCAAGTCAAAGTATTAGTGATTATGTCACTAAGATGAAGGATCTAGCAGATAGTCTTGGATCCATAGATGAAGATGTTGAAGATCACAGATTGATTGCTCAACTACTTGCAGGATTAAGAGGGGATGAAAGGTGGAAACCTTTTGTCTTATCAACAGAACTTTCATTAAATCATTATGTTCTAGATTTGAACCAGTTGCTTGGTTTGATGCTCACATATGAGCAAGACTTGAAGGGAGATGGAGATAAAGGACAAAGTTCCACAATGTACATGAAGAACAAGAAGAAGAGAGATAAAGGTAAAGCAAAGGATGAAGAAGAGTCAACTTCTCAAGTTTATTATGCAAGAGGTAAAGCCACTGGCAGAGGAAGACCAAGAGGTTTTGGAAGAGGAAGAGGTAATCAAAATAACAACAAGAAGACTTGTTGGATCTGTGGATTGAGTAATCATTTGGCTCATGACTGTTGGCACAACCAACAAGGATCAAACCAGAATCAAAACAACAATAGCAGAGGTCGAGGTGGAAGATATCAAAGTAATTTTCAGAGAGGTAGACAAAGTCAAAGAGGAGGCTATGGTAGAGGTGGAGGAAGAAGTTGGGGACAAAATCAATTCTACAACACCACCTACTACAACTATGCAAATGACACACAGAATGAAAGTCATACATCATTGATGATGAACTCAATCAGCACATCAAATAAAGAAGATCTAAAGTTATTTTACATTGACTTTGGATGTTCTAATCATTTGTCAGGAAACATAGAATTGATGTCAGAATTGAAAAAAGGCATTTCTAGTCATGGTGTTCAAACAGGTGATAATACAAGACATAGTGTACATTCAATTAGAAAAGTGAAATGCAAGAGTGGAGCAGATTTGCTAACCAATGTTTTATATGTTCCCACAATACCTAAAAACTTGATTAGTGTGGGACAGATAGTTGAAAAAGGTTTTCAAGTCAAGTTTACAAATGAAGGAGTATTTGTTGAAGATCCAGAGAATGGATATAATCAAATTGTCTCTGGTAAGAAAGAAGGTAGACTCTTTACTTTAAGAGTACAAGGGAACATTGGTCAAGCTTTGCTCACACATGGTGAAGGAGTGATTACAGAACTTGATCTCTGGCATAAGAGATTAGGTCACTTCAATGAAAGAGGAATTAAAGCTATGGTTGCTAATCAGTCTGTACTAGGATTATCAAATGTGAAGAGTCAACATATGGTTTATAAATGTGAAGCATGTCAAATGGGAAAAGCACACAGGTTAACATTTCAAAAGAAAGGATTCAAACATGATGGATTACTTGAGCTCATTCATAGAGATGTATAGGGACCAACAAAAGAAGGATCTATCAGTGGCTCAAGGTATTATGTTCTTTTCATTGATGATGCTACAAGATGGATAACTCTATATGTTTTGAAGGAAAGATCAGAAGTGTTTAGAGCGTTCAAGCATTTTCATACATATGCAGAAAGAGTCATAGGTCAAAAGCTTAAGAGACTGAGGTCTGATGGAGGGGGAGAATACTTCTCCCAAGAGTTCAATGATTATCTTTGGAATGTAGGTATTAAGAGAGAAATAACTTGCAGGTATACACCACAACAAAATGGTGTAGCAGAAAGAAGGAACAGGACTTTGGTTGAGTTTGCTAGAGCTATGCTAAAGGAGAAGAATTGTCCAAATTATCTTTGGGCTGAGGCTGTAAATACAGCTACATATCTTGTGAATAGATTACCATGTGCAGCTCTGAATGGAATGACTCCATATGAAGCTTGGTGGGGTAAGAAACCAACACTAGATCATTGTAAAGTGTTTGGATCAATTGCATATGCTTATGTGCCATCACAACTTAGACATAAACTTGAACCAAAGGCAAAAAAATATGTGTTCATTGGTTATGATGAAAAACAGATGGGTTATAGGTTGTGGAATCCTCTAACAAAACAATTTCTTATTTCTAGAGATGTTACATTTGATGAACAGAAAAGTTGGTATGCAGATCAAAGTCATACAACTAGAGAATTTGAAGAAGAGGTAAGAAGATGTGAGAAAGGAAAATCAATTGTGCAGGTAAATAGAGATGAAGACTATATGCAAGCAAGTACATCCAGAAGTGGATTAACAAGGAGAAATGAAAAAGCTCCTATATTTGATGAAGAGGTGTATCCAGACACGTATGAAGAATGTGAACCAAGAAGGTCAAGCAAGACTAGAAGACAACCAGAAAGGTATTCTTATGATACTTCTTACATAACTCAGAAGAACTATGCATATATGGTCAAAGATGATGAAGAACCTCAGAACTATGATGAAGCAAAAGATAAAAAGCAATGGGAAGAAGCAATGAAGGAAGAGGTCAATGCACTAGAGGAGAACAAGACATGGGAACTTGTTCCTAAACCAAATGGTAAGAAAGTAATTGGAAATAAATGGGTTTATAAAGTGAAGAAGCTTGCAGATGGAAGTATAGCCAGATACAAAGCTAGATTGGTGGTGAAAGGCTATGCCCAAACCTATGGCATAGATTATGATGAGACATTCAGTCCTGTAGCTAAGATGTCAACTATAAGGACAATCATTGCTATTGCAGCTTCAAAAGGATGGACCCTAAGTCAATTGGATATAAAGAATGCATTCTTGAATGGATACATATCAGATGAGGTATACATGGAACAACCTCAAGGGTTTATAGATTCCAGGTATCCAAATTTTGTTTGCAAGTTGAGAAGAGCATTGTATGGATTAAAACAAGCTCCAAGAGCATGGAACTATAGATTGGTGAAGTATCTCAATGAACTTGGATATCAAAGTTCAAAAGAAGATCCAAATCTACTCATCAAAAGAGCAAAGGAAGGTACAATCTACATTTGTATTTATGTAGATGACATTATAATCATAGGTACTTCAGATGAAGGAATCAAGGAGGTAAAGAGATTACTTGAAAAAGAATTCAAGATCAGTGATCTAGGAAAGTTATCATACTTTCTTGGAATGGAAGTTACTTATACAGATCATGGCTTATATGTATCACAAGAAAGGTATCTTCTGAGTCTATTGAAGAAGTTTGATATGGAAAATTGTAGAGAAGCTTCAACTCCACTTGAAGTTAATCACAAGCTCAGTAAATATGATGGTGCAGAATACAAAGATATGAGGAAGTATCAATCTCTTGTGGGTAGTTTGATTTATGCTACATTAACAAGACCTGATCTTAGTTATGCAGTGGGAGTCTTGTCACAATTCATGCATTGTCCAAAGGACCCACATTGGATTGCAGGTCAAAGAGTTCTCAGATATATCAAAGGAACTATAAAGGAAGGATTATATTATCCTTTTACATCAGATTTGAAGTTGAGAGCCTATAGTGACTCAGACTGGGCAGGTAACCAGGATGACAGAAGATCAACTCATGGCTACATGATATACATTGGTGATAAGCTTGTAAGTTGGTGTTCAAAGAAACAACATACAGTAGCATTATCATCAATTGAAGCTGAGTACAAAGGACTTGTGGAAGCAGCTAAGGAGGTCATATGGATGCAGACATTGTTCAAAAGCATGGGCATTGATCAAGGTATACCTACAATACATGGAGATAACATGAGTTCACTTTATCTTGCAGCAAATCCAGTATTTCATGCAAGAACTAAACATATAGAGATACATTATCATTTCCTGAGAGAAAAGGTAATGGAAAAAGAAATTGAAGTGGAGTACATTTCTACAAAGGATCAGATAGCAGACATAATGACAAAGAGCTTGGATGGTGTGAAGAACAGTAGATTCAAAAGCATGGCAGGAGTAAAAGAAAAGAAGATGATATGAAGAAACAGAGAATGTCAGTTAGTGATTGAGGGGGAGCTGTTGGAGAAACAATCACTAATTGGACATGTATTTGAAGGTCAAAGCTTTAGAAGAAAACCACATGCCTATGTGAAGGGACAAATTCACAAGTGTATTATATTTTAAGTTAGTTCACTTTAGTTCTAGAAGTTTTTTAAAAAGTCATGAGAATGAGAAAATCTATATAAGTGAGTTTGTATCAATTGACGCGAGAGAGAAGAAGTGGAAGAGAGTGATAGAATGTGAGAAGGAGTTCATTTTGTATGACTGAGTATAGTCGGGCTTCTCTGAGTGAGAAAGCATCTGTAAAACTTCTGAGTTTTTCATAGCTATGACAAGAACTAGTTAAAGTTTTGTGTATAAGTCTTCTTCCTCCATCTCCAGTGTTTGTCTTCTGTGTAATGTTTTGAGAGGAATTGAAGTTTTTCAAGCAAGTCGATGCTTGGCATCGAATGTATGTTGAAAGGTTGAGTTTTATGCGGGAAGTCGATGCCTGGCATCGAATCTTGGCTGATAAGTCATTGTTTTCATTCTCTGAGTGTTACCTGTTGTTGAATCTTCTAAAAACATGAAGTTTGTGGAGCAACTCGATGCCTAGCATCGAGTTTCAGCATAAAGTCGATGCCTGGCATCGACTTTCCACATAAAAGTGGTCTTGTCCATGTGTGTGTTCAAGGGGGTAATTTTGGTACTGAAAAAGTGGCTGAAAAAGCTCAAAGTCGATGCCCGGCATCGAATTTTTATTTTTAGATAGCGAAATTTACTAAAACAGGAAAAATTTCCAGTTTTGGAAAGTCATACAGGGTCATCTTGTGAAGGCCATAACTTTAGTTCTAGAGATCCGTTTCATGCATATGATAGGTTTTTGGAAAGCTCTACTCTTCTACTTTAATCCACTAAAAGATCTTGGAGAAATAATATTTGAGCTAGGAGAAATTAGCAAAATACTAAAGGTATGTAATTTTAGTGACTAGGAAATTATGAAGAAGTAAAGTTCTTGGTTTTGGCTATCATTTCTCAAAGTTTGGAGTGGCAATGAGTTAATGGTGACCATAGAGGTGTTCTAGTGTCACATTAATTCATTTCTTGTGGTGTTTCATACATCAACAAGTGGTATCAGAGCAGAAAGGTCCTAAAGAGCTGAAGGCGGCAAAGGTACGAGAAGTTTTGGAAAGTTTTCCATTAAAGTTTGAAAAGTGAAGCATTCAAAGACACAAGGCATCAAAAGGTTACTTCAAAAGTATCCTCATACACAAAGAACTCCAAAAGGTATTATCCTTTATCCTTTAAGCTCACAGGTTGTAGCAGAAACAAAGGAGTATGGCAGATCATATCTCCATTGAAAAACTGGACAGAGATAATTATCCTGCATGGGTAATGAGAATGGAAGCCTTACTTATGAGTAAGGATCTCATGGTATATGTAACAGGTGAAGAAGAGAAGCCAGTATTTGAAGATGAAAGCCGAGCAAAGAAAGAAGAACTTGATGCTTTAAAGCATTGGCAGAAGAAGGATGCAAGAGCAAAAGCCTACATCTATAATACAATCTCTGAACATTTGCTACCACACATCAGAGGATTGGAATCATCTGAAGATATATGGAATGCATTGGAGTATCATTTCCAAAGCACTACTAAATCACGGAAAGCAAGTCTATGGTCATAGTTTACAACATTCAAGAAGAAGCCAAGTCAAAGTATTAGTGATTATGTCACTAAGATGAAGGATCTAGCAGATAGTCTTGGATCCATAGATGAAGATGTTGAAGATCACAGATTGATTGCTCAACTACTTGCAGGATTAAGAGGGGATGAAAGGTGCAAACCTTTTGTCTTATCAACAGAACTTTCATTAAATCATTATGTTTCGGATTTGAACCAGTTGCTTGGTTTGATGCTATATGAGCAAGACTTGAAGGGAGATGGAGATAAAGGACAAAGTTCTGCAATGTACATGAAGAACAAAAAGAAGGGAGATAAAGTTAAAGCAAAGGATGAAGAAGAGTCAACTTCTCAAGTTTATTATGCAAGAGGTAAAGCCACTGGTAGAGGAAGACCAAGAGGTTTTGGAAGAGGAAGAGGTAATCAAAATAACAACAAGAAGACTTGTTGGATCTGTGGATTGAGTAATCATTTGGCTCATGACTGTTGGCACAACCAACAAGGATCAAACCAGAATCAAAACAACAATAGGAGAGGTCGAGGTGGAAGATATCAAAGTAATTTTCAGAGAGGTATACAAAGTCAAAGAGGAGGCTATGGTAGAGGTGGAGGAAGAAGTTGGGGACAGAATCAATCCTACAACACCACCTACTACAACTATGCAAATGACACACAGAATGAAAGTCATACATCATTGATGATGAACTCAATCAGCACATCAAATAAAGAAGATCTAAAGGTATTTTACATTGACTTTGGATGTTCTAATCATTTGTCAGGAAACATAGAATTGATATCAGAATTGGAAAAAGGCATTTCTAGTCATAGTGTTCAAACAGGTGATAATACAAGACATAGTGTACATTCAATTGGAAAAGTGACATGCAAGAGTGGAGCAGATTTGCTAACCAATGTTTTGTATGTTCCCACAATACCTAAAAACTTGATTAGTGTGGGACAGATAGTTGAAAAAGGTTTTCAAGTCAGGTTTACAAATGAAGGAGTATTTGTTGAAGATCTAGAGAATGGATATAATCAGATTGTCTCTGGTAAGAAAGAAGGTAGACTCTTTACTTTAAGAGTACAAGGGAACATTGGTCAAGCTTTGCTCACACATGGTGAAGGAGTGATTATAGAACTTGATCTCTGGCATAAGAGATTAGGTCACTTCAATGAAAGAGGAATTAAAGCTATGGTTGCTAATCAGTCTATACTAGGATTACCAAATGTGCAGAGTCAACATATGGTTTATAAATGTGAAGCATGTCAAATGGGAAAAGCACGCAGGTTACCATTTCAAAAGAAAGGATTCAAACATGATGGATTACTTGAGCTCATTCATACAGATGTATGGGGACCAACAAAAGAAGGATCTATGAGTGGCTCAAGGTATTATGTTCTTTTCATTGATGATGCTACAAGATGGATAACTCTGTATGTTTTGAAGGAAAGATCAGAAGTGTTTAGAGCTTTCAAGCATTTTCATGCATATGCAGAAAGAGTCACAGGTCAAAAGCTTAAGAGACTGAGGTCTGATGGAGGGGGAGAATACTTCTCCCAAGAGTTCAATGATTATCTTTGGAATGCAGGTATTAAGAGAGAAATAACTTGCAGGTATACACCACAACAAAATGGTGTAGCAGAAAGAAGGAACAGGACTTTGGTTGAGTTTGCTAGAGCTATGCTAAAGGAGAAGAATTGTCCAAATAATGTTTGGGCTGAGGCTGTAAATACAGCTACATTTCTTGTGAATAGATTACCATGTGCAGCTCTAAATGGAATGACTCCATATGAAGCTTGGTGGGGTAAGAAACCAACACTAGATCATTGTAAAGTGTTTGGATCAATTGCATATGCTTATGTGCCATCACAACTTAGACATAAACTTGAACCAAAGGCAGAAAAATATGTGTTCATTGGTTATGATGAAAAATAGATGGGTTACAGGTTGTGGAATCCTCTAACCAAACAATTTCTTGTTTCTAGAGATGTTCTATTTGATGAACAGAAAAGTTGGTATGCAGATCAAAGTCATACAACTGAAGAATTTGAAGAAGAGGTAAGAAGATGTGAGAAAGGAAAATCAGTTGTGCAGGTAAATAGAGATGAAGACTATATGCAAGCAAGTACATCCAGAAGTGGATTAACAAGGAGAAATGAAGAAGCTCCTATATTTGATGAAGAGGTGTATCGAGACACATATGAAGAATGTGAACCAAGAAGTTCAAGCAGGACTAGAAGACAACCAGAAAGGTATTCTTATGATACTTCTTACATAACTCAGAAGAACTATGCATATATGGTCAAAGATGATGAAGAACCTCAGAACTATGATGAAGCAAAAGATAAGAAGCAATGGGAAGACGCAATGAAGGAAGATTTCAATGCACTAGAGGAGAACAAGACATGGGAACTTGTTCCTAAACCAAATGGTAAGAAAGTAGTTGGAAATAAATGGGTTTATAAAGTGAAGAAGCTTGCAGATGGAAGTATAGCCAGATACAAAGCTAGATTGGTGGTGAAAGGCTATGCCCAAACCTATGGCATAGATTATGATGAGACATTCAATCCTGTAGCTAAGATGTCAATTATAAGGACAATCATTGCTATTGCAGCTTCAAAAGGATGGACCCTAAGTCAATTGGATATAAAGAATGCATTCTTGAATGGATACATATCAGATGAGGTATACATGGAACAACCTCAAGGGTTTATAGATTCCAGGTATCCAAATTTTGTTTGCAAGTTGAGAAGAGCATTGTATGGATTAAAACAAGCTCCAAGAGCATGGAACTATAGACTGGTGAAGTATCTCAATGAACTTGGATATCAAAGTTCAAAAGCAGATCCAAGTCTACTCATCAAAAGAGCAGAGGAAGGTACAATCTACATTTGTATTTATGTAGATGACATTATAATCATAGGTACTTCAGATGAAGGAATCAAGGAGGTAAAGTGATTACTTGAAAAAGAATTCAAGATCAGTGATCTAGGAAAGTTATCATACTTTCTTGGAATGGAAGTTACTTATACAGATCATGGCTTATATGTATCACAAGAAAGGTATCTTCTGAGTCTATTGAAGAAGTTTGATATGGAAAATTGTAGAGAAGCTTCAACTCCACTTGAAGTTAATCACAAGCTCAGTAAATATGATGGTGCAGAATACAAAGATATGAGGAAGTATCAATCTCTTGTGGGTAGTTTGATTTATGCTACATTAACAAGACCTGATCTTAGTTATGCAGTGGGAGTCTTGTCACAATTCATGCATTGTCCAAAGGACCCACATTGGATTGCAGGTCAAAGAGTTCTCAGATATATCAAAGGAACTATAAAGGAAGGATTATATTATCCTTTTACATCAGATTTGAAGTTGAGAGCCTATAGTGACTCAGACTGGGCAGGTAACCAGGATGACAGAAGATCAACTCATGGCTACATGATATACATTGGTGATAAGCTTGTAAGTTGGTGTTCAAAGAAACAACATACAGTAGCATTATCATCAATTGAAGCTGAGTACAAAGGACTTGTGGAAGCAGCTAAGGAGGTCATATGGATGTAGACATTGTTCAAAAGCTTGGGCATTGATCAAGGTATACCTACAATACATGGAGATAACATGAGTTCACTTTATCTTGCAGCAAATCCAGTATTTCATGCAAGAACTAAACATATAGAGATACATTATCATTTCCTGAGAGAAAAGGTAATGGAAAAAGAAATTGAAGTGGAGTACATTTCTACAAAGGATCAGATAGCAGACATAATGACAAAGAGCTTGGATGGTGTGAAGACCAGCAGATTCAAAAGAATGCAGGAGTAAAAGAAAAGAAGATGATATGAAGAAACAGAGAATGTTAGTTAGTGATTGAGGGGGAGCTGTTGGAGAAACAATCACTAATTGGACATATATTTGAAGGTCAAAGCTTTAGAAGAAAACCACATGCCTATGTGAAGGGACAAATTCACAAGTGTATTATATTTTAAGTTAGTTCACTTTAGTTCTAGAAGTTTTTTAAAAAGTCACGAGAATGAGAAAATCTATATAAGTGAGTTTGTATCAACTGACGCGAGAGAGAAGAAGTGGAAGAGAGTGATAGAATGTGAGAAGGAGTTCATTTTGTATGACTGAGTATAGTCGGGCTTCTCTGAGTGAGAAAGCATCTGTAAAACTTCTGAGTTTTTCATAGCTATGACAAGAACTAGTTAAAGTTTTGTGTATAAGTCTTCTTCCTCCATCTCCAGTGTTTGTCTTCTGTGTAATGTTTTGAAGAATTGAAGTTTTTCAAGAAAGTCGATGCTTGGCAGCGAATGTATGTTGAAAGGTTGAGTTTTATGCAGGAAGTGGATGCTTGGCATCGAATCTTGGCTGATAAGTCATTGTTTTCATTCTCTGAGTGTTACCTGTTGTTGAATCTTCTAAAAACATGAAGTTTGTGGAGCAAGTTGATGCCTGGCATCGAGTTTCAGCATAAAGTCGATGCTTGGCATCGACTTTCCACATAAAAGTGGTCTTGTCCATGTGTGTGTTCAAGGGGGTAATTCTGGTACTGAAAAAGTGGCTGAAAAAGCTCAAAGTCGATGCCCAGCATCGACTTTTGGTTGCAAGTCGATGCTAGGCATCGAATTTTTATTTTTAGACAGCGAAATTTATTAAAACATGCAAAATTTCCAGTTTTGGAAAGTCATATAGGGTCATCTTGTGAAGGCCATAACTTCAGTTCTAGAGATCCGTTTTATGCATATGATAGCTTGTTGGAAAGCTCTACTGTTCTACGTTCATCCGGTAAAAGATCTTGGAGAAATAATATTTGAGCTAGGAGAAATTAGCAAAATACTGAAGGTATGTAATTTCAGTGACTAGGAAATTCTGAAGAAGTAAAGTTCTTGGTTTTGGCTATCATTTCTCAAAGTTTGGAGTGGCAATGAGTTAATGTTGACCATAGAGGTGTTCTAGTGTCACATTAATTCATTTCTTGTGGTGTTTCATACATTAACAAAGATTTCCTCGAAATCAACACCATGTTGTTGCTTAAAACCCTTTGCAAGAAGTCATGCTTTATACTTTGGAGAAGCACTATCTAATGTGAATTTCAACTTATATACCCATTTACATGGTAAAGCTTTCCTACCCTATGGCAAAGGTACTAAATCCGAAGTACCATTCTTGTGAATAGAATTCAACTCACTCTTCATGACAAGCTCCCACTTGACATGATCCTTTGTCTCCAAGCCTCTTTGTAGCAGGAAGGATCACCAGCATTTGTTAGCATAACAAATTCAACCCTGGAACATATCTATCAGGTGGATGTGAGACACATGCAGAGTTTCTCAATGGTTAATGAACAAGAACATTTGCATACTAATCTGATCAAACATTCTCTTCAACATGCCTATGTGTAGTATTTTTATGCATGCTAACTGGAGGACTAGTATCCAAGAACCACTCTTCTCACTTCAACCTCCTTAATGGGTTGTTTATGCATCTTAGACTCATTGAAAATAACACCATTACTTTTGATCACGGACTGTGTTTTAGGATCCCATAAGCGATATCCAATTTGTCCTTCTTGACCATATCAAAGAAAAATGCATTTCTTTGTTGTATGGTCGAGCTTTTGTCTAAGATTCTTAGGTATATAAACATATGCTTCACACCCAAAAACTTGAAGATCATCATAATATGACAGCTTCCCTATCCATAACTCTTGTGCCACTTTCAGACCTTTGGCAATACTAGGTGAACGGCTAATCACGTGAACTGCAGTCAATATTACTTTTTTCCAAAAGCCTTGCGGAAGGTTTGCATGATGCAACATAGAAACTACTCTATCTTGAATAGTTCTATTCATCCTTTTAGCTACACCATTCTATACTGAGATATAAGGAGCTATAAGCTCTCTATGAACTCCTCTAGACTAACAAGAAATGCTAAATTCATGTGAGGTATACTCACCCCCATTATTTGAATGTAAAGCTTTGGGCTTAATTCTTTTTTCAATCTCAATTGAAGAAAGCCATGTTTTGAAGGTAGGGAATACCGTACCCTTCAATTTGAAAGAATATACAGAGACTCTTCTAGTAGCATCATCTATGGCATACATAGTGTGTATGTGCTCAATATATGCATTAAAATGGCATTGGAAGCCTGAATTAATAGCCCAAACACTGGCCAACAACACCTACAAGTGTTTGTCAACTCTATTCTTTAAGCTCAAAAACCTACATAAATTTGTAGTGGCTTCTCCCATCACAGCTGAAAATGTTTCAAGAAACTGCCTAGGCCACTATATGTTTTATCAAAGAACATATACAAAAGTGTCCAATGGCCATTTGGTCTTTCACATGGACACTAACAGTAACAAATGTGTATGTCTGGGTATGTGAACATGTATGTGTATGAGTGTGTGTGTGTGTGAACACATATATTTAAGTAGATAGACATGTATATTAATATGTATGCACATAAAGGTCCAAAAAGAGATAGAAAGATATTTTCAACAATTATATGCTTGTGTTTTTATGTGTATATGTGTGTGTAGGCTTGTATTGTTGTTTCTTCTTTTTGAAAGCAAACTATTTCACACCAAACCTCGTAATGATATGCATAGAGGTTCGCAAAGAGAGATATTTTCAACATTGGGCGATAGAAGGCTTGCATTTTTTTGTGTATAAGTGTGTGTTTTTGTTTGTGTCTATGTCTATATGTGTGTGAAAGAGAGAGAGAGAGAGAGAGAGAGAGAGAGAGAGAGAGAGAGAGAGAGAGAGAGAGAGAGAGATTTTATGTTTTTTGCTCTTGGAGAGATTTTTTGTTTTGTTTTTCTTCCCCTCTTGGAACACATTATGTACTTGCATGAATGGAAAAAAAATGCAAATGATCTTGATCAGGATTTTAGAGTATGTAAGCTTTTTTTAAGAGTCCTATTGCTCAATACTATTTCTATTGCTCAGTCCTATACTATTGTGAGAGTAAAAATCGATGTAGCGAGTCAGAAAATCACTGTAGTGGTTTATTTTAAATTTTATTCATCAATGTATACAAGTATGAAATGCTTTCATGAGTCAAACATGTATAATATGGATGATTAAAATACATAAAACTAATTACATGAATACAAATCATACATATGTAAGAGACACATATGTGAATCATACAATATGCACGACACAATAAACATAACAATAAAATAGAAAATAAATGAAAAACAGAGCAATACCTAAATGGTATGGTGAGGAAAGGGCTCTATGAAAGGTATGGTAGTAGTAGAGCTCTATGAACTTGTGAAGAAGCACGTGTGGAATAAGCTTTTTGATCGAATGATTTTTTTTTTCTTTTGCTTAAAAATACATTTTTGATCGAAACGCTTTCGATCAAAAGCTCATCTTAGTCCGATTTTTTTTCTCACATTTATTCTGAAATCCATGAATAATATGAACACATTCCATATTTTTTCATTATTCGATCGATTAAGTGCAACCTAGGTCAGAAGAGTAGGTGGGCAAGTAAACTCTAAAATAGAAAAAAACAAACAATCCCACATTTTTTATGAGTAGTGGTGGATTACTTTGTAGTGTTTGCACAAGATTCATTTCAAGAACATATAAATGAAACATAGGACTCTAGAACTACCACATTAGAAGAATGGCTTGCATGAATTTCGAGAAAACCATTAACGTAATCCTAATAATATGTCCAATGCTTAAATGAAAGTTTATCTAGATGGTAATATAATTGTCAGTTACTATAACATCTTTATTTTGGAGGATTGTGTTGATACATGATTTATAGAACATTATATTTTCTATGCAATCCACATTAAAATTTGATTTTTTTATCTGTTTTTTCAATGCAGGCCAACTTTCTAAAGCTATTTCTAAACATGTTTATAAATACGATTTTATTCTATTGTGTAACAAACTTTTTATAGTTCAAATATTAGTAAAAGAAATTATGATGGATGTCATCATGGATATTGTATGGATCCTAATGTTAAACGATGGCATCCAAAGTACTTCTTTCTTTTATTACACCTGCATGATTTTCACACATAATAACTCATGGCATGGTCTAAATCTCCCCCATGTCAAATGATGGGTTCCAAACTATTTTCATATTTAAGAAGCCTTTCATTAAATTAATATTTCTTCCTTTGAGATTGAAAGATTTCAAAATAAACCTTGTAGTGATACACATAAAGGTCCAAAAAGAGATAGAAAGGTATTTTCAATAATTTTATGCTTGTGTTTTTATGTATATGCGTATGTAGGCTTGTAGTGTTGTTTTTTCTTTTGAGAGCGAACTATTTCACACAAACCTTGTATTGATACAAATAAAGGCTCACAAAGAGAGATATTTTCAACATTGAATGATAGAAGGCTTGCATTTTTGTGTGTACAAGTGTGTGTTTGTGTTTGTGTCTATGGTTGTGTGTGTGAGAGAGAGAGGGGTTCACAAAGAGAGATATTTTCAACATTGAACGATAGAAGGCTTGCATTTTTGTGTGCATAAGTGTGTTTTTGTGTTTGTGTCTGTCTGTGTGTGTGTGAGATATATATATATATATATATATATATATTTTCTATTTTTTTGCTCTTGGAGACTTTTTTTGTTTTTTTTTTTTCCTCTCTTGGAACACATTTTGTACTTGCATGAATGGAAACAAAATGTAGATGATCTTGATCAAGCTTTTAGAGTACATAAGGGTTAAAAAAAAAATCGCAAGTCTGGCTGAAGTCGAATATCTGTTATACCTTGAATTTGATTGAAAGAACAAATGTACAGATGGAGGGGCATACTACGCAAGGGAATCCCATATTCCACAAAGCAAGGGTTAGACTGCTTGAAGATGTCATTGGAAAAGGACTACCCGAAGACAACTCGTTTAAATTTGCTTGAAGGCAATACATTGACTTAACGCCCACAACCTTCTTGCCGTAAGGAGGGGTTGAACCCAACCCCCCCCCCCCTCCCAAAGAAGCAAAAGGCCCAACCAAACAGGCTAGGCTAACGTGCACGGACTAGAGTAAGTAACATTGCGTTACAAAATATTCTCTTCAATAGCTATAATCAAGGTCGATTTCCATGCGAAGCCCTAAAGCAAGGTATGAGCACGAGATCATCCATGAGCCCACTTTGCACTCGTTTCTTTGGCTCTTGTTCCTACGAATTCTCGTGTAGGATGATGGCCTAACATATATTATTCAAAGAATAAGTTGCTTTCCCTTGCGGAAGCTTGAAGGGTGAGCATGTTCTATCCTCTTACTGCAGCATGGCAGGAACGAGTTGCGCAACTGCTTCAATCATCTCCGTCAGCACTTCAACTTCCTCAACAGTTCTGTTATTTTCTTGTTCTCGGCAAGAAAATAACAGAACTGCTGAGGAAGTTGAAACAGTTCTGTTATTTTCTTGTTCTCGACAGAAACACTCTAGTCAATGGGACGTTTGCATAAGAAAGTAAAATTTGCATGAAAGATGATGCATGCTTTCCATATAACAACCTTCTTCAGGGTATGCACAGGGTTTTCAACCTTGAGCGAGGCTCGAAGACCTCCTTCGTGCTTGAAGTACAATGGATTCTCTGTATCTTTGCACCTCCGCTGACTACAAGAGTTTGAGAATCTCCTCTAAGATGTTTTCGCTCATTGTGCGTGACAACTTACCCGATGATTTGTTGTGGCGTTCTGTCCTTTCGATCTCATTTTTCTCTTTCTTTCTTGTATTCAAAGAAGGTGCTTCTGCATTACCATCTCTCTTTCTTGCATTACCATCTATCCTTCTGATCTCATCTTCTTTGCATAAGAAACACTCTAGTCAATGGGACATTTGCATAAGAAAGTAAAATTTGCATGAAAGATGATGCATGCTTTCCATATCATAACCTTCTTCCGGCTATGCACAGGATTTTCAACCTTGAGCCAGGCTCGAAGACCTCCTTCACACTTGAAGTACACTGGATTCTCTGTATCTTTGCACCTCCGCTGACTACAAGAGTTTGAGAATCTCCTCTAAGATGTTTTCGCTCATTGCGCGTGACAACTTTTCCGATGACTTGTTGCAACGTTCTGTCCTTTCGATCTCATTTTTCTCTTTCTTTCTTGTATTGAAAGAAGCTGCTTCTGCATTTAACCATCTTTCTTTCTTGCATCGCCATCTGTACTTTCGATCTCATCTTTCTCTTTCTTTCTTGTATTGAAAGAAGCTGTTTCTGCATTACCATGTTTTACAATATTTGCAATCCTTAATATTTCTTCGGTCCCTTTCAATAATGTGTTATGCTCGTGGCCATTTTGAACATTCTCTGCGGTCTGTGTCTGATACCATATATGAACACAAAAAGAACACACGAAGAAGGATTTTCCAATCAAGCTTTTGCTACATTGGATGCGAGAATAGAATACGCACACACAGCCATAACACTTTTCAATTAAGTATTTGTGACAATTCTTATTTGGGAACTATGTTTCAGCTTGTCCATGTAGTCTAATAAATTCTCATTGAGGGACAAACAACGACGTCATCAAAGCTTAGCGGGTAAAACATTGAGTCGTGCCTTCTCAGATGGAGCTTAGAAGATACAACATTAAACCCATGGACGACTGATTTAGAAGATTCAACATATCAGTATCGCACTTAACTCTCATACCTTCAAGTGAAAAACGAGTTGATATTTGGTGAAGTGTTGTGCTCAAGGAAATAGACTACACATGAGTTGTCCGACACCTTTCTAAGTTGACAGTCAGGTTGTCCTTATGCTAACCATTTTGCCCACAATCAATTGTATTCTCTTATTCTGTAGATTTTACGTTCATTCATTCTGTGTCTGTTCTTGCAACCATTCAAGCCGCAACAGAGTAGATATAAGACCTAGTCTTCTTAAAAGGAAAAAAAGATCTTAGGAATACATCTCATTGATTGGGCTACAAGATTTATAGTGACAACCAAATAGTCCATTTACCAGCTATTCCATACACATCATGGCAGGGACTAGCTGATGTATTCATTTTGGACTCTTAAAGTTTATCCTTACATGAATGGGATCTATTCTTCAATCTTCAAAACGGCCCGCATCCAAGATGTGAGATGGTGGCAATATGTTGCTTGTGTCAGGAAAGGAAATGTGCACAAAGTGTCTCATTATAGGATGGTTGTGGACAATAGAAGGATACATATCAAGATGAAAGAAAACGTTTAGATATCGACAACCAAATAGTTCATTCACTAGATATACCATGCTCATGCATTTAGGACTCTTACAGTTCATCCTTACCAGAAGAAGATCTATTCTTCAATCTTCAAAAGACCCGCAGCTGAGATCCAAGATGGTGGCATGTTGCTTGTGTCAGAAAAGGAAATGCACACACACACACACACGATATCTCATAATCTAATGGATGTGGACTAAGAATAGAGGGATGCATACCAACATGAGAGGAACCACGTAGATATCATTAGCTTGTAGCATATGCTATATACACATGTTCCGTGGTTCAGCTAACTCCTTAAGGATTCCCCATAGTGTTCCATGTATATAGAGAATATTACATTGTGGCTTTTAAGGTATTCGAAACACATCTTGCTAAGGTTAAGATAGATTTTAATATTTAATTACGACATGTCTACCGAATGATCACAAATGTATACACATTTTAGATTAGATAAGGCCTTTGCCTAGAAGGTAGAAAGTTGATCTTTTGATTCGACCTAAGTTGTTTATCATGTGAATTCACAGAAGTTTTCTAGTTTTGGTATAACTACATGGGTATAAGGAGTAGAACCCTTGGGTTTCTAAATGTGGAACCTTCAAATTTATTATTTATTTATCCCAAATTGAAGGCTTTTGAGCCTTAGGACTAATTCTCTAAGGTTGAGTACCTTAGGCTTGATTGGAAGCTTCTTCTAGCCACTTGATCCATACATGAGAGCTTGGAGGGTCTTCTTTTAGAAGGCATGTGATTTCTTAAGCTTAGAAACCATGCGATCACCTTAGGAACCTATGTGATAGAAGGCACACATGTCCCTTGAGAGAGAGGTACCCCCTTATCCTTGGAGCTATATATTGGAGGGGTTGGTTGGGTGGATACATGCATCTCTCTCCCTAGTGTGGTCTTTTTTGTTAAATTTTTTACTTGATTTGTTGTGAAGAAATGGTCCTTCCACAACACTAGTATCCGATCCTAGGATATGGAAGTGTAGCTCTAATCCCTCCCTGTGAGTACTTGTTGTCAAATTTATGTTTTGTTCATCTTCCCCATGTGAGAACTGACCACTCAAGAAGCCCACATGTAGACTCATTGGTTGATATCTCTTCGCAAAAGATGTTCCATGAGTGCTAAATAAAATCTCTTTCAATCAAGAGTCTTGAGGTGTCCATAGGACTCTCCCCCCATAGACAAGGCCAAGAAGCACCCCTAGAGTCATTGCAAATGGCCAGAGAGGTGTCCACCCGATCTGACCATGTATTCTAGAGGTATGAACAATGATGGGGGGCAATGCTCAAGCAAGTTGTTGTCCCTTCTCTTTTAGTTGAAGAAAGGAACTCCTCTTCTTCTATATCAAGACTTCAAATGGAAATTCTACCTTGTATATGGGACAATTCAGGCCAAAGATGAAGAAGCTCGTAGCCTAAGGTATGAACAATGATGGGGGGAAATGCTCAAGCAAGTTGTTGTCCCTTCTCTTTTAGTTGAAGAAAGGAACTCCTCTTCTTCTATATCAAGACTTCAAATGGAAACTCTACCTTGTATATGGGACAATTCAGGCTAAAGATGAAGAAGCTCGTAGCCTAAGGTATGAACAATGATGGGGGGCAATGCTCAAGCAAGTTGTTGTCCCTTCTCTTTTAGTTGAAGAAAGGAACTCCTCTTCTTCTATATCAAGACTTCAAATGGAAATTCTACCTTGTATATGGGACAATTCAGGCCAGAGATGCAGAAGCTCGTAGCCTAAGGTATGAACAATGATGGGGGGCAATGCTCAAGCAAGTTGTTGTCCCTTCTCTTTTAGTTGAAGAAAGGAACTCCTCTTCTTCTATATCAAGACTTCAAATAGAAATTCTACCTTGTATATGGGACAATTCAGGCCAGAGATGAAGAAGCTCCTAGCCTATTCACTATCCCCCTATTGACTATCACATTATTTTGGAACAAAAGATTATGTAGACAACCTTAAGTTCACACAACTATTGTGTGTGTCAAGGACATTTTTTTAATTATTCTTTCTTGGCTTGGATATGAGTAAAATTTTCATGATCTCATGAAGATTGACATATTTTGTACTCCTCTCTACAACTCTTTCCTTATTTAGCTATAACCCATGAGCATCAAGAAATGCATTCTCCCACAACCATGTAAGGTAGGGAGGCCTTCTTCACACATTTCTATGTGTGAAAGGACATCACACCCTTTGAAGAATGAAATCTATGTGATAGAAGGTACACATGTTCCTTGAGAGTGAGTTACCCCCTTATCCTTGGAGCTATATATTGCAAGGGGTTGGTTGGGTGGATACATGCATCTCTCTCCCTAGTGTGGTCTTTTTTGTTAGATTTTTTACTTGATTCGTTGTGAAGAAATGGTCCTTCCACAACACTAGTATCCGATCCTAGGATATGGAAGTGTATCTCTTATCCCTCCCTGTGAGTACTTGTTGTCAAATTTATGTTTTGTTCATCTTCCCCATGCTTGTGTCAGGAAAGGAAATGTGCACAGAGTGTCTCATTATAGGATGGTTGTGGACAATAGAAGGATACATATCAAGATGAAAGAAAACCTTTAGATATCGACAACCAAATAGTTCATTCACTAGATATACCATGCTCATGGCATGGACTAGGTGATATATTCATTTAGGACTCTTACAGTTCATCCTTACCAGAAGAGGACCTATTCTTCAACCTTTAAAAAGACCTGCAACTAAGATCCAAGATGGTGACATGTTGCTTGTGTGAGAAAAGGAAATGCACACACACACACACACACGATATCTCATAATCTAATGGATGTGGAATAAGAATAGAGGGATGCATACCAACATGAGAGGAACCACGTAGATATCATTAGCTTGTAGCATATGCTATATACACATGTTCCGTGGTTGAGCTAACTCCTTAAGGATTCCCCATAGTGTTCCTTGTATATAGAGAATATTACATTGTGGCTTTTAAGGTATTCGAAACACATCTTCCTAGGGTTAAGATATATTTTAATATTTAATTACGACATGTCTACCGAATGATCACAAATGTATACACATTTTAGATTAGATAAGGCCTTGTCTAGAAGGTAGAAAGTTGATCTTTTGATTGGACCTAAGTTGTTTATCATGTGAATTCACGGAATTTTTCTAGTTTTGTATAACTACATGGGTATAAGGAGTAGAACCCTTGGGTTTCTAGGTGTGGAACCTTCTAATTTAGTATTTATTTATCCCAATTTGAAGGCTTTTGAGCCTTAGGACTAATTCTCTAAGGTTGAGTACCTTAGGCTTGATTGGAAGCTTCTTCTAGCCACTTGATCCATACATGAGAGCTTGGAGGGTCTTCATTTAGAAGGCATGTGATTTCTTAAGCTTAGAAACCATGCGATCACCTTAGGAACCTATGTGATAGAAGGTACACATGTCCCTTGAGAGTTAGTTACCCCCTTATCCTTGGAGCTATATATTGGAAGGGGTTGGTTGGGTGGATACATGCATCTCTCTCCCTAGTGTGGTCTTTTTTGTTAGATGTTTTACTTGATTCATTGTGAAGAAATGGTCCTTCCACAACACTAGTATCCGATCCTAGGTAATGGAAGTGTATCTCTTATCCCTCCCTGTGAGTACTTGTTGTCAAATTTATGTTTTGTTCATCTTCCCCATGCTTGTGTCAGGAAAGGAAATGTGCACAGAGTGTCTCATTATAGGATGGTTGTGGACAATAGAAGGATACATATCAAGATGAAAGAAAATGTTTAGATATTGACAACCAAATAGTTCATTCACTAGATATACCATGCTCATGGCATGAACTAGGTGATATATTCATTTAGGACTCTTACAGTTTATCCTTACCAGAAGAGGATCTATTCTTCAATCTTCAAAAAGACCCGCAGCTGAGATCCAAGATGGTGGCATGTTGCTTGTGTCAGAAAAGGAAATGCACACACACACACACACACACACACACACGATATCTCATAATCTAATGGATGTGGACTAAGAAAAGAGGGATGCATACCAACATGAGAGGAACCACGTAGATATCATTAGCTTGTAGCATATGCTATATACACATGTTTCGTGGTTGAGCTAACTCCTTAAGGATTCCCCATAGTGTTCCTTGTATATAGAGAATATTACATTGTGGCTTTTAAGGTATTCGAAACACATCTTCCTAGGGTTAAGATAGATTTTAATATTTAATTACGACATGTCTACCGAATGATCACAAATGTATACACATTTTAGATTAGATAAGGCCTTTGTCTAGAAGGTAGAAAGTTGATCTTTTGATTGGACCTAAGTTGTTTATCATGTGAATTCACGGAAGTTTTCTAGTTTTGTATAACTACATGGGTATAAGGAGTAGAACCCTTGGGTTTCTAGGTGTGGAACCTTCTAATTTAGTATTTATTTATCCCAATTTGAAGGCTTTTGAGCCTTAGGTCTAATTCTCTAAGGTTGAGTACCTTAGGCTTGATTGGAAGCTTCTTCTAGCCACTTGATCCATACATGAGAGCTTGGAGGGTCTTCTTTTAGAAGGCATGTGATTTCTTAAGCTTAGAAACCATGCGATCACCTTAGGAACCTATGTGATAGAAGGTACACATGTCTCTTGAGAGTGAGTTACCCCCTTATCCTTGGAGCTATATATTGGAAGGGGTTGGTTGGGTGGATACATGCATCTCTCTCCCTAGTGTGGTCTTTTTTGTTAGATTTTTTACTTGATTCGTTGTGAAGAAATGGTCCTTCCACAACACTAGTATCCGATCCTAGGATATGGAAGTGTATCTCTTATTCCTCCCTGTGATTACTTGTTGTCAAATTTATGTTTCATTCATCTTCCCCATGCTTGTGTCAGGAAAGCAAATGTGCACAGAGTGTCTCATTATAGGATGGTTGTGGACAATAGAAGGATACATATCAAGATGAAAGAAAACGTTTAGATATCGACAACCAAATAGTTCATTCACTAGATATACCATGCTCATGGCATGGACTAGGTGATATATTCATTTAGGACTCTTACAGTTCATCCTTACCAGAAGAGGATCTATTCTTCAATCTTCAAAAAGACCCGCAGTTGAGATCCAAGATGGTGGCATGTTGCTTGTGTCAGAAAAGGAAATGCACACACACACACACACATGATATCTCATAATCTAATGGATGTGGACTAAGAATAGAGGGATGCATACCAACATGAGAGGAACCACGTAGATATCATTAGCTTGTAGCATATGCTATATACACATGTTCCGTGGTTCAGCTAACTCCTTAAGGATTCCCCATAGTGTTCCATGTATATAGAGAATAGTACATTGTGGCTTTTAAGGTATTCGAAACACATCTTCCTAGGGTTAAGATAGATTTTAATATTTAATTATGACATTTCTACCGAATGATCACAAATGTACACACATTTTAGATTAGATAAGGCCTTTGTCTAGAAGGTAGAAAGTTGATCTTTTGATTGGACCTAAGAAAGGAACTCCTCTTCTTCTATATCAAGACTTCAAACGGAAATTCTACCTTGTATATGGGACAATTCAGGCCAGAGATGAAGAAGCTTGTAGCCTAAGGTATGAACAATGATGGGGGGCAATGCTTAAGCAAGTTGTTGTCCCTTCTCTTTTAGTTGAAGAAAGGAACTCCTCTTCTTCTATATCAAGACATCAAAAGGAAATTCTACCTTGTATATGGGACAATTCAGGCTAGAGATGAAGAAGCTCATAGCCTATTGACTATAGCCCTATTGACTATCGCATTATTTTGGAACAAAAGATTATGTAGACAACCTTAGGTGCACACAACTACTGTGTGTGTCAAGGACATTTTTTGAATTATTCTTTCTTGGCTTGGAGATGAGTAAAATTTTCATGATCTCATGAAGATTGACATATTTTTTACTCCTCTCTACAACTCTTTCCTTATTTAGGTATAGCCCATGAGCATCAAGAAATGCATTCTCCCACAACCATGTAAAGTAGGGAGGCCGTCTTCACACATTTGTATGTTTGAAAGGACATCACACCCTTTGAAGAATGAAATCTTACTTAATGAAGTACAGTGAGAAGTTGACTGAACCAAGAGATGCAAATAAAAGAAAGCCTTACGTGGATGTAGTTTCTACACTAACCCCTATTGAGGAAGTATCTATTTGTTCTCTCAATTTCCTATGGTTTAGGAAAAGAAATATTGGTTGTGCATAATCATGATCATGTTTTAGATGCATTGGCTGATTTCATATACAAAGTTGAATGAAATTTGCACCATCCTTTTAAGGAAGAAAGTTCCAAGTGGGAACTTTTGCATGCTTTAAGGAGTGGCTGAGTTTTAGAACCTTATGCATGCCACACCTTTGCCAATAGAGGTGTAAAAATTTTAGCATACATTAATTATGCATATAAAATGTATTACATGGGTTTGTGGGTTGAGAGGGAGATTCAATTTATTCAAGTTTAAGTATGGTTACAAGTTTCCACTATATGAATAATGGTAGTTAGCTATATTAAAATTACCATTCACTTCCTATATGGTACGTTTATTATAAAAAGCCAAATAATAGTACATGAGTAAGATAACTTAAGCTTAAATTCCCTCTTATGGAGTATCAAATTCCATAAAACCCATGGCATGCATGATCAACAAGGCCAAGGACTTAAGTAATAAGACAAAAATTTCTCTTTTTAAACAATTATACAATGGTGGGAACTTAAGAGTGATTCTTACTAAAGCTCCAAGGAAAAAGAAAATTTTAATAGTGTTTTAGCTAGAAAGAACCAACACCCTATGGATGATCAAAGTCTATAGTTCTTCCAATTGACAATGAAAGGATGATAAGGAACTAAATTATCAATTCTTCCTTTCAAGTAAGTTCTCTATTTGAGAGAACTAAATAACTATCAGCTAGAGCTTTACAAATTGTTTCCAAGCAAATGGAAGATCTGAAGAAGAAGGAACTTGAGGGTTGTAAGAGAGTCTAAATACCATTTATCTGAACAAACACTTTTTAAATGGTAAAAGTTGTTAACATCTTCTTTAAATTCAATGTTTGATTGACAAATCAATCATTCTTTTGGAAGTGGGATATTTGATTATGACATAATATCTAGTTTAAAGATAAAAACTAGCTCTAATATCAGATAACATAAGAACAATCTTTCAACGTTCATATGAACAAAAGAATCATTGAAAGCCAATCTTTAAGATTAAGTCTTTTCAAGTTGTTAGTACATCTAGGACTCGGCAAGTTGAAATTTCACTTTGATGCAAGCAAGAAGATTGTTGTTCAATGAAGCTAACAATTTACAGGTCAAAGGAGTAATTGCTTTTACCTGAAGAAGGATTGATCCCAAGGTTAAAGTTGAAGTTACCTTCATTGAAGTGGAAGTGTAAACCAGATGATATGGGACATCTAAGCTTACACTACCACATAAGACGATTTGTGGTATGGGATGCCAGATTTAGGTAAAATAAAAGCTTGAACTTAGGGATACATGTTCAGTAATCTTGGAGGAAAGAAAGCAAACACTTTGAATAGTTCTTAGGGTAACAAAAAAAGATTGAAAATAAACTCTTTCAAACTCTAATAAGAAACAATGGAAAGAGCACAATTTTCAAGAAAACATCAGGCAATTTTCAAGGATGAAAACTCTTGAGGGGGGAAGTCCCCAAGAACGTTTACTTATGCTCTAAAAAGACAAAATAAGGCATTGCAAGGCAAAGAATATGCAAGAAATAGATAAAGTTTAAGTACTTTCCTGCATTTAAGTGTTTTAGACTTCTTTCAATGCATATTCCAATATATACAAGGATTTGGAGTTCTCAAGGAAGCTCAAGGTGAGTGAAGAATTTCATAAGACATAAGGATTGTAGAAAACCTAAGTGGTTTAAAGTTGGAAGAATTATAAAGCATATCCTAAAGGTATATTGATGCTTCATGGGATAACACGACATAAGGTGTGGATTCCGTAGTGAGGACCTAAGGAAAAAAGCTTCCTAAATGAAGCATAAAAATCAGATCCCCAAATAAAACCCATGGGTAAAACATTGAACTTGAGATGAGGAAATGGGACCTAATGGAGAAAGACCTAGTCTTATATCTTATTTAACTAAAAAGAGAATAAAGGCCCAAAGAGGGAAAATATCAAATCAAACTTTAAGTTTGATGAGATCCATCATACCACATTAAATGGTTAACCAAATATTCTTGAAGGTTAAGAAAGATTGTTCATGGTGTATCTAAGAACCTTAGTCCTTGCTCTCATGATTTGGTACCATTAGATTATGCATTGGATTAAGACAAAATTAAAGAGGATAGAGAATGTGAAAAACAAAATAGATGCGTTTCTATGGATTGGGACTAAATCCTATTGAGTAATTTTTCTCAATGGCGAAAAGAAAAAAGAGACACATGATCCAATGGAATACATTGAGAAGATAATTTCTAGAAATAGGCATCCTTTTCAATTATTCTCTCAAAGGGAAGAAGCATTCTTCAGGCAAGATATTAAAGATGCTAACTGTTGATGTTACTTAATGTATAGAGAAATTAGAAATAAAGAGAGGATCAATAGCTTAGAGTTTGAAGGTAAATTCAAAAGATTGAAGCTCGAAAGCTTCATTTGAATACTTTGATTTGAATTCAAGGAAAATATTGATTTGTTCTCTTCTTTTTTTTTTTTGAGATCCAATGAAGGATCCATGAGGATTGAGTATCAATGAGAAGAAGGAAGAATTGGTTGTAATAGTCTACTCTTATGGATACTTGTGACCTTAAAGTTAATACAATCTTTTACACTATGAGGTTCAATTTTAGGACGTAGTTATAAAGATCTTAATCTTTTTTGAAGGACAAGTAAAATAAGTTTCAACCAATTAGAATCTCCAAGAGCTAGATAGATCCCTATGGGCTTTAATCTCTTAAAATAGAATCTCAAAACTAAGTAAGTCTTGAAACAGCATTAAACCCACCTTCAATAAGCTATTCTCTCCAAAGTAAAGAGGATATTATATCCCATTAAAACCACATAAATAATCCATCTATACCATTTTATTGGTTAAGTAGACACCATAAAACAAATTCCCCTCTATTTGGATTGGTCTCTTTATTGGAGATGAATTACAACAATAAATCCACCCATTTCAATAGCCTACAGGTATAGAGTATATGGGAAAGTGACTTGGGTAGGAACTATGAAAGATTCATCTTCTTTTGAAAACAAGATAGATTCTAGCTTGACATATGACTATGAAAAGGAAGTCGTACGCAATACCCATCTATTTTGCTAATTTCATATAGAGGTGGTGCATAGAGATGGATCAAGAAAGTAATTTAGCTTAACACTAGTGTTGTCCTTGGACACTTTAGTGTCCTGAAAATGAGACATTATTTGATACATTTTTTGGACTACTAGAAGGAACCATTTATAAATGTAACTATGCAACATGTTAGCATAAGGGTTGAATATTTCTAGAAAAATATAGTTTTCACCAAAGGATATAAAAATTAAGATTTATTCACTAATTTTATGATGCTCTTTATTGTTGTAAATGCAATAAAGTCTCTTATTTTATATCCGAAAGCACCTTTCTATCCATAATTAGAGATTTTTAATGATTTTTACTAAGATTATGGTATAAAATTAATCTCATATGTGCCACAAGAGTCTTGTCCTCTATGAATTATTTTGGAAAGTGATGGTATGCATATGACTCATTCTTTATTATAAAATTACTATTTAAGGTTCTTAAAGGTAGAGATATTTTTTTAACAACCTTAGGAGTCAAATTTCTATGCGGAAGGTCATTTGATGAGAAAATATTGCATATGCTACATGATTAAAGTTAATATGCTAGTTATTTTTATATAAAGTAGTTTATTATTTTTATATAGTTATATTTATTGATAGTATACACATTATATTTATTGAGAAAAGCTAATGTTTTAGGATGAATTTCTATTCTTGGTAGAGTGGAATATGGTTATTGAATGAAATATTGAGATTGTTGCTGGTATGTGAGATAGGCACAAAACTAATTGGTTCAAAGACATGTACCATATTTTTATGATAGTATATGATGGTTTTTGAAATAAAACACCAACCATTTTAGTGTTTTTATGCATCAATATCATATAGGAGGCGCCTACAGTGTATAGCTACATAAAGAACACCCTATATTATAGTAAATTTCTTATTATAGAAATGATTTTTATAATTCCCAAAACTTGTCTTAAATGATTATATGACTTTAAATAAACAATGGAAAAATTATTTCAATACGATGATTTTTTTATGGAGATATTTCTTTCTTCTCATATATAATTCTACAAAAAATCAATTTTTTTAAACCATATTCAATCATTTCTATATTTTGAGTTATCAAAAAGGGTAATTTCTTAAAAAAAAATATTTTTTATAGAACATTTAGGTATAGCGCTTTATGGGGCTTGAAGGTTTTTTCAAAATTTTATTTCATTCGTATGCATGAGTTTTTTTTTACTTTTTAGAGAAAAGGACACTAAAATGTCCTATTTTGGTACAACTATAGTGTTAAGACACTTTGGACCCACTTAATTCACATGTTTGAGCCATGAATGCCTAGATTGCATCTAGCTTAAACAAGAAAGAGGCGAATTAGAGAGATAAAGACCATGATCAATGAGAATGATCATGGGGCATGGGGGAATAGCCCAAATTGTATATCTCCACTCATTTTTGAGGACGAAAATGATTTTTTTTTGGGGAGAAGGATGTTGTATAACTACATGGGTCTAAGGGGTATAAACATTTGGTTCATAGGTGTGAAACCCTTGTGATTTATTATTTATTTACCCCTATTTGAAGGTTCTTGAATCTTAGGGTTAATTCTCTAAGGTTGACTACCTTGGGCTTGATTGGAAGCTTCTCTTAGCCACTTGATTTGTACATGAGATCTTCTTTTAGCAGCGTGTGATTTCCTAAGTTTGGAAACCATGTGATCACCTAAGGAACCCATGTGATGGAAGGTGCACATGTCCCCTTGAGAGTGAGTGGGCCCCTTTAGCCTTGGAGCTATATAATGGAGGTGTTGGTTGGGTGGATATCTGCATCTCTCTCCCTAGTGTGCTCTTACTAGTTAGATTTCTTAGTTGATTTGTTGTGAACAAATGATCCTTCCACAACATCTAACCACATAGCTATATGGTTATCTTTTCCCAGCATAATAGACTTTGAGTAAGGTTGTAGACTCATGTCAAAATAGAGAGATTACTTTAGGCAAACATAGTAGTTTCAGTCAATCAAGTTTCGACTCAACTTGCCTCTGTAGAAACCATGGTTAGGGCAAAATTTTCACACTCTATTGAGAGGGTCACTCACTCTTGCTCCTTACTCTACAAGTAAGGTAATTGAATGCTAAGGTATGAAAAGGGGAAGTAGTGGGCCAAAGTGTAGGAATGGATCCATGGAACCCACAAGGTGGTAAATTCATACTATAAGTCCTGAATTGTACAAGAAACTTTAATAAGTAATAGCTATGCTTGAAGATGGTTGACAATAAAATAAATGAGGAGCCTAAAGACTAAAAGATTAATGGTCATCACCACCCTACTGACCCCATATTTTGGTTCCACTTGTGGTAATACTTTTGTATTTATAAAACCAAGATGCAATTTTGAGACCTTTTCAAGCTACTACCAAACACAAGTCTGTATGCTAGTGATTTTGGTCCTCAATGAGTGACCAAACACCATAAATCATTACATGTATCAAATCTTCTTATCACGAGGAATATGCCATATACAAGTATCTTACCTGTCATTGTACGTAAAACGAAAGCAAGCTAGACTATAAATATCTAACCTACATAAAAATGGTCAATCTTTTGAAAAGTCATTTGCTTCTATGCCTCTACCCCATGTAGAGAGTACAAGAGCGAAAGAAAAATGAAAAGAGTGTACTCACAAAGGAAAGAGTGTGAGAAACTTAAATTGAGTAGACCAAAAAATGGGTAAACTCACATGGATTAGAAATGAGCTTGCCAAAAGCATGAAGTGGGCTCCTCAAGCTTCTCCAAGTGCAAATGGGGGGAGGGGCCCTCCTTATATAGATTTGAGAGGTGGTCTCCAAAGTACATCAAATGTGGGATAATTCTCCTTGAAGGAGAATGATTACAATGGTAGAAGGAAATGGCAGGGTACCCAAATACAAAAAAGATACAATATAAAATGGAAATACACCGGAAATGGAGTGCCTCCTAGATACAAAATGCAGATGCACTCATGTGGATACAAATGTAGATGATGTAGGAACAATCATGTCATCAACATCCCAAAGTTGTATCTATCATTGATAGAGCAACATTTTGCCATTCAAACTTATTATATCATAAAAACATGATAGAACTAACAATTTGCAGTTCTTTAAACTTTTAAAATCACTAAAACATGATCAAAATCTTTAATAATTATGCATCCCTAAAGCAGACCCAAAAGCAACTATCAGATTGTTTAATTCCTTGTCATGCACCACAATGGGGTCAGAAACAAAAAACAAAAAGTCTTCTTTAAAAATTCAATAATTAATTATCGATTAGCAAAGGTTATGCTAGTCAAATATGCTCTAAATTATAGCGGCTTGGGCTGTTTTAGAACATATCTAGAGCATGGTTACTATATCTTGTGTATTTGTACAATTTGTGTAAATGTCTTGTAGTTTGTTCGTACAAATTAAAAGTTCTTTTTTTGTTTTGCTTATGATAAAAAACTTGAGAGTGTCTTTCTCTTTTATTTGCTTTTTTGTTTTGTTTTGTTTTGTTTTTTATTTTTTTTACAAAACGACATACTGAATGTACCCTTCTTTTTTTCTTACGAGTCATCATCTTTGCAAAACTTTTTTGTCATTCTCTTCTTCATATGATTTAAGTCAGATCATGAATAAAGAGCTTCAGTAAAAAATCTCATTGCATTGAATAAAGATCACGAATAAAGAGCTTAAGTAAAAAATCTCACTCATAAGTTTCATATATAGCATTGACATGAAGAGAAATAAAGAAAATTATCAACATAAAAATGAATGGAAATATTTATCCCCATGATCTTTGGATTAGAAAGTATCCACTTTGTGTCTAAGTGCATGCAATGCATTGGTTTATCTCGTCACCTTTAGGGTGGGGGTTGGGGGTTCTAACTTTGCATGGTAGGATGATTTGGACTTTCAGGCTACTGGATTACGGCCTCTAAGCACCTCAATATGCGGCCTGCGGACACCTCAGCATGTGGCCTCCTCATCAAGTAGATCTTGTCTCTGGCCTTCAGGCTCATCAAAACCAGTCTCTATGTTGGGCCTTAGGACCGTCCCTTCCCAAGTTGTACCCTAGTGGGCCTTCGCGCTCTGTAATCTTGGTTGTGCCAAGCATCTAGCCCCTATATTTGTTAGGGTCCCATGGGTACTAAGCCTACCTTCACTTAGAATTTCAATTAGTTCAAACAAATCCGGGGAGATTAGGCCTCATGCCAAACGTCCTCTCAAGATGCCCGCTTTTTTGTACACTTCATGATTTCATAAGATTTATAAGACATGCAAAAAATGTTTTGTTATAGTATTATTCATGGCTCAATGACTTTAGCAATAATTATTTTTCTTCAAAATATAATGTATGCAAAAGACACAAAAAATTAGAAAACTTAAAAGAGAATTAATACTTTAGATTAGGGAATTGAAGATTTTGAATAGGTAAAAAATACTTCATTAGGAATTGGGATTGCATTTCAGGTCTAAATGAATAAGACCATCTATGAATCTAATAGAAGGCTTTAGTCAGAAGAAAAGAAAGGTAATTAAAATTGCTAAAAATCATGTGACAAGTATACTAGGTTTTAATATATCTAATAATCCTAAAAGACTTATGTTTTCTACTGAGAAAATAAATCGAAATGGTTTTATATAATTGTTAAGGCTACAAGAAAATCAAGATCTTTAAAAATTTGTGAATCTATGAATGAAGAAATACCTCAAAAAGTTTGTGCAGAAAGACACAATAAAAGGACAATGCCAAATGAAACCAAAATGGAAATATCATTAGAACCTTTCAAAGACCCCCGTGTCTTTTGAAAAACATCTAATTTTTTTAGTTTCCAGGTGATTCTTTTAGTTTTCAGGTGATTCTTCTTTGTGGTCTTAGTGTAGTAAGAATAGATCTCTCGTTTCGTAAGCTTAGATGAGAAACTCATTTCCGATACAAAAAAATTCTTAGGTGGGATGCCCTTTAATTGATGCGAGTGTTACCATTTTGATGGTGGCTTATGACGGAAGGCTATCAGTCATCGCATCAGATTCACGATTTTGTAAACCTTTTGGTTTCATAGGTCAGCTTGGCCTCTAGTAGACATTAAGATCTGTCTCTCTCTCTCTCTCTCTCTCTCTCTCTCTCTCTCTCTCTCTCTCTCTCTCGGTTATCTTCAATCGAAATTATGCAAACTACTACTTCCAACATTATTTCTCTTTATGATAATAAGTATCTCATTTTCTCAATCTTTTTATCTTTGTCTTCAAACATTCTTACGAGACGCAGGATTGAAATATCCTCACCGTGCCACTGACAAGTAGGTATATAGCTATAATAATTCGTGTGGTAGAAGAAACGAGATGTTGGGAAAAGCCCAAACTCAAAAAGTACATCTATTTCTTCCAAATTAACTGGAAGAAAAGAATGATACCAAGTGAAGTTACAAGTACCTGGATCTCCGGGATACCAAGTGAAGTTACAAGTACCTGGATCTCCGGGAGTTCTCTAATTATGTCAACGTCCAACTGTGAATGGGCACTGTTTTTGCATTTAAACAGTTGACCATTTGAACTGTTCATTTGATAAATCTGCTAAGTATTGATCCATTTCATTAGTGTCCACATAGTCAGAGGGATACTCTCGAATATGACGGTAAGTTATGATGGAATTGGTTTGTTTATTTGAACGCTTTGATGGTTGAGACTGCAACGTGACCTGTGGCAATCTACAATAATAAGGAAGTGGTTTTTTCATGTGAGGGCAATGGTTGAGTACATCTTTAAGATTATTTTCTGTAATGTTATTGCTTGGAGATTGTTGATAGGCAGATAACGTTGTCTGTTCTCCAGACTGACTGTACGAGTAGACATTCTGAGGAAATGCATCACATTGCTTGATCAGTGTATGAAGCAGTGCTTTGTGCAGTGTACTTTTATATTCTTGACAAGAGTGCATAGAATGTCCTTCGTTTTGGAAGTTTTGTAACTGAATGTCAAAAACATCTGATCCATATAGCTCATAACCATGTCCATCTTCATACAGAACAAAGCATTTTGTCAATGGACCACGAATTTGAGGATCGAATGTTTTTAATGTGTCCTGTGGCTCCTGGTTCACATGGTTGAACTGTTCATATCTGAATTGGCTATCATGTGTATCAGACTGTGTTTGAACATATGCATCAGGTGAGGCATAGAACCCATCTCCAGCTGAATCTTGAAAAGATATGGAACCCTCTTCCTGTCGTGTAAAAAGGCAAGAAAACCTTGAGTATAGGAAATGAATAAATTTGATAAACCTGTCTAAAATGTACTAGAATATCCATTGCACAGGCCATCGTCTTTTAGAAATCTCAAGAGCGTAAAATTAGAACTCCTCATTACAACGCAGCTTTCAAGTACAAGATTCTAGCAGGAAATGCTCTATGAACGGCCATTTTCCAGAAAACCTTTTAATGAACACACGCCACATCTACATACGCCAAAGGCTGAACGATTAAAAGCTGCTCACCTACACCACTAAGTGCACCTGCGCACATTGTGACTGCTATAATACGGTTTCAACGACTAGATTCATTGTAATCAAAATGATTAGCCCAGAAAAGTTCATATGAGTCCATGCAGCATAAAGTTTCAAGTTGACAGCTACTGATGTGCTACCCTTACATGGTGTAAAACATTTAAGCAGTACGAAAACCTCTATAGAATGAGAGATCAATTATACCTAATTGTAGAAAATTTTGAAATTCTGGGACTCCTATTATGCAAGAATGTGCTTGCACAAGAGGTTTGATAGTGGATAAAACAAGGAAATCCTAAAAAATCAATGAAAATTTTCAAATACTTTCCATTTTTGAGTAGATTGGAGTCGTCAGCTACAAGGAAAGGACATATGAACCGCATTGATGCGTGTAACGATGGGAAAAACTTGAATGAAAATTCTCAATATGCGAATGAATAGAAAACCCTTAATAACCAGTGGAAGTTTTTTTTCTTTTTCTGTGGAGATTAGAGGTTCTTTCCTCCCAACAGTTTGCTGTATCTGTGTTTTCAAAATATAATGACTGTACTTGATTCAAGAACTAATTTCACAAAGAATGAAAGTTACTTTGAGCAGAACGCTGTATATCCTGGCCCTTAGTTTAAATTTTTGTGCATATTCAATTCTGACGTGAGAGAAGAAAGGAGGTGAAATGGGCAAGGCAAAACAAAGGTAACATGTAGTGTACAGGAATACCTTGCTAAGCCATTGGTGAACGTAACTCCTGTTTTTTCTATAGGTACTTTTGCACTTCTTGATACCATATGAAGTGGGTAGGAGTTCCCAGTATTGTGTGGAGTTAGCTGGACTAATTGTTTTGTGAAAGTAACCATTATCTCTATAGTAGTTTTTTATTTTATTTTATTTTATTTATTTATTTTTTCTTTTTCAATTTCCTTAACTTGCATAGGACGGGCATGGTAACTCCAAAGCAACACATCTGAATGATGCCTTTGAGTGAGTACACAGGAAGAGTGCATATGACCACTTGAGTGACTACAAGTAACATCACTTCATGGGAGACTCACTCAGTATCTTGGGTGACCTCGACAAGATTTCGGTGACAACATTTGGCCAACCAAGGTGTCTACATGTGTCTAGGGGACTCTACCTCTAAGCAACCTCACCTATGGAAGTTGGGTGAGTTTAGATTTGAAGTGGTTGACTCCATAAGTCTAGGCGACCACATACTTGGGTGACTCCATAAATCTAGGCAACCACGTACCCACTTGGGTGAATTCATATCTTGGTACTCTACAATTTGGGTGACTTCATTGAAATAGGGGAGTACTCTTGAGTGAGTGCCTCCCCATAGGGCACTCGGATGACACTTGGGCCACTCTTTGGCCACCACTAAAGACATGGATCACACTAGGCTGTTACCACTGTGAGGACCACCACTAGTATTGCTAGTGTAACTACCTAGTCCACCGTACCTTTGGCCACCACAACCTCCCTGGGCATGATGATTGCTTCCAACCTTCTTTAGTGTGTGTTTCTCTAGTTTGTGCTTCTCTTTCATGTGCTCTCTCTAAACGTGAGTGTTATTGTGCGTGCCTTGTGTGTCATTAATAAGTGGCTACTGTGCATCTCTATTGAGTCCTATTGTGTGAGGATGTGAGAAGTTATGTTTCTTACTCTAGGTACTAAGGTGAAGTTGAACTTAGAATACTCTCGAGTATTTGTGGATGGTTGTCTATATATTGCTCTAGGAGAAATGCATATTGCACTCCTTGAAACCCATTCACTAATTCACCACTCGTAGTTGGAATTTGGCACTCCGGGTGGGTCATGACACCTTGAAGATCTCTCTTCCATGAAGAATTTCTACTCCCTTTATTCTTCTTCTTGTTTGCTAACTTCCTGTTATTCCTACTTCTACTGAGGCTAGTTGTCGCCTGTGTGTTGAAGCTACTCTCCCTGAAAATGTGAAATCTCATCCATTGCCATTGACGCTACTAGCCCAGGATCACTGAAATCTTGCATGACTCATTTTCTTTCCTAGATTAGGCCACCAAGATTGGACGAATCCTCGTCTCCTAGTTTGGGCGACTAGACTCGCTCATGCTGAAGATGAGGAGCACTTTGCATGTAGATGCAGGGCATAAGATGACATCAGAGATAGATAGCCTATCCTCTGGGAGATCATGACCTCCACAGATCAGTATCAGCTTGGGCAATTCTTACTAGAGATGCACAGCCACAAAGATTTCCTACTCCATTCCTCCAGAGAAGCTCCGACAGGAAGGAGATAGAAACAGCTCACTGACTTCTCTACCCCACTACATACATGAATCCCCCACCAACAGTCACATCAAGAGAGTTGGCTCTTGAGCACCCTGAGATCTCCCGAGCTAGGGGACGACCCCATGTTACATTCTACTGGACCCCGAGATCTCAATGATACATGATTGCACAGATCCAGGCCCGGTTTCATCAAGCCACTGAGGAGAGACAACCCATATAATTGTTGATCCAGCTCTAGTCACACAAGCAGCCCTAACTCCACCTATGGGCAGCCTTGTCTCCACCTCCACATATGTACCACATACTATACCCAGAGATGAGCACTGGATGGAGTGAGTCAGTCACTTAGATGCATTCTCATATTTGTTCTACCCTCTTCCATATAGACTACCATAGAGATAGCACTCCATATACCCTCCTCTCTCATGGGATTTCCACACACTACACACACACATTATGGAGACTTGGATTGATATTGTATCGACATTAGTCTTATCAGCTTTCATTTTCAGCATGTTTGTCTTTCCGATTGACCAGAGACACACCCATGTACATTGATTTGTCTCATAGGTCGATGTTGGCCTCCTAATAGACCTTAAACAATCTTTCTTTCTCTCTCTCTCTCTCTGTCTCTGTCTCTCTCTCTCTCTCTCTAGTATTAGTCAATCAATCTTTAGGAGTCACCAGTCTTCAGCAGTCACTAGTCTTCAGCCCAATCGGCCATGGTTTCCCTGGAAAGTTCCCCGGAGTAATTAGTGCATTCACACACATCATTACCAAAACATACTAAAATCTTGTAGACATGGTAGATTCGGTTCGCGAACCGATAAGGTAAGGTTCTTTTTAAGGTCGAACCGAACTGAACGAATCGGAACGTAAGGTTCGTTGCAGGCACTTTTTTAGGTTCAATTTTTTTTTCATATTTTTAGATCCATTTTTTCAAGAACCAAGCTTATCTTTCAAGGTATAAGCTCTACCTTGAAGCTCTTGGTTTAGTCCTTAAAGGCTTGACCTTAGCTCTACATTCACCTAAGGTGTGAGCACTCAACTTTGAGGCAAGGTAAAGATCAACGTTGCATATTTTAGCCAATATATTACCTCAATGTTTCATATTCTAACCCATATACCACCTCAACTACATCAGTCCAAAATCCATTTAGGGAAGAAACCCTAATTTTGGTATTTTTGGCACAAAAGTGGATAAAATTTTTTTATGAGCCTATCTTGTAGAGCTTGAAGAGAGCTTTCCGATGGTATATAACATTCAGTCATCAGAAATCAGATTTGGGAGAAAACCCTAACCTTAATTTTCTTCTAATTTAGGGTTTTGACTTCATATGCTCATCCATCTATTTCTGTTCACATAGAGTGGTTGCGAGTTTTGCTCCCACATTGTAAATTGACATTTGTATATATGATAGTGTAAGTAAGCAGTGGCTTACGTAACACTTTACACATGTTGTCTAATCTCTCTCCATCTTTGTCTCATCATTTGTATGATTAAGTGTGGTATGTTCATGTTTTGTCAACATTGGAAGATTGTTGGATTCTATGTTGTAGATCCTGGATCTATGGAACTATGGACCTGTGGTATTAGTTATGGGCCTACTAAATTTCTAACACTTTGTATATTCCAACCCATAGATCACTTTGCATCATTTCAACCAAGGTAAGGTTTACACACACACACACATATATATGTGTGTGTGTGTGTGTATTTTTCAATGGACAAACCTTACGAACCTTACCCGCGAGGTAAGGTTCTTCCCTCAAACCGAATGCGTACCGAACCTTACAAACCTTACCACCTTGCTTGTAGACCCATTAGGGTGTGCCCCAATCTGATTAGACAACGGATCCTACATGGGTCTCTTAGTGGATTACATTGATTTGTCACTAATGAAGTCCTTCATTGTCTAGTGGTGCAATCATCATTGTGGAAAAAATGATCCTTTAGCCATAAAGTGCACAAAGGTGTATTTCCTTAGCGTCTTTAGCATACCCATCATAAAGTCACAATGTGGCAAGTTATGTGGTCTACACAAGATATTTTGATCGTTATGCAAGAGAATGTAGCAAACCAATGCAGGTAAGGTATAAGAAATCCATATGTTTGACTTGAACAAGTAGCTAAAAAACTATTTACCTACTTTTTCAGGATGGCCAAAAGACCCACTGAACCATCAGCACTAAGGGGTGAAATGCAGTGTGACATCTTGAAGGATACATGATGTCAATGTGTAGCCTCTGATCTTGGTTCAAGATCAACGTGGAGTTGAACTGGATAATCCAATGATGTCTATGGTTGAAAAGGCATAATCTGTAACAGGTAATGGGTCATTACATGAACTCTACTGTAGAGGGAACTATAAAGTTAATATCAACACCATTTGAACAGGGTGTCCATGGTTTTGGAAAAAACAACCACAAGGAAGTATCCTTTTCATGTTTTGTGATGTACATCCCAGTCATCAACATGAATAGATGTCAATCGACTTGCCTAAGCTCTTTATTTTAAGTGTAACTCTTTATTTAAAGTAAATTGAATCAAAATGGTTTCAAGCAGTGTTGTGGATAGTGTCACATAGATCAGCTTAAATTTCTAGATGTTGACCCTTTTATAAGACAACTTAACATACAGGGAAAGTGCCTCTTTCCTTTTTTCTTTGGGGATGTTTGAAAGACATCCACCGTTTCTTGGATGTAGTAAACATGTTTTTGATATAACAACTGTTATACAAGGAATGACATTGAAGGTTCTCTGAGATATGTGGAGTTCTTTAAAAGGCTTGGCTCATTCCTTTGAAGCTAAGGTAGTAGATCATAACGTATTGGTAGGTTATATGAGATATGTGGAGTTCTTTAAAAGGCTTGGCTCATTCCTTTGAAGCTAAGATAGTAGATCATAACGTATTGGTAGGTTATGTACATCCTGGCAAGTTTATCTTTTTCCACCCTAATCATTTTCCATTGAGTATCTCTTCATATACTTCTTTCTGTAATTACGTTTTGTCCTTTTGTAGTTTCATCTACAAATATAATTATGTTTATAAACTGTTTCTCCACATTATTATTTTAATGGATCAGTTGCTTTCTGCATACATGGGACATAGAAATTATTAGAGGATACTGTATCAAGGCACATATTCTTACCAGATCAAATTTATAGAGTCCTTTCGCGTTAGGGTTTTGTAGTTGCTTGATAACTGTCTCCTTAGCAAGATGGTTTTCTTCCCAAGCCTCAAGTTCCTCAACTTCTTTAGCTGCACTTGTACTTTTGGAAAACTTGCTCATCTTATGCGTGCAGTTAAGAAATACGGAGTTACCACTAGTGTGCATACAGTGCCCATTTGGAAGTAGCAAGTGCAGTCTTCTGCTTGATTTGCAGAAGCTTAGGATGTAGTAATTTTTGTTTGCAGTAACACTTACGATTATATTATCCCCATCTGACCAGACAGTGGGATACTTTTCACACTCGATTTGCCAGTTCACATGAGAAGTAACTGGATCTGTTGACATTATCACAGAATTGGACATGTTTGGTGCATTCGTGGCATAATAATCATTTTCCGAATTTTCTTTCTTTTCTAATAATTCATTTTCATTTATCACCTGATCAATCAGTGCTTCTTTTTTTTCTACATCGGAGCTGCATTCTCCACTGTTATCAGCTGGAGTACTTGTATTCATGATGGAAGCTGATGATTCTGACCTGAAGGACTTTGTATAAATGTGTGTTCCATCAGAATGCAGGGCAATTTGTTCACCTTCTGGGAATCGAACCACTGTTACCAGGTCCTCCCTGCTTTCTATGCAACAGTTTGTAAGTGAATCTTTCATACAAACCATCCTCTTTTTCGGAAGCATATACAGTAAAGGCTTTGACGGATCGTCAGATATCAGTTTCGGGAAGTCTTTTTCAGTTGTATTTTCAGGTGGATCTGCTGCTGAAATGGATGGAGATTCAGACTTTTGACTGTTGGTACTTCCTAAATTAGGTTCAGCAGCAACTTTGTTCTTTTTCCCGGGGGTACCCTTCGGAAGTGGAAGGCTTCCAGAATTATCTTTCTTCGTTTGTTTTTGGTCCTTGGATGATTTTGGACCTGTTTTCTGGACTTCGTCCATATTCACTTCCACATTTTGCAATATATCGTTTTGGTTCAGATGTCTGGTGTCTCTGGACTCCTGAAATGCAAGGACTTGAAAGTGTCATATATAACTCACATGGAGTAAATATTTTCAATATTATCATAAACATAGAAATCTGCAAATCGATTTAAGAATGATAAATTGCATTAATACCATATTGAATGTGCCCAAAGCTTAAGATAATTAAAAATCCAAACTTTAAGGAATCTTTCAACAATTCAATCTTACATATGGATTTACATGACAACCACAACTCTGAAGAAGGAGAGGGGGATAATCGCCTTTTTTTCCTTCCTTTTTTTCCTTTTTAAGGGTTTATCTCCTTAAATAAATATCAATATGCAAGAGAGTAATATCATTGAAAGCCTGACTGGGCTAAATAAATAAGATCTAGAGCATCATGTTAGTAAGGTGAAGAATAGGGTCTCTAATTTTAGTGTTTTGGGCTGTAGTAGCACTAATTATGCATTCCTTCCCAAGCTTCATAGAGAGAATTTCAGAAAACATCTTGTTCTTCTTGATATTAAGGTATTTTAGTCCACCCCATGTACCAAAGCATCCAAAATCTGGGTTGATAGATCTAGAGGACAATTTGGGAATGAGGTAAAAATTACACTAAGAGCATTAGACTTTGAGTAAACTCAGCTTGGTAAACTACAAGGTAAGAGTGGAGATTAGGATGACTACTCAGACAATCAGGACAACATGGACAAATGTAGGCAAATCTAATGAATGCAAAGTGGACAACTTGCAAAATGAACAACTAGAAATTGGATAACTTGAAAAGTGAAAAACTATAGATTGGACAACTAGAAACAAGACGAATCCAAAGTGGACAACTAGAAATTGGACGAATGCAAAGTAAACAACTAGAAATTTGACTTCGAAGGACAACTCAAAATTGGATGAATTCGAAGTGCACAACTAAAGATTGGACAACTTCGAAAGCGGACAACTAGAAATCAGATGAATGCAAATAGGACAACTCGGAAAGTAGATAGCTCGAAAGTGGACCGATGCAAAGTGGATGACTTACAATTTAAAGGTGGAAAACACCAAGGTAGAAAAGTAGTGGATTTCCTTTAGTTGGTCAAGTGATTTCAACTTGGTCGAGTGAGCATGCATGAAAAGAAAAATCAACACTTGTATGGATGAGATTAGGCAGCAAAAAGTATCTTGCCTAAAAAATTCCTGACCTCCAAACCATTGCAAATATCTAGAAGTGTCATGAAGCATCTTCTCAATGCCTATATAAAGAGCTTGGGAAGTGAGTATAGAATAAGATGAAGAGAACACTAGGATAGAAGGGATGCATAGTTACAACTATCTTGACACGAGAGCTAACGATTGACTTCACAGTGGAGAGTCTGGTACATAAGTGAGAGAAGTAGGTACTTCTTGAGAGCTTGCTTCCATCTATATGTAAATTTTAGTTTGTATTATCATGTACTTCCTAGTATAACTGAAGTGCTTCTTATGTACCTAGTGATAGTTTGTCTTTGATACCCTTCAATCTCTCGGTGAGTTGTGCACCTTGTATGACCACTTGTATCTCATTGAATCATATCTTGTATGACTACTTCTTGCAAAGCAATAGATCACTTGTGTTAGATCTTTTTGTTTATTAGTAGCACAAATGTACCACCCGTTTATTGCTTGTAATGAAATATATTCCAATAAGGATTTGTGATTTGCAAGCATACTTCCATTCTCTATTACTTCATTGCCACATCCTTCACTCTAAGTCTGTGTGCCATTGAGAATAAATGTTCAATGTTAGGATTTTTCACTGCCTACAATAGAGAGTCCACATTACATCATCATCATGATTTTTGTAAGTGCCAAATGTGGTGGTGGTGTATTTGTTAATTCTAGGACTCCGATTTCCAAAATCAGCAAGATCTCTTGCCACCATCATTTTTATTATGTCAATAATTTTAAAGTCATGTTTTATTTCCTCAAAATCATGGTTACATTGAGGCAAAGGAAATTTAATGTTTCAAAGGCTATGTTTCTTGAGAATTATGCAGGCTGAAACAATTTCGAGATGAAAGCTCTATGATGGCATGCGCTTGATCCAAAAGGCCTTATGTAGAATAAATTTTTGAAGGTCAGAGTAAAGGATGGTACCAAGGAACCAAGTACTGAAGTTGAAGTTGGGCATTAGTGGTCCAAGTACTGGAGTTGGGCGACAGTGGTCCAAGTACTGGAGTTGGGCGTCAGTTGTCCAAATTCTGGAGTTGGGCACCACACGTCCAAAATCTGGAGTTGAGCACCAGAGGTCCAAATGGTAGAGTTGGGCGACTGCATGCCCAAGGCACGTCCAGACAAGCAGACCTAACAAGGCGGCCAAGTGGGACCCAACCACTCATCATTACACGACAAAGTCTGGTACTGGAGGCGGCCGGGCTGACAAATGTAACCGCCTAGTGCATTAACTCCCCACTACTCCCATGGAACAGACTCTCCTATTGTAACCGGTTCCTCACCTCTCTCCTATAAAAAGGGAAACCTCAAGAGAGAAACACATGATAGGATACAGGAGATGAGATGATATGATATCCGATAGGAGATAGAGCATGTAGTGTACTCTACAGGAGAATATAGCTGAGAGTGAGAGTGGCTTAGAACTCCTGGATAGTTGAATCCTGTTCATGTTAGTTACTTCTGTTGCCTACCTATGTTATCTGCTGATGTTACTTATGTGAGAACACTTGGAGTTGCATTCTGTTGTTTGTTCCTTTACTTGGTATGATCAGCTGTGGTATGATTAGTTAATGGCTGGTATTCAGATCGTGTTATATTTGATTTCCGAGTTAGTGTTGTCTTGTGCTCTATTAGGTTGCATGTTTGCTGCTGTTGAGATTATCAAGAAACGTCCTAACTGTCTCTGATCTCGGGAGTCCATAATCTCTCGTGGGGAGAGAGAGAGAGAGAGAGAGAGAGAGAGAGAGAGAGAGAGAGAGAGAGAGAGAGAGAGAGAGAGAGAGAGAGAGAGAGAGAGAGAGAGAGAGAGAGAGAGAGAGAGAGAGAGAGAGAGAGAGAGAGGGAGGGAGGGAGGGCGGGGGGGGGGGGGAGGGAGGGAGAGAGAGAGAGAGAGAGAGAGAGAGAGAGAGAGAGAGAGAGAGAGAGAGAGAGAGAGAGAGAGGGAGAGGGAGAGGGAGAGGGAGAGGGAGAGGGAGAGGGAGAGGGAGAGGGAGAGGGAGAGGGAGAGGGAGAGGGAGAGGGAGAGGGAGAGGGAGAGGGAGAGGGAGAGGGAGAGGGAGAGGGAGAGGGAGAGGGAGAGGGAGAGGGAGAGGGAGAGGGAGAGGGAGAGGGAGAGGGAGAGGGAGAGGGAGAGGGAGAGGGAGAGGGAGAGGGAGAGGGAGAGGGAGAGGGAGAGGGAGAGGGAGAGGGAGAGGGAGAGGGAGAGGGAGAGGGAGAGGGAGAGGGAGAGGGAGAGGGAGAGGGAGAGGGAGGGAGGGAGGGAGGGAGGGGGAGGGAGGGAGGGAGGGAGGGAGAGAGAGAGAGAGAGAGAGAGAGAGAGAGAGAGAGAGAGAGAGAGAGAGAGAGAGAGAGAGAGAGAGAGAGAGAGAGAGAGAGAGAGAGAGAGAGAGAGAGAGAGAGTTGACAAAGTGATACAATCAATCAAGGAAAGACGAATCCACAAAACGTGTGGATAAAGATATTTATTACAAAATGTTATTCGAAATGAAAATTATATACAAGGCATGATATCTAAGACACTTTGGTGGAAAAGGAAAGAGCTAGAACACTTCGAAAATGAAAGCTTAATGACTAGTCTCTTGCACCCTTTTTTCCTAGCCTGCGCTTCAAAGTGTCCTCTTCTTCGGCATCTCCAAAATCAAAGAATGGAATAGATCGAAACTCGACTTCTATGAATCCCACTGCTTTTGCAAATTTGCATTCTTCCCTTTTGACTCTTATATTTCCGCCTTTGTTGCTGCAAACTCATCATCTAATCCTCATATGCAATCTTCTTATAGTTAAAGCAATTACTTCCTTTGCTTCGAGTTCATGTTCTTTTCTTTAGTGACTAGTGTGCAACACAAACTTTGATGACATAATCCTTCATGTTCATTTCTTTACTAACTAGTGTGCAACACGAACTCCAATGACATAACCTTCTTTACCTTCATGTTCATTTCTTTAGTGACTAGTGTGCAACATGAACTCCGATGGTATGATCCTTATGCAATGCCTTCTTGAGTGTCTAACCAGATGG
>CM035415.1:20324183-20394183 GCA_020310875.1 Ceratopteris richardii | reverse complement strand
CACTCGATGCTGACCATACATTTATCACATTCACACTTTCATCTCCTATTCCACTAGACCCTCCCACACATTGAGCCACACACCACGATACACTTTACATATGAGCTCTCATATGTTTATGCACACCACTTACGCACCCGCCTACTCTCCCTCGACCCACTATCACCACTAGACACACTCAGGTCACTCATCACCACCATCCTACATGACTTCACCCTACACGACTTTCCATACCACTCACATGCACACCCTCCACGCATGGGATCCATGCCCCAAAACCGTTCGTATGATACAAATTGTCGAGAGCTAAGGAAGCATCTATGGATTTTAGAGCAAAGGAGGGATATTACACACATGCAGGCACAACGATGCATACAGAGCCTTACCCGCCGCAAGAGGTGGGAATGGGAGGAGAGACAGTATTGGGATCCCTATCACTTGCTCATTAGCGGAGACAGTGCAGTGGCATGGCGACACTTGAGAGAGAGGAGACATCAGACACCCATTCGAGACCCAAGCACTTGGCGTAGCTATGCACAAGGCTTATACAAGATCCCCGAACAACACCCCATTCCCAAGCCACATACCTCACGCTCCACTACCTCTGACTTCTTCACATCGACTATGGTGAACCATGCCATTGCAAATCTACAGCATGGCAGAGCCCATGATCAGTTCGGTTTACATGCAAGGCATCTTATCTACGGATGCACAACTCTAGCACTGCTCATTGCCAACCTCTTCAGCCGAGCACTGGTTGAAGGGTTTCTTCACTCATGGAGTGAGCAAACTATCGTGCCCGTTCATAAGTCAGATGATGGTATGGATCAAGCCACATACAGGACAATCATGATTGGCCCCATACTGGCCAAGTTCTATGGGGGCAATGCTGGAGACAGAGTTGAGCACTCTCGCCGAGAGGAAGGGTATTAGAGCCCCGGGATAGGCAGGATTCAATCGAGATTACTCTACCATTTACCACATCTTCACTTTGAAATGCGTATCGTCCAGGCACGAGTGAGGAAGAGAAGATTATACCATTGCTTCGAGGACTTCCACAAAGCCTTCCACACGATTACCAAAGAGAGGCTCTTGAGACGTCTACATGTATCGGGGCTCCAGAGGAGATGATATGGGGGATCTACGCCTTATATGAGAGAGTATCAGGTAGAGTCACGTGCCCGAATGGTCTATCCGATTCACTTGCTAGCACCATAGGGGTGAAGCAAGGGTGCCCCCTCTCACCCACCCTCCTTGGTTTATACATTGAAGAGATAGTGGACTTCATATGACAGCAGAGAGAGGAGGGCATTGAGGTATGAGTGACCACTATCCATATTCTTTTATATGCTGATGATATTGTGCTTGTTTCAGAGTCTGTTGAGGGTCTACAGTGTCACCTACATGGCCTAGATGATTTTTGAACACACTTCAAAATAGACTTCGGGGGTCTCCCTTCTTCACTTTCCCCATTCAAGCCAAGGACAATATATGCCCACCGAAGTTGGATATACACATATATACTTGTAGGCATACTTCAAGAGCACTTGTGTCCTTGTATACTCTTGTGCCTTCTCTCTGCTCAATGTGATTGCAAACGACTCCTCGTCAAGCAAGGAAGTCGCTACCTGTAGGTGTTGGTGCACAACGTAACCTTGAGGTCTCCGTTGGCTGGAGTACTTGTATCTTTCCATCTCGGTTGTGAATTGTATACTATCAGCTAGTTTTGGAAGGAAACACATTGTGATCTCTGTATGATAATGTTGTGTCTTGTCTAATTTACCTAATCCAATCGTGTGTGCATGTGAAATCTTATCTGTGTAAGTTTGTTGTGTGAGTGTGTTGAAATGCTTCTAGCAGTGAAATAAATATTTAGAAACGGGCATATTGCACTCCCAAAAGGAACACCAACAAATCATCACTCTTCACAGTATAAGGTGCATAAAGTGTCTCCTCATGGAGAAAGAAAGAAAGAAAGAGAGAGAGAGAGAGAGAGAGAGAGAGAGAGAGAGAGAGAGAGAGAGAGAGAGAGAGAGAGAGAGAGAGAGAGAGAGAAGAAAGAAAGAAAAGAAAGAAAGAAAAGAAAGAAAGTCATATTAACGTCTTCTGGAGGCCAAACTTGGCCTATGAGAGAAAAACCATATACAAGTGTAGTAACCCTGTGTAGAAGATGAAATGAAAAAAAAAGTATATCCCTACACAAAGCTATATAGGGCTTGAAGAGGCGGGGGAGACGTGGCTCTGACTCTGTAGATAGTGGCCACCTAATACATGGGGGATCCATAATGAGAGTAAAACACCCTAGCTACTGGTGATGGGTGGAGGTGGGTGTAGGATGTGGTACATCGGTGGTGGTCTGAGTGCCTTCTGAAGGAAGACAACCCAGGGGATGGTGGTACACCGATGCTCCATCATGTGGTCGTAGGCTGTCCTGATGCGTGAGATATCCTCCTGACATAGTCGTGGTCGACAATATCCGCCCATGCGTGGTCGGCGCCGTGCTCTCTCTCTCTGCTGCATCAGAGCATCAGATCTGCTACGTCAGTTCTTACGCGTCAGACCCGTCAGAGCTGCGTCAGATCTTCTACGCCTGTTCTGACGCATGAGACCCGTCAGAGCGTCAGATCGTCAGACCAGTCAACGAGTCAAACCAGTCAACGAGTCAGACCAGTCAACGAGTCAGACCTGTCATAGCGTTGTGGCAGAGTTGCGTCCGACTGTCCCGTCAGATCTGCTGTGTCAGACCCGTCAGACTGCTGCGTGAGACCCGTCAGATCTGTGTCAGATCCTTCAGCCCACTGCATCAGCTTTGTTTTGTCAGACCTGCTTCGTCAGAAGTGCCAACCTGTAACCCTAATTTTGCTGCATCAGACCCATCCTCCTTCTATTGTTATGGTGCACGAGGGAACAATGTCTTCCTCCCTCCCTTCCTAACTTCTCAAGCGCATACAAATAGGAGGAAAATGGCTCGATTAGAAAGAAAAGAGGTGGAAGAGATGATTTGTAAAGCTATCAGAGAAGTAAAGAAAGAGGCAGACAGAGCACTAAATCAAGAAATGAGAAGGGCCTTCGAGAAGATCAAAGCTTTAGAAGAGCAAATCAAAGACACCAAAGAAGACCAAGAAATGGAGACACTGAAGGAAAGAGAACTATGGCTAAAGAGGCAGCAAGATTGGGTAGAAGAAAAAAAGATCATGCAAGAACAAATCGAGGCCCTCAAAGCATCAATAGCCTCCATCAGCCCGGAAGAAGGTGAACTTAGAGAACACACAAGAGAAGCGCTTAGAATGGAGCTAACTCAAGCCTTGACTGCAAGCATTGACACCAAACTCGAAGCAACCAAAGAAGGATGGGTTGAAGTAGTGAAAAAAAACATCAAAAAAGAGGCAAAAGAAGAAGCTCTCATTGTACACACCACCATTGAGGAGGAGAGGATGCGACGCGCTCGACGTCTGAATGTACGAGTCACGGGTATATTAGAAAACGAAGGCTCCAACCCAGAGATGGATGGGAAGACACTATGTAAGAAGCTTGGTTACAAGAGGAGGCACTCCCATTCATCAAATGTTGGAGAGAAGGAAAAGATCTTTCAAAAAAGAGAGCTCTCATTTTGCAATTCCCCTCTGAAGCAGTGAGATCCACCTTCATTCGCAAGAGAGTGGTTTTGAGGGGGCTTGAAGGCCCCCCTATTTACCTAGATGATGATCTCACACCCATGCAAGTAGCACATTGTTGTGCATGCATGCCAAGAGTACACGAGGCTCATAGGGAGGGGAGAAAGGCTTCATACAGAGATGGTAGGGTCATCATTGATGGCAAAGCCGTACTATAGGGATTCGTGGCATGTGAGACAGTTGAGGAGATACATCTTGCAGTGTGGAACTGCAATGGCGATTTATGGACACATCCAGAGAGGCTTGAGGAGGTGAGCAAAGATAGAGATATTATTTTGTTGACACAGACACATGAGAGTCCCGATAGGAGCCTACCTCGGGTGCATGGCTTCCGGTGGGAGTCTATACACAGAGATTGTACACGCCACCACACTACGAGAGGATAGGGGGAGTAGCGATACTCTTCAGAGATGGACTTCAGAGAAGGATACACATCGTCGCACGAGACTCACAGGCCAGATACCTTTGGATCCGATTACAGCTCTCACAGGAGAGGGCCATCTATATTGCACTATGCTATTTTGCACCCTCTGGCTCCCGATTCTCTGTCATGGATCAGGAGGAGGGCTCACCTTATACTTGTCTATCAGAGGAGATCACTGAGTACTCTACTCTAGGAGAAGTCTTCCTCATGGGGGACTTCAATGCGAGGACGGGTAGCGATCAGTGCAAGGCTTTTGACCCAAGGGATCCAGTCATATTACCCACTCTGGAGGAGGGATCTATGGCACGAGTTTCAGCTTATTCTACACGCACACTCTACGGTACCCACCTACTCAAGCTCGGGTCCAGGCATTGCCTCGTTATTTATAACGGGATGAGACAGTGGCCTATGTCAGGGAGATTGACATGCGTACCGCACTCAGTTACAGATGGAGGAGGGAGTATCGTAGATTATATCATGGGACCCAGGGAAGCCACCCACCTATTCAGTTCCTTCACCATCCCACCTATACCCATTGGATCAGATCACGCATACCTTGCACTATCCCTCAAGGGGGACATTCACACACACACCCGTGACACATCCCCCACACACTACCATCCACTTCACTCACGAGCTTGCTCACATATACTCAGCCCGAGTTGAGGAAAGCCTTCTTTCACTTCATCCTGACACCCCACTACCTATACTTACCTCACATATAGCATCCATCCTTCAAACGTCCGCCATCGGTTCATTCCCGCACACCACCCATTCTAGTCACACACCTCCCCCAGGGACCATGCCGCAGAATCCTTGGTATGATGATGAGTGCAGGAGCCTCTACCGTCGACTACGAGCTCAGAGAGCATTGGGAGAGATCACAGAGATTGATGCTAGAAGACATATGAAGACCCTCACGCGCCAAAAGAGACGGGTCTTCGAGGAGGCACAGGAGCTTGAGCTATACCATTTACTTATGAGCAGGGATTGCACTGCTCCATGGCGCACACTACGAGAGCCACGACCGACCACACCTATTGGAGATCCACAGATTTGGCACAAGTATGCTGAGAGACTATATGAGATACCTGGACAGCCTCCCATCCCCCAACCACCTGGTCCACGCCCTACTCGTTCCTCTTTCTTCACAGCAAAGATGATCCAGAGGGCCATTGAGCGGCTACAGCATGGGCGTTCGACTGACCACATGGGACTGCAGAGCGAGCACCTCATATATACTGCCCCCACTATAGCTCCATTGATTGCACATGTCTTCAATCGAGCTATAGGGGAGGGGTTCCCAGAGGAGTGGACGAAGAACATCATTGTACCCATTCACAAATCTGGGGATACCTTGGACCCAGGGAACTACAGGACTATCATGATTGGTCACACCATGGCCAAGCTTTATGGGGCGGTTCTCGAGACAGATCTCAGCTCATATGCAGAGATGGAAGGGCTACGAGCATGTGGTCAGGCAGGGTTCCGACGGGCTTTCTCCACTATTGATCACATCTTCATTCTGCGTTGCCTCATTGACGAGGCAAAGATGCGGAAGAAGAGATTATATTGCTGCTTTGTGGATTTCCGCAAAGCCTTCGATACTGTGCCACGGGAGAAGCTTTTTCGGAGACTCCATAGCTTGGGGATACCATCAGAGATGATTTGGGCCATCTACACACTCTATGAGCGGGTGATTGGGAGGGTTCGATGCCTAAGGGGACTATCAGAGGCCATTGCTAGCACAGTGGGTGTTAAACAAGGCTGCCCACTCTCTCCGACTCTCTTCGGGCTCTATATCGATGAGATTGAGGACTACATTCTTCGAGCTGGAGGGAAGGGTGCAGACCTTGCGGGTACACAAGTCCACATTTTATTATATGCAGATGATATTGTATTGATTTCAGAGTCACTCGAGGGGTTACAGCACCACCTAGATGCCCTCCATGAGTTTTGCACACAGAGAGGCCTGACAGTAAACCTTGGCAAGACCAAGGTCATGATCTTCCACACCTCCCACACGGTGAGGAATGGAGCAGGATTCACAGTTGGCAGTGGACAGATTGAGGTGGTCACTTCCTATGTCTACCTCGGAGTCACATTCACGAGCTTGCCTGGCCCCTTCAGCATGAGACAGGCAGCCACCGATAGACCCATACGAGGATATGCAGCCTTAGCCATGTTAGAGCGGAGATGTCACCAGGCACACTTCCAGGAGCCCCGCACAAAGGGATGGCTATTTGACATACTAGTGAGACCAGCTATGATGTATGCTTCGACAGTTTGGGCACCAGGCCTCACACTCACCCAGTGGAGTGCGATCGAGAGTCCACAAGTACGTATGATCTCGCGACTATTTCGCGGGAAACAGTCAGCGCCACATGACATTATCAGGGGAGAGCTAGCTGCACCACCCATGGTAGTAGATGCACTATTCCAGACTATCTCCTTTATTCAGAGGGTGAGGGAGCTCCCTACAGAAAGACTCACACACAGAGCTTTTGAGGCATCTATACAGATATCAGGGTCTGGATATGAGAGAGCTTGGTACACTCAGGTTAGAGCGTGGTTTGATAGTCATGGACTTGATATGGATAGATTTCCGCCTTTTAAGTATGACCCAGACTCACCTCACATCCACCTCTCACGTCATGAGAGTGCTGAGACAGGACCTTTGGAAGCTCTACATTAGTCAGACATGGCATACACCACACATGGGATCGAGACTATCGCACTATCGAGACCAGTTCTTGGACATACTAGCATATGGTTTCATCTAGCGACCACGCTACATGGATACCTACATGCCTCATAGCTCAAGGGTAGCTATTGGCTAGTTGAGGGTCTCATCACACCGACTAGAGATTGAGATAGGCAGAGCCACAGACATTCCCAGAGAGGAGAGGCTATGCAGGATATGCAGAGTAGAGATGGAGGATGAGGAGCACTTTGTTTGCAGATGTAGCGCATATGATGACATTAGAGACAGATTCGAGACTTTGTTTACAGCGCAGCCCACCCTCCGAGAGATCATGGGCTCTAGAGATCAGCGACAGCTCGAGCGATTCTTACTAGAGATTTAGAGTCACAGAGATTCTCTCCTCCAGCCTACTGTAGCATCCCAGACACGAGGGAGACAGAGTCAGCTCACTGACTTCTTCATTGCACGACGTGCAGCAGCCCTCCCCCCCTTAGCTCACACATCGAGAGGGGTGACTCTTCAGCAGGCTCATACCTCTCGAGCTAGGAGACGACCCCGTGCTATAGGATATCGGGCCCTCAAACTTCATAGACACCAGATTGCAGACATTCAGGCTCGTGACCATCGCACCATGGAGGAGAGACGATCCCAGATGATGGCAGATCCCGCTGCACCCATCAGGGCGGCCTTGACTCCACCTCCACGCATGTACCACATCTTACACCCGCCCACTAGTACAGGATGGAGCTAGTTAGTCGTTCAGATGCATTATCATGCTTGTACTACCCTTTTGCATATAGGCTATAGATATAGCACTCCATTCACCATCCCCCCATCCCACTTTCATGGGTATCTCTACATGCATACTACAGAGATCTATATCAGCCTTGCCAGCTTTTTTTTTCAACACTTTTATCTTTTTCCGATTGACAGAAGATACACCCATATACATTGATTTGTCTCATAGGCCGAGTTCGGCCTCCTAATAGACGTAAAAACACTTTCTTTCTTTCTTTCTTTCTTTCTTTCTATGCTACTTCCTCGTGGAGCGTGAGCCCTATAGATGGACGTCTCTGATGTAGCTCAGCTCGCCGAAAGAACGGGGTAATGGTCTGCTGGGTTCTCACCCGTGGCTGATGTGTGGGCTGTAGTGACCGCTCTCGCCTCTCATATGCTGTTGTGAGAAAGCGTCCCAAGCGTCGCTGGTCTCCCATAGTCATGCACAATTGGAGTGACTCATCTATCCGGAAGTGTGCTCGTAGGTCTAAGTATGTTGGGCATCTGATAACAAAATGCTCCTCACTCTCTACCTGTGTCTCGCATACTGGGCACCACCTCTCCTCACGGGGGACTCCCCTAGACCGACGCCTCTCAATCTCGAGATGATGTGATGAAACCTGGAGCTGCCCAATGACGACTCTAAGGTGGTGGGGTAGGTATGTCTGCATGTATCTCGGAATCTCGATGAAGCCCTCGTCCGATATATGCAGAAAATGCTCACGGTAATAGAGCATTTTCGGTGGTAATGTATCCCTAGGGCTCACCCATGTCCTCTGTATGTATGTATGCCATATCTCCTGACGAATGACCCTATTCCTCTCTTGATGAGAGAGCGAGTAGGTGGGTGCATGTAAGTCATACTGTAGTGGTGGTAGCCTGTCTATATCAAAGCCATGGTGGGCCAGCCAGTCTCGTGTCTCTGCATACCATGAGGAGGTGTCGCCTGCAAATGCCATATCACGTGATGCTTGGAAAGCATGATAGGCAATGCACTCTGTATCCATGCTCGGGAGTCTGTGTAATAGGCATACTATCTGGAATAGTGCCTCAACTAACATCGGCGGTGCAGCGAGCTCTTCTCTAATGATATCATGTGGTACGGAAGGCTTGCTATAGATAAGTCTAGCAATCATGACGATATGTGGCCTCTCTAATGCTATCCATACTGATGTAGCTAAGCCTAGTCCCCATATGGATGCCCCATACATGTGAGAGAGAGAGAGAAAGAAAGAAAGAAAGAAAGAAAGTCATATTAACGTCTTCTGGAGGCCAAACTTGGCCTATGAGACAAAAACCATGTACAAGTGTAGTAACCCTGTGTAGAAGATGAATGAAATAATAAGTATATCGCTACACAAAGCAATGTAGGGCTGGAAAAGGCTGGGGAGACGTGGCTCTGACTCAGTAGATAGTGGCCACCTAATACATGAGGGATCCATAATGTGAGTTAACACCCTAGCTACTAGTGATGGGTAGAGGTGGGTGTAGTATGTGGTACATCGGTGGTGGCATGAGTGCCTCCTGAAGGAAGACAACCCAGGGGGTGGTGGTACGCCTGTGCTCCATCATGTGGTCGTAGGCTGTCCCGATGCGTGAGATATCCTCCTGATATAGTCATGGTCGACGATATCCTTCCATGCGTGGTCGGCGCCGTGCCCTCTGTGCGGCTGCCTGGTGGAGTGTGAGCCCTATAGATGGACCTCTCTGATGTAGCTCAGCTCGCTGAAAGAACTGGGTAATGGTCTGCTGGGTACTCACCCGTGGCTGATATGTGGGCTGTAGTGACCGCTCTCGCCTCTCGTATGCTGCTCTGAGGAAGCGTCTCAAGCGTCGCGGGTCTCCCATAGTCATGCACAACTGGAGTGACTCCTCTATGTGGAACTGTGCTCGTAGGTCTAAGTATACTGGGCATCTGATGACAAAATGCTCCTCACTCTCTACCTCTGTCTCGCATACTGGACACCACCTCTCCTCACGTGGGACTCCCCTGGACCGACCCCTCTCGATCTCGAGCCGATGTGATGAAACCCGGAGCTGCCCAATGACGACTCGAAGGTGGTGGGGTAGATATGTCTGCATGTATCTCGGAATCTCGATGGAGCCCTCATCCGATATATGTAGAAAATGCTCACGATAATAGAGCATTTTCGGTGGTAATAGAATGTATGCCATATCTCCTGACGAATGACCCTATTCCTCTCTTGATGAGAGAGCGAGTAAGTGGGTGCATGTGAGTCGTACTGTAGTGGTGGTAGCCTGTCTATGTCGAAGCCATGGTGGGCCAACCAGTCTCGTGTCTGTGCATACCATGAGGAGGTATCGCCTGCTAATGCCATATCACGTGATGCCTGGAAAGCACGATAAGCAATGCGCTCTCTATCCATGCTTCGGAGTCTGTGTAATAGGCATACTGTCTGGAATAGTGCCTCAACTAGCATCGGTGGTGTAGCGAGCTCTGCTCTAATGATATCATGTGGTACTGAAGGCTTGCTGGGGATAAGTCTGGAAATCATGAGGGTCTGTGGCCTCTCTAATGCTGTCCATACTGATGTAGCTAATCCTGGTCCCCATATGGCTGCCCCATACATGAGCGCTGGTGTAACCAAAGTGTCGAAGAGCCACCCCTTTGTGCGGGGCTCCTGAAAATATGCCTGGTGGCACTGTCTCTCCATCAAAGCTAGTGCTGCATACCCACGTGTGACACGGTCACGGGCTGCCTGAGACATAGAGAAGACCCCTGGTGCTGCTGTAAATGTCACTCCCAAGTAAACATATGATCCGGCCACCTCAATCAGTCCACCTGCTGCTGTGAACAAACTATGTCTACGTACCTGTGCTGATGTATGGAAGATCATGACCTTGGTTTTACCAAGGTTCACGATAACCCTTTGTGTCTGCAAAAGTCATCTAGGCCATGTAGATGATGCTGTAGACCTTCTGCAGACTATGAAACCAGTACAATATCATCAGCATATAAAAGAATATGAACAGTGGACCCGTGTACCTCAATGCCATCGCCCCCCCCGCTGCTGTATGTACTCCACTATCTCATCAATGTAGAGACCAAAGAGGGTGGATGAAAGGGGGTATCCTTGCTTCATCCCGATAGTGCTAGCAAGTGGATGAGATAAGCCCCCCGGACATCTGACTCGACCAGATACTCTCTCGTATAAGGCATAGATCCCCCATATCATCTCCTCTGGAGCTCCAATATCAAGTAGTCGTCTGAAGAGTCGTTCCCTGGGAACAGTGTCAAATGCTTTGCGGAAGTCCACAAAGCAACAGTATAATCGCCTCTTTCTCACCCTTGCTCTGCATGCGACGCTGTGCCTGTGTATGTGTAATATCCCCTCTATGCTCTAAAATCCGTAGGTGCTTCCGTAGCTCACGGCAATCTGCATCATACCAGCGGTTCTGGGGCATAGAACCTGTGCGTGGAGGGCGTATATGTGTGCGGTGTGGAAAGCTGCAGAGAGCTAAGTCCTGTAGGATGGTGGTGAACTGTGATGTAAGTGTGTCCAAGGGTGAGAGTGGATCGAGTGAGAGTAGGCGGGTGTGTAAATGGTGTGCATAAACGTGTGAGAGCTCGTGTGTGAAGTATGTGGTGTGTGTCTCAGTGGGTGAGGAAGGGTCTAATGGAATAGGAGATGAGAGTGTGAAAGATAGATAGATAGATAGATAGATAGATAGATAGATAGATAGAGAGAGAGAGAGAGAGAGAGAGAGAGAGAGAGAGAGAGAGAGAAATCAAATGAAATGATATATTTACGTCTTCAAAAGGCCAAAATGACCTATGAAACCAAAAACTTATAGAGCTGGTGAATCTGATACAAAGTTTGATACAAAATTTGTGTATGCTAAACAACTACTCTAAAACTTAGTCTGGTAGTGAAAAAGATAGATAGGGCAGCGGAGGAGGGAATATAGTCTAGATACTATCTAGATGATACAGTGATGGCTAGAGGCTTGAGTGATACAATGAAGGGGTACAATCTCATGAGGTATAAGGATAAACCAACATCAGCTAGGGAAATGTTGGAAATCAATGTACATATGGTCCATCTCCAGCAATCCAACTTAGGACTTAGCCAATTTTTTCTACATTTTGAGTAAAACTTTTTTAGGCTAGATAGATAGAGTTTCATAAGAGCTATCTAGTGATATGCATCGTTCTGTCATCAGAGGTCAGAAGTAGGAGAAAACTCAAACCCTAGTTTCTGCCCTAAAATGATAGTATGCATATTTCTGAGGTTCTTGATGTACAAAACACAAAAAGCTAGGTTAGGTTATTAGTGGATGGCAAAAGCATCTAAATATAGAGATCAAAAATAAAAGCCACTCAAAAATAGCGATGGATTTCTAATTCGATTTAAAAAGCTAAAAAATTGCGATAAAGTTTTAAAAAGCCAATGATCAGCTTTTCTGGGAAAACAATCGCAGATTTTTTCTAATGGAGGCCAAAGCTATATAATAGAGGTGTGGGCAACACTTTTGGATATCAAGGAGGAGTCACTTCTTGAGTTGATGCTGCTATAGTGTCAATTTTGGAGTTGTGAAGCTCTGGAGGCTAAGGAGAGGTGAAGAAGAGACTATTCTCTTGGAGCAAGGAGTCTTCTACAAGTTGTAGCAGCTACCTTTTGTAAGTTAATCCTATATTCTGTTTTAGGGTTTTTGAACCCTAATTTCAGAATGAAGGTTTGCTGATTTTCAGATTTGTTGCACTATCTTGAGAGGTTAGATTCACTCCGTTGCTCATATGCTTCACACACACTCAGATTATAACAGCATAATCTGAATTCTGTACTTCATCATCTTCTTGTCTATTCTTCCATCTAGTGAGTGCACCATAATAGGTTGAGTAGTACTCCCATTTTGTAATTCGGCCATCTATATTAGTGAGTAAGCAATTTGCTTACATTAGTTATTCTTGTCTCAAGTTTCTTTCTATCTCTCACTTATCATCTTGTATAATTAAGTGTGTATGCTCAAAGGTTGTTAGTATTGGAAGATCCTGTGGCCCCAAATTCCAATAGGAAAGATCAAGGTGTAGGACAGTCCTCCATCTCCAAGGAAATCCCGCATCGCTATGTCTCAAATCTCCTCAATGTCCTCCATAGCCAAGACTCTAATTGGGTATCGCCCATGGAGTGCCAAATAAGTCTAATCCTCTTCAATAATCGCCATCTCTCTTCGGAGATCCTCCTCTGCAATCGTGGATGCCTAGATCTCCCTAGGCCGCTCGCACGGTCTACCAATGTGCCTCTGAAGGAAGTGAGATCCGGGCTCTATTGCACTGCCTATCTATCTCGTGTAGTGGTAGCAACTCACCTAAAGTAATATGTAACATACCGCTGGGTCTGCCTCTCTGAAAGCCTCAATCTCGTGTAGTGGTAGCGACTCACCTAAAGTAATATGTAACATACCGCTGGGTCTGCCTCTCTGCCAAGACTCTAACTGGGTATCGCCCATGGAGTGCCAAACAAGTCTAATCCTCTTCAATAATCGCCATCTCTCTTCGGAGATCCTCCTCTGCAATCGTGGATGCCTAGATCTCCCTAGGCCGCTCGCACGGTCTACCAATGTGCCTCTGAAGGAAGTGAGATCCGGGCTCTATTGCACTGCCTATCTATCTCGTGTAGTGGTAGCGACTCACCTAAAGTAATATGTAACATACCGCTGGGTCTGCCTCTGAAGGAAGTGAGATCCAGGCTCTATTGCATTGCCTATCTATCTCGTGTAGTGGTAGCGACTCACCTAAAGTAATATGTAACATACCGCTGGGTCTGCCTCTCTGAAAGACTATCTCTATGTCTCAATAGGCTATCTCTATGTCTCCTCCGCTTAAGCAAAAACAAACCCAAGCATCTCTGGCCCTCATATCCCATAACTCTAGAGAATGGTCCAAATCCCTCTCTAAATAAGCAATGGAAGCGCCCCCATATCTCATAGTATGCAAAGCAATAACATATGTAATGTAGCTGTATCTTCGGCTCTCTATGGCATATACGACATATCCTGTCCTAAGCTAGAACCCCTCTATACCTGCTAGTCTCAATCTCAAGCTGATGTGAGGATGTACGTCTTTGACCAATCGCACATTGCACGCCATATGATAAATGTGTATCCATGTAACTGGGGCTGACTACAAAACCATCCACCGTGAGTCGGAGAAGATGATCTCTATTAAAAACCATATTTGTGCCCAACTCTTCAGTAGGCTCTATCCATGTTCTCCTAGTATCCAGCTGAATCAAGTCTTGACGAATGAGGCTAGTAATCTTTGTCCGTGTCAAAGTGAGAGATGGAGCCTCCAAAGCGTACTGGAAGGGAGGCAATCTATCCATGTTAAATCCATGCATCTCCAACCATGATGTCATCTCTGCATACCAACAAGTGGTGTCTCCTTGTAGGGCCAACTGTGGAGACGACTCAAGAGCAAGTGGGGCATATCTACCTCTGGGGAGATCCCACAAGCTATGCACAAAAGACACTGATCTAGTAAGTGCCTCAATCACTGCAAGGGCAGCTATTTCTACCCTAATAATCTCATGAGGTATCAAAGCCTTGGCTCTAATCATCCAGGAGATCATAGATACCAAAGGTCTCTCCATCCCTCTCCATCCATCCATGCTGCAAGCTCTACCATGACAGCAAACAGGAAGGTCCCGAAATCTGCACTCCTTAAAGCATGGTTGATGCCTGACGAGTATAAAAAAGTCAAAGTTTGGTGCGAGGTTCTTGAAATTGAACTTGAAAACACATCTTCTCTAATCTGCCCAAGGCTGCATAGGCTCTCGTCAATCTAGATTCGGCTGTTCTCCTCATCGAAAATATAGGCCCACTAAAGACTACCCCAAGATATGTGTATGCATATGTACTCTGCACTCTCCTGCCCATAAGTAAATGTGGGAGCTGATCTCCTTACCCACTACAATGTAGTGTTGAACACCATAACCTTGGTTTTACCAAGCTTGACAGACAACTCACTATTTTGTGCAAATACATGTAGCACATCCAACTGCAGTTGCATTCCTTCTCGAGAATCATTAATCAGCACAATGTCATAAGCATATAACAACAATATCCTAAGTTCTTGCTGGTGCTTCTCCTTTGTTCCCTAGTCGGTCAATGTAATCAGAAACCTCATCCACATACATACCAAACGTTGTATGAGATAGCGGACATCCCTGTTTCACTCCTATATTGGAGTGAACCAAAGAAGAAATCCCCTCTAGAGTGTGTACCTACCCCACAAGTGATCTATATAATGCCATAATCCCCCACGTGAGCTCTAGGGGTACCCCCATGGCCTACAATCACCTCATCAGTGTAGCTCCGGGCACTGTATCAAATGATTTGCGGAAGTCCACAAAGCTACAATATATCTGCCTCCCATGGGACCTTCCCTCCTCGATAATGGCGCGTAGAGTCAAGATATGATCAAGAGTAGAGAAGCCTCTCCTAAAACCTACTTGGCCCACTGCTCGTATGCCCTCTCTCTCTCTCTGCCCATTTGTTGAACCGCTTCTCAAGAATAGATGCATATAGCCGTGCTAGTGTCTGACCAATCATGATAGTACGGTAGTTCCCGGGCTCCATAGGGTCTCGTGCCTTCAAGATAGGCACAATAGTGGACAAGCTCCATGTCTCAGGCATACCCTCACACATAGCATGATTGAACATCATAGCGGGAAGCTTTGCAAGCATATCTCTGGCATGAATAAAATGCTCAGCCACTAACCCAAAATGATCATAAACTCTCCCAATCCTCATCCTTTCAATGGCTTTCCTCACCATCTCTGCGGTAAAGAAAGTATATGCATGTGCACATGGCTCTGATGGATCCGGAAGAGGTGGCTGGTCCGAAGCTGTATATAGAGATGTTGCATACCAGCCCCAAACCTTTGTAGAAGTAATAGCTAAGGTGGGAGAGGACTCATTAAAAAGTTGCCAAGCCTCTGCCGAATCCTGACTCAAAAATAGCTGACATAACTCCTCTATCCTGGCAAGGAAAACCCTCTTCTTTCGTAGTACAAGACGATGGAAGGCAATACGTGACTGTATGTTAGTAGTGACTCCCAAAGAAACCTCTCTCTGTAGTCGGGCTCTCAACTCTTTGCACTCATCATCATACCAACTATTGTGGGGCATATTCTCAAAACGTCGTTTCTGCTCTGGCTAAGTATGTGGATATGCCTCCTTAGCTCCATCATGTAGAATCTCTGTCAAAATATGGGTAAGCTCATCGAGAGGTCGCCCTGACTCCTATGTGCATAGGAGTCTATAAATGCCATCCATGTAGACATAGTCGGTCTCTGAAGTGAAAGAATACAGGGTATGACCTCATGTTGGTGGTCTCTTAGCTGTGGTAAACTAAAAAGAGACGTCCAATGTCAACAAGGCATGATCCACTCCTACTCCAATAGGCCGAGGGCCTACTATGAAGTCCTTAATATAAGGAAGAATGTTCGGCAAAGTCATAACATAGTCCACTGTAGCCCCGTGATGATGCAGGAAACAAGCGAATTCAGCTGCCATTAGGAATCTCTGTAAGCCATTAAGTATGGCATGTGCAGTACCCATATCGAACAGGCATCTCTCATAATCTGTACACTCCATATCCTGAGTGTTTGTCCAGTCCCATGCCCATTGTATCCAGCAACATCTCCTCTCAGGTATCATAAAAGATTGTGAGATGATTACCTGTTCGGGCATTGAAGTCTCCCAATAGAATGACGTCTCCATCTCTAGAGAATTCCCATATATCCTCATCGAGTATAGAGAAAGGAGATTCTCCTCTAGGTGAAGCATAAGTGGATGTACTGGGAGCAAAGTAGCATACAACAATACAGAGAAATTTGTCCGTATCAACTTGCAATCTTACCCACATAAACTTAGCATGCTCATCTGTCCTAATGATATGTACAAGTGGTTGCAACTCCTCTCTGAAAAGAATGGCTACTCCCCCAAATCTTCGGCTTGCGTGCTCAGACCTTGCCTCTATTCGATGAGCTATCTCCCATCTATAGCCTGTCACTCGTGGAATCATCTGTCATGGTGCCTGGTGTGTCTCTGTATAAAACACCATGTCTCTATTTTTAAAACTATCCTCAAATGCACCCACATCAAGTTTAAGAGACCCATTGCAATTCCACACTCCCATTTTAAGTGAGGTCCCATAGGTCGTCAACTGTCATGTAGAGCGGCGCTCTATGATGACTACCCTCCCATCTCTATAGAAAGCTACCTTTCCTTTGTCCCTTGCTTCCCTAATCTCCGGCATGACTTCCTTCATGTGAGCAAGTTGTGATAATGTGAGATCATCGCCAAGGAATATGCCGGTCTTTTTTAGAGTGGGTCTTCTTTTCAAAAATTCCTTCTTTGTCTCAAGGGTTGGAAAACGCAAGATGAGGCTCGCTCCTTCAATGTCTATCCAACACTTCCACTTCTTTTGCCCACTCTCCATGCCATTGTGTGTAGATTTGTCTACGCCCATGAACTCCATAAGCCCTTTCACTTCCTCCTCTACTCTATCTCCATCTTTGAGACCTGTAACTATCACATGTAAAGCACGTGAACGTCTCCTTGTTCCTCCTCAAGTGTCATGTTGATAAGGTTCAGTATGGAGGCTAATGTTTCCTTCCCTTTTACTTTCTTAGCGATCTCTATCCACTTTTCTACTTCATCCATCTTCTTTTATGTCTTAGTAATGACCTCTACCCATGTAGATGTCTTTGCCTCATGTTGCTTTTTCTCTTCTTTGATCGCTTGCATTTGCTCCTTGTTAACTTTGATCTCCTCAATTATGGAGAGCTGAAATTCTCCATCTTCGAGTGCACCTCTTGTTTTGACTTCGACCAGCTCTTTCTTGAGGTTGAAGACCTCCCTTTTGAGTGCCTCGATTTCAACCCTGATGACCTCTTTCTCCGCATTCCAATGATCTTCCTTGTTGGATTGCTTGAGGAGGAAAGCCTCCTTTTCCTCTCTCCATTACACCATCATTGTTTTCCACACTCGCATCTCTTTTTCCATTTGTGTGAGGTGCTTATTTGTGAGCATAAAGGTTGCCTTCAATGTTGGAGATTTATTCGGAGAGACCATGAGCTTCCTCTATCCTGCTCTCATGGCAAGAGAGAGGGGGGGATAAGCAGAGGCAGCGCGTAGGTATGAGCAAAGGGTTGGGGGTGGCAGAGGCGGACGGGGGCGCGCGCGCGCGCGAGAGAGAGAGAGAGAGAGAGAGAGAGAGAGAGAGAGAGAGAGAGAGAGAGAGAGAGAGAGAGAGAGAGAGAGAGAGAGAGAGAGAGAGAGAGAGAGAGAGAGAGAGAGAGAGAGAGAGAGAGAGATGGAGGGCAGCTGGTCTAGATAGGCAGATGGTCATGCAATTAGGGTTTCGAGCAGAGTTCGGATTTCGGACAGATGGTGGCGTAGTTAGGGTTTCGAGCGTAGTTAGGGTTTCAGGCAGATGGTATGCAGTTAGGATTTTGGGCAGAGTTAGGGTTTCGGACAGATGGTGGCACAGTTAGAGAGAGAGAGAGAGAGAGAGAGAGAGAGAGAGAGCATATACGGATGCATGCGATCAATGGAGAGAGAGAAAGCGCATCCCTTACCCACTTGGGTTTCATACAAAAGATACAAAAGGAAAAAAAATCCTTGAAAATATTTGTCTCGTCCACGGTTTCCTTTAGAAATACCAACTTCAAGAAGACCTCCAAATTATGAAATGTGGTATGCATATGAAAGAACCACAAAGATCTGGTGGCTGTCCAAGTTCCTTCCACAAGAGAAATTGGCCTACGTGATGGGCAAAGTTCAAGAAACTATTAATGAGCAATCTATGCTGAAAGAAAGGAAAGAAATTTTTGTGACTACATTGATTAATACAAGGCAATCCCTCACAAGAACTCTCCTTTTTGTGATTAACAAAGATGAAAAGAAAGAAGTTTTTGGTTCACGCTCATCTCACATCTCTCCAATCTCTTAAATTTTGTGTGTGTGTGAGACCATTCAAAGAATGATAGATCCTGTCACGTGGCAGAAAAATCACTTAATGAAACTTGTAAAAGTGTTCCATGAAAGCCCACATAAACATAGCTGAACTCAAAGAAAAGGGCCCAGGAAAAGGCTATGCTATGAGAAGACTCCTCCCATGACAAGTAGGATCCCAAAAAAAACCCCCCTTCAATAAGAGTATATTTTTTAGTCAATATGAGCAAGACGGCTTCACGAAACACTGAAATTGCTTCAAATGTGGGAAAAATGGCCAGATCAGGGCAAACTTCCCTAATCAATTGGGGCTCTGTGGACACCTAAGTTCTAGACTCTGAAGTAGGTCTTTCAACCTCCGATTCAATATGTCTGTCAAGTATTCATGGCTGGTGTTCAAGCTGTGCTTTTTTGAAATCAATGGTCAACATTTAATAAAAAATAATAAGTTTGGTTCAGGGTCGTTTATTGATAAACCCCGTGCAGCTGTTCCAATCACTAATAAAGAGTACTGACCAAAACAACAATGTTTTCACAGTTCTTAAAGGAAAAACAACCTATGAGAATGAGCCTATTTCTTTTGATGAAGCACAAAATTTAGAAAATCGGATGGCTTCCATGCAATCAGAATATGATGATATTATGAAGAATGGTACTTGGTCTTTATGTGGCTTGCCTCCAAGCAAAAAGACCATTGGCACTAAATGGGTATACAAGCTGAAATGTAAGCCTGATGGCATAGATTTATCAGAGTTTGAAGGCTATACAACATCAGGAAACATAGGCATCCATTCATCAAAGTATTGATTTGGATTTTGGTACTGACTAAAACAACAGTGCTGCACTAGATCTTTGAAGCAAGAAAACCTTAGGTTATTTTCAGCACAGATCTGTAAGAGCTTGAAGGGTATTCAATATCACCATACATGGGCATGCATTTGTCAAAGTATTGATTCTTTTCATGTTTGAAGGGCCACCAGAGAATACATTGGAATGTGGTCCATAACGTTATCTGATTGAGATCTTTCATCAACATATGACCAGGCAGCTTCTACAAATATGTGATTACTTCCCACATTAAACAGAATTGAATTTGTACCTGAATAACTTGGTACCCAGAAGAGTTTGTTGTAGTCCACTGAAAAGATTGTGATTTTAACTTTTTGTAGTGACTGACATTACCATTAGGAAACATGGCCTGAAAACATGGAAAGCTTGACATTATATTCATTAATTGTTAGAAAGGTCTTGTGCATAATGGAATCATTTCAGACTGCATTAATCTACCAACCACAAGTTCTCCACTTTTTCTTCCGCAAAGAAGAGATCCAGAAGGAAGAATACATCGCCAACTATCAGAGTCTTCTTCTGCTTTGGTAGAACAAAGAAAAGAGTCCTCATAATGGAGCGTATTGTTCTCTTCAGTGGTGCGCTTATCATTAACAATTTTCAGCTGGTCAAAGTTCATTTCAGAATCCTTATTTGCATATGTATCCAACATGTGCACAATCCCATCATAATTCATTTCAATGGTATTCCCTTCTGGAGTTGTAAGTTGGATATTAATCAATCCATTTCCACCAGGAAAAAAGCATGCTATAAGTCCATCTCCAAAGCAGGCAGTAAGTTCCATATTTGACATGTTGTTTGATTTGCTGGGGCGCAGAACAAAAGTGTTTCCATCCTTGCATGCAAGTGAAGGTCTCATCAGAAATTACCAAATATACTGGTTCATAAAGCTGAAGTACAGGTTTTCCATGTGAATTTACCATGTGCAGGGTGCCTTGTGGTTCCTTAACTGATTCGCTTATTGATGGAAGTCCAAAAGAGAATAAACTACCATCTTCTGAAAGATAAAAGAACCTCTTTTCATACAACTGACTTTTATTTTCTGATATCCCATAAGCTCTTGGTGCCACTGTAAAAGATTCCAAGTCCAAATGCTTATCAACAAAATCAGCAAAAGGGATCTGCAAAAATTTAAAATTCAAGAGCTCCACTGTCATTTTAACATCAAAGACTTTAAGATTGATTAACACAACCAGCAAACCCTTGAAGAATACCTGAAAAGGGATAGAATATTTCCACTCATACATTCCATCAGCTGCATAAAGCAATGATACAATGCAGTCTTCCATTTCATCATAAATTACTCGTTCAAAACCTCTAGTAAGTTTTGCTTTCACATATGCTTCAGTTGCTAAACAATCAGGATAAAGTTCCATAAACTGTGATTTTCTAACAGATTGAAGAAAATTTTGAAGCTGCAAGGCCTCTAAGAGAACATTGGAGTTTTCAGCCATAAATAGAGCATCCTTCAGCTTTTTCTGTGGAACATGAAAATGTCTATTATAAAGAAACGTATATAAAATCAGACATACCATCATTAAAGGTTACATGTACGAAGCAGTCACCAGTTTCTGATGTAGCTGAACAGCTGAAAGAGAATATCGACCATCGTTAAGGATTTTGCTGACAAGGGTCCCTCTCTCCTCTTGAGATAGCAAAGCAACTTTAGGCATACCTTGCCTTTGATGACCTGGAAAAGTCCAGTTTATTGTGCACCCTGAATCTAGATTCTTTACGGCTGTGAAGTAAACATATTTGAATATGCATTGCACAAGAAACTTACTGAACGCAAGAGCAAATGTGTAGAGTAAATCACATAACCCTCTAAAGGAAAATTAAATTCAACAAATTTCGTGTCTCATGTCCAAGGCCCCAGATTTAGGTTGAGTCACATGTGCTTCTAAAGGGTTTCATGTGATGGGATTATCGAGGTGGTGGCAGCTCCTCTTCCTGCTCTTTACACTCTACATGAGTAACAACAAAAGCCAGGAGCTTTCTGCGTGATCTGTGTGATGCTCTCTCTACATGTGAAGACCCCTCTGCAATACCCTTTCTGTTCCTTGAACTTCACACAAAGAGGTCTATTCGACAATTTTGTGTGATGCTTTCTCTCTATTCCAGGATTGAAAAACAAAAAGGGTTAACAAACAAGGAGGTGGCCCTAAGAACACTCCAAGATAGACAAAAAATAGGCAATATGTTGGGCTGTACAACATAAGTGATCACAGAGGGTCAGCAGACAAGGAGGCGATCTCCAAGGCACTCAAGGATCGGCAGACAAGGAGGGTTGGCAAGCAAGCATGGTCATTTGTTATGAAATGACCCGGAGGTATCCCCGGGACAGCCTCATGAGAGGGTAATCAGAAGCGTAAGACCATACGAGGCCTTCAGATTTGTGCGGAAGCATTTTATATGGATCTTGGACCCGATTCATGGCCCATCTCGAGGTGTGTCTTGAGGTGCCAACCGAATGCCGTCCAAACATAGCCCGCATAGGTGAGCGGCTAGAATCAATGTTTTCCACCATTTCGGGTCATAGGTCCCATCCTCGTGGAGAGGAGGCCATATCCGATACCCAAGCACTCTCGGAGAGGTTGGGGAAGCATTCTTGTTACCGGGCATCTACTTGACTCGAGGAGCTAATGAGAGGCCGACATCGAATTCAAGGAAAAGATAGGCTCAACACATATGCTTCGTAGTGCATCATCGCCACGGGGACATGAGGACTCCTCTCCACGTCCGGGGAGTGGGAGAAGCTCAAGAACGGGCTTAGGAGCCTTGGCCTTCGTTTTGGCCATCACCCCCTAGGTCCGCGGAGCACAAGATTCACTCCCGTTGGGAAGAATTTGCATCCTCGCAAATTGACGGTTGGTGCATACTAGCTTACGGCTCCAGCGTTAACGTTCGTGTTAAGGGGAGAACACTAAGTGGGTAGGTAAAAAAAGGGAAAGGGAGTGACCCTTTTAGGTGTTCCTTCCCTTGTTTGAGGAGTGTCTTTGTCAACCCAAAAGAATCGTGGCATGATATGCACGCAAACTTATGTGTTGCGTAGTAGAAAAGTCTACATAAATATAGAGGTTAGAACATTATGTCTCGTAGTAATGCTCTAAGCAAAAGAAGAGAACTTACTTGGATGTGCACGAGCCGTCCGCTGTGTTGCTCATGCGAGGGTACTCCTTTGATGAGCGGATCAAGTTGACTAGCATGACAATGCAGCACTTTCCGAGGTGACGAGGTCTAGGTCGCATCTAACCCCACACCTTTGCTTCAGAAAGCGGATCGTTCTTTGTTGCCGCTTGTCTTCACATCCTGCGACTCTTGCCTTTGGTTTAGTCGAAGACTTTCTCCTGAGTCTTGGTTCACTTGAACTTTGAAGCACCACCTGCTCACTTCCATCAGGAAAAAATGAAGTGAACTTCAAAACAAGATCTTGAACCCAACCTTGGACAAAGCAAATAGGCAAAGTTTGTTTCCTCTTGTCCAAAGCTTATGAAGCCCCATCCCAACGACATGGTGGGATCAAAAGATATTCCGCTTTGAAGGTTGAATCTACAAATGTATTCAAGGTTTTTTGAAGTCCCTGGCGAAACACAAGTCCTTCACAAATCCCTTGGAACTGTCCCACTTGAAAGAGCTTTGTTTGGAGAGTGACTCATGTAGGCCTGCATGCCTTGATATGAGGCTTGTTGCAGAAGAAGAGTAGCATTGTTTCCCCCGCCACTTGAGAGCTAACGTCCTCGTAGCTCACATAGTGCCCCCTATCTGGAGTTGATCCTTTGTGTATGCCACATTGGCTCACATAGACCTTCTGTCGAGAAGAGCCACTTTAACATCTTGTAAGACTTGACGAATAGACGTCCCGCTAATACAAGTAAATTCCCTCGGTGCTTCCTCCTTGAAGCTCATCCTTGGTTTGCACCAAAAGGGCTCTAGCTGACACACTTTGCCAAGATATGGGCCGGTTAGAACATGTATGTGACAAGCTCACACCTTGCCACAGACCCAAAAGCCAACTTCCACTTGACTCAACAAGCCATAACTTTTGCCCCTTGCATGGAGAAGGTCTTCTGTTTGCACTTGGATTCACAAGAGGCCTTGTTGTCCAGAATTGAGTCTTTTGCCCACTGTGTTTGACTTACCACAAAGACATACTTTGTCCATAAGCCGAGAGGCCCTCTAAATAGAGTGGATGGATGCTTAAGCTTATGGTTCCCCACAACTGCCACTTGCAAGGAAAAGTGCCCTCTGAATAGAGCGGATAGATGTTGAAGCGCAGGAGTGAAAATCTCCACAATGGCCACTTGAAAGGTTTCACTTGGTTGTGCCAATGGGATCTCCCTGTCGAGATAGATTTTTGCTTGAGCTCATGAGGGGAAGAGAAGCTTAAACGCATGGTTTGAGTCCCTCCGCTTGAAGATGAAAAAAGGTTGAGATCTGCATGCTCAATGCAAGACGACCCCAAGGTTGCATGGTCCCTTCCGAAGAATCATCCGGCTTCGATGTTAGTTAGTAGATGTTAGTGTGCCTCTTGATAGGAAGACTTGAGTTGAAGCAAACAAAAAAAGCAACCGAGGCCCGCAGAGCCAAATGGTGCAAGTGAGGCCCGTGATACACAGACGGCCCACTGAAAGGAAAACCGGACACACACAGCTTCATAAAAGGGTAACTCACAGGGCATGGGACTGGATCCACCGGAGTAGAATGGACGGAGGCACCAACTGAATAAACCCAAGACCCATGATACACAGATGGTAAATGGGAGCAAAACACTCGAGGCCCGCGTCCAGAATCGCAAGACGGCCAACGAGGAACCAAAAACGGGACGCACCCAACTGAAACTGATTTTGTTATATTTCACCTATGTCCATCACGGTGCCACGGTCCTAACCAAAGACATACGTTGAATTGTGGCTTAGACTGTGTGTGCCGCCGAAGAACAGGTCAAAACGACAGGCTAGTAATGCCCTCGTTGAACTTCCTCTGACAATTTCACCGCTGGAAAAGTGAAAAATACCAAACGGGAATGGAGATATCTTCTATCCGAAGACTTGATTTGGCGAGCCTACTGTGGCTGCCCATAGAGAAATGTGTGATGTATAAGGTCGTGGAAAGAGTTCACTTCAAACAACTTCCATGCCCGAATGGGAGAACCTCAAATTAGCCCCACCACCAAGATTTGCACAATTGCTGGAAATTCCAGTTTTTGCATGTTTTGCACACATTTTGTCTTCCAACTCGGCTTGCCGATCAATCGAAAACTCTTGTGAAGTTGAGGGACCTTAGCCGAGGTTTATGTACATGCGCACAGTGCTGAAACGAACTCGAAAACAAGCCAACGAAGGTGTGCGAAAATGGTACCGGCTGAGAATTGCATGGCTTCCATGTGCAACATATGGTCTCGCAACAAGGATCCGCTGATGCGGGAACCTTACCTGGTTGATATCCCGGTAGTCCGAGGACTTTTTGCTTGGCCTTGACTTGATAATCGGGCTGTCCACATGCTCTTTTGGGGAGAAGCTCAAGATCGGGCTTAGGAGCCTTGGTCTCCATTTTGGCCGTCACCCCCCACCCGCAAAGCACAACACATTAGGGTACTTTATGATTGGAAGCACACAGTGGATCCCCAGGGCACTCCATGATCGGAAGAAAAGTAAGTAGTTCTTTAGGCACTTCAAGATCCATAACAATTGATCTTTATGGCATTACAATGTCAGGAAGCGTTAAGAATAAGCAAATAGGAGGCAATCCCCAAGGCACTCTTGGATAAGAAAAAAGGAAGAGTGGAAGACAAGGGTGATTCCTGTGGCACTTCATGATTGAAATTAAATAGGCAACCCCTAAGGCACTTCAACATGCGAAGAAAACCAAGTGAGCTTTATGGCACTCAAATGCCAACAAACTAGAAGAATTGGTAAGCTAATCTCATGGCACTTCAAGCTTGACAAACAAAGAGGAAGTGAAAATGAGTGATTTCCAAAGCATTGTAGGATCCCATGAGCAAACATGCAATCCCTAGGGCTGGGTAAACAAAGAGAATGTATAGATGAGTTCATTTTTAAAGCACTTTAGGATTGGAAGAAAATAGATAATCTCCATGGCTCACCAATATTGGCTATTAATGACGAAAAGCAAGTAGGGAATCTCTAAGGCACACCAAGATAGGTGATCCTAAGGAATTCGACAATCCACTTAAAAACTAGGTATCCCCCAATGTACTCCAACATTGACACACAAAGAGGAGTAATAGATAAGGAGGAAATCTCCATGGTACTAGAGGATCAGCAACAAATAAGTGATCCAAAGGTCACTCTATAATCAATATTGAACTAAGTGATCATCAAGGCATTTCAAGATTGTAAACAAAGAGAATCAAAGGAGGCAATCCGCAAGATACTCTATGATGAGCAGCCAAGACACTCTGATATTGATAGCAAATAGGTGATTCCCATGTCTTTCTTGGATCGGTAATCGAAGAGATAATCATAGTGAGAAAGAATGCAATAAAGAATGTGGGAGAGAATAAGATAAGTAAATAAAAAGTCCATTTTAACTTCAAAAATGAAAGAAGGAATACAGAGAAAGAGAGAAAAGTATCAAAAGAGAACACTTAAATCGTTATCCCTCGGCAAAGAGTAGCTGGAGGATGGTTGAGGTAGTTGGCGGAGAGTTCACAGGAGGTGAGATTTGGTGCCTATTGTTGGGGCCTTCGGGTTGTGATAGATGATGTCCACAATGGGTTGGAGATTAAGTAGATTAAATAGGAATCCCCCCTTTCTCTACTTCCCTTTGTCATTGCTACTTGTCCTCTATACAATATACTAGAGACTAGGGCCATACTATATAGTACTACTCTATATGGGCTGACGTGCATGGATTTATTACAAATATTTGCCTTGGGTCAAGCCTGAAAATTGTATATTGAACCTAATTGATATTTATTTCTAGGTGAGGAACTGGTGTTTGATGAGTTATCCAAGTGTTGTATGCATAGCTCTTGTCATAGCTGTTCTGACGAGGTTCTAGCTTTGACTTTTGACGGAAATCGAACGTTTGGCGAGTTGTTCAAACATTTCTAATGTTTACTGACCTTATTTTTTTTCAAAATCCATAAAATAAAAACAAAAAAAGATAGATATTCATAAAGACATTTCAAAATATTCTTTATGAAGAAAAGAACATAAAGGAACACAAAGCATAAACCCAAAAAACATACACAAAAATGAATGATGGAGAGATTTGAACATCTGAATAGTCATTCTTGGGCCAAAAAAAGAAGTCGAGTCTCTTACGCATTACTGACATGTCCGGTTCCCAAGTTCGCTAAAAGCGGGTACCCATGTTTCTGATAAGTTCGATACCAACAATGGCTCTGGTAGTCTTCACTCAGTACCACTTGTCCCACACAACTCTACTTGCAAAGGAACTCATAAGGTCAATGGTAGATAATGAAACAAAGACTTGAATAAACTCAAGCCAAGAATAAAGAGAAAGAGCACACTTGGTTCAAGAATACAAGATAATCCAAATCCAAGTTTTGCATTCGCTCATAAGCTTACAAGTACAAATGTGGGAGCATCATACATATGTAAGTACAACAAATGAGGATAATGATACTCTCTATATTATTGGGAGAAGGAATCGAGTGTTGTTCAAACAATCTCAATAGATCTAATTTTTATATTCCTATATGATTCTGAGAGTAAGAAGCGATGGAGTGAGTCAGTCAATCATAGTAATTGATTTTTTTCTTTAATCAATCAAAATATACAAGTAAAAAACGTTTTCACGAGTCATAACATGTATATTTATGATTATCAAAATAACATAAATAAACAAGTACGCAAACACAAATCACACGTTTGTAAGAGAAGCATATGCAAATCATAACACATCTATTATACATAACAACATAATAACATAAAAAATAATAAATGAAGAAATAAACAATATTTAAATGCTATGTTAAAGTAACTAAGACTCTTCTCTCTATTATGCTCTCTCTTTTTCTCTATGCTTTTCGATTGAAAAATCTTGCTCAAATGAGGAACTTTGATCGAATGTGAAGTTATATGTATTTTTGGTTTGTTTAGGTTTTCTATTGAAAAGCTTTTTGATCGAAAAGTATATCATCTGAATTTTTATTCGGAGATATTTAAAAATCCCTGAATACCCAAACATATTGGTACCTTTCTATTATTCAGTCGAATAAATGGGACATAGAAGTTATCTTGGCTCCACTCCAATTAGAGGTGTATTCATTGACCACATGACATGCCTTGGGGGGTCGAGGTGTCCACGACTATAGAAGAGGGCATCCCCACTTATATGCTGCACAATGATCAATTTGGAATGCCACATGCGACTCTGAGCTAGAGTTCTGATTATTAAGGGCATTAAGCTGATCTAATCAGGGTATTAAGCCGATCCGACATCAACTCACATTTGATCTCCTCTCAGGTGGAGGACTACCCCTTTCATTGTATTGTCTAGAGTCTCTAGTCCACCCACCATTCATAGCCCACGTCCACTCCACTACTCAGTTTCTTAGTTTTTAGTCTTTTTATAATTTTCAGCACACAAACATTTAATGAGATTCACCAGTTTGTAACTTTGTAGCGTCATAAGTCGTTTTGGCCCTTAGCAGACCCCCCCCCCCCTCTCTCTCTTCTCTCTTCTCTCTTCTCTCTCTCTCTCTCTCTCTCTCTCTCTCTCTCTCTCTCACACACACACACACAAAGCTATGCACAGAGCCTATTCGAGATCCCTGACCAGCCCCCAATTCCTAGACCACATAGCTCACGTCCTACTACCTCTGACTTCTTCACACCCACTATGGTGGGACGCGCTATTGCCCGTCTACAGCATGGCAGGGCCCATGATCATTTCGGTTTACAGGCAGAGCACCTCATCTACGGAGGCATGACCCTTGCATCACTCATTGCCCACCTCTTCAACCGTGCATTGGTTGAAGGGTTCCCTGACTCATGGACTGAGCACACCATAGTGCCCATTCATAAGTCAGGAGATACTATGGATCTAGCTACATACCGGACGATCATGAATGGCCCTATATTGGCCAAGTTATATGGGGCGGTACTAGAGTCAGAGCTGAGTACTCTCACTGAGAGGAAGGGCATCAGGGCTCCAAGACAGGCACGTTTCAGACGTGATTACTCTACCATTGACCACATCTTCACTCTAAGATGCCTGATCGACCAGGCAAGGGTGAGGAAGAGGAGATTGTATTGTTGCTTTGTGGACTTCCGCAAAGCATTTGACACTGTTCCCAAGGAACGACTCTTGAGACGACTACTTGGTATTGGAGCTCCGAAGGAGATGATATGGAGGATCTACGCCTTATACGAAAGAGTACCTGGTAGAGTCAGATGACCGGGGGGCTTATCTCATCCACTTGCTAGCACTATAGGGGTGAAGCAAGGATGCCTCTTTCACCCACCCTCTTTGGTCTCTACATTGATGAGATAGTGGACTACATACAGCAGCAAGGAGGTGATGGCATTGAGGTACGTGGGTCCACTGTCCATAGTCTTTTATACGCTGATGATATTGTACTGGTTTCAAAGTGTGCAGAAGGTCTACAGCATCACCTACATGGCCTAGATGACTTTTGCAGACATAGAGGGTTATCTGTGAACCTTGGTAAAACCAAGGTCATGATCTTTCATAGATCATCACAGGTATGTAGACCTAGTTTGTTCACAGAAGCAGGTGGACCGATTGCGGTGGTCGGATCATATGTTTACTTGGGAGTGACATTTATAGCAGCATCAAGGGTCTTCTCTATGTCTCAGGCAGCCCGTGACCGCATCACACGTGGGTATGCAACACTAGCTTTGATGGAGAAACAGTGCCACCCGGCATATTTTCAGGAGCACTGTAAAAAGGGGTGGCTCTTCGACACTTTGGTTACGCCAGTGCTCATGTATGGGGCAGCCATATGGGGACCATGATTAGCTACATCAGTATGGACAGCATTAGAGAGGCCACAGATCCTCATGATTGCCATCCTTATCCGAAGCAAGCCTTCAGTACCACATGATATCATTAGAGCAGAGCTCGATGCACCACCGATGCTAGTTGAGGCACTATTCCAGACAGTATGCCTATTACACAGACTCCAGAGCATGGATACAGAGCGCATTGCTTATCATGCTTTCCAGGCATCATGTGATATGGCATTAGCAGGCGACACCTCCTCATGGTATTTGCACAGACACGAGACTGGCTGGCCCACCATGGCTTTGACATAGACAGGCTACCACCACTTCAGTACAACTCACATGCACCCAACTACTCGCTCTCTCATCAAGAGAGGAATAGGGTCATTCGTCAGCAGATATGGCATACATACATACAGAGGACGTGGGTGAGCCCTAGGGATACATTGCCACCGAAAATGCTCTATTACCATGAGCATTTTCTACATATATCATACGAAGGCTTCATCGAGATTCCCAGATACATGGAGACAAACCTACCCCACCACCTCCGAGTTGTCATTGGGCAGCTCAGGGTTTCATCACATCAGCTCCAGATTGAGAGGGGTCGGTCGAGGGGAGTTCCCCGTGAGGAGAGGTGGTGCCCAGTATGCGAGACAGAGGTAGACAGTGAGGAGCATTTTGTTATCAGATGCCCAGCATACTTAGACCTACGAGCGACCTACGAGCAGAGTTCTAGATAGAGGAGTCACTCCAGTTGTGCATGACTATGGGAGACCAGTCACACTTGGGATGCTTCCTCACAGAAGCATACAAGAGGAGAGAGCGGTCACTACAGCCCACACATCAGCCATGGGTGAGTACCCAGCTGACCATTACCCAGTTCTTTCAGCGAGCTGAGCTACATCAGAGAGGTCCATCTATAGGGCTCACGCTCCACCAGGCAGTAGCATAGAGAGCACGGCGACGACCACACATGGGTGGATATTGTCGACCACGACTATATCAGAAGGATATCTCACGCATCAGGACAGCCTACGACCACATGATGGAGCATAGGCCTACAACCACCCCCTGGGTTGTCTTCCTTCAGGAGGCACTCAGACCACCACCGATGTACCACATACTACACCCACCTCCACCCATCACCAGTAGCTAGGGTGTTTTACTCACATTATGGATCCCCCATGTATTATGTGGCCACTATCTGTAGAGTTAGAGCCACATCTCCCGAGCCTTTTCTAGCCCTATATTGCTTTGTGTAGCGATATACTTTTTATTTCATTTCATCTTCTACACAGTGTTACTACACTTGTACATGGTTTTTGTCTCATAGGCCAAGTTTGGCCTCCAGAAGACGTTAATATGACTCTCTCTCTCTCTCCCTCTCTCTCTCTCTCTCTCTCTCTCTGTGTATCCTCTATTCTCTCTATCCCCTTCTCTGCCCTGCGTCAGCCCTGCCCCGCCTGCGTCAGCCTGCGTCAGCCCCGCTTCTGCCCGCCGCTCCCTTCTGCTGTATCAGCCCCGCCTCTGCCCTGCGTCAGCCCCGCTTCTGCCTGCCACTCCCTCCTGCGTCAGCCCGCCACCTGCATCCTCTCTCGGCCCTGCAGCTGCTCCCGCCACCTGCCTCCAGCGTCAGCAGCTCTGCTCCCGCCCTGCTGAAACCCAAAAAAAAACCCTAACCCTAGTTCGGAACCAACCCCGCCACCTGCATCCTCTCTCGGCCCTGCAGCTGCTCCCACCACCTTCCTCCAGCGTCGGCCTGCAGCTCTGTTCCCGCCCTGCTGAAACCCTAAAAAAAAAAAACCCTAACCCTAGTTCGGAACCAACCCTAAACCTTAATCATGTTTACGCCGAATATACCTACTTTAGTCTCCGATTCTAACCCCAACCCTAAAACCACCCCAACCTTAACCCTAAACCGAAATCCTAAACCCTAATCTTAAACCTAACCCTAACCCTAACCCTAAACCCAACCCTAACCTTAACCCTAAACACCCACCGCTAAACCCAACCCTAACCCTAAACACCCACCCCCACACCTAAACCTAACCCCAAACCCTTCACCTAGCCTCTCTCTCTCTCTCTCTCTCTCTCTCTCTCTCTCTAAAGCCCAAACTGAAACCCTATCGAACTCTGAAATGGCTCCCATGGACCGGAGGGAAGTGGACGAACTTATCGCTAAAGCCATCAAAGAGGCCAAAAAGGAAGCAGACCGCAACCTCAATTTGGAGATACGAAAAATGATGGAAAAGTTCAAAGGACTCGAAGAACAAGTAATGGATAGAGTCAAAGGACTTGAAGAACAGGTAAAGACTCTCACAGAAGAACGAGACAATTGGAGGACAGCCTATGAGCACTTGAAAGAAGAGGGGGAGATCTCCAATGTGGAGACACTCAAAGAAGAAATAAAGAAGGAAATCAAAACCGAGGTAGAATCCACTCGAGATTCGTGGGTGGAAGTAGTACAAAAAAGGGTTAAGAAGGAAGTTAGAGAAGACGTGCAGAAAGAAGAGCTCACACGAGTCCAGGATACACTTGAGGAGGAGAGGCTTCGACACACCCGCAGACTTCACATTCGGATTACGGGCATACCCGAAGGAGCATCACCGGAGGCAGACGCCACTGACATTTGCCGTCGACTTGGATACGAGAGCATGCCCTTCACATGTGCATGGAGGGTTGGAAGGGATACATCACGTTTGCGAGCACTCATCCTTAAGATGAGCTCTGAGGAGGCACGGACCGCCTTTTTTAGATGTCGATCAGTATTACGTGGACTACCCGGCGGCGCCCTCTACATGGACGAGGACCTCACGCGGATGCAGGTGGCACACCGACGCGCTTGCATGCCACAGATACTCCAGGCACGCCGAGAGGGAAGGAAGGCCTTCTACCGTGATGGTAAGGTCTTCATAGATGGACGCCCTATCAAATAGGGCCACGCGGCCTATGAGACATCACTACACCAGGAGACACCACTCAGAGGAGCAGTGTGGAACTGCAATGGGGCACTATGGACGCGACCAGACAGACTCGAGGAGATCCTGGCATCACATGACTTTGCTTGCATCACAGAGACACACGAGAGCCCATAGAGAGGTCTACCACGCATTGCAGGTTTTCATTGGGAATCTGCATTCAGGACCACGACGAGACAGAGTACAGCGAGAGGGTCGGGAGGTGTGGCCATCGTATTTAGACAGGAGATACAGAGTCGGATCCATATTATAGGAAGAGATGAGGAGGCACGATACATGTGGGTTCGCATGGAGATAGCACAGGGGAGCTTGATTTACATTGCTATATGCTATTTTCCTCCAGGCGGATCCCGATATGCAGGACAGGATCTTGGGGGACCGATCCGAGACAGAGACTCACCATACACAGCACTTTCAGATGAGATACTACATTACAGCACACTAGGGGAAGTCTTCCTTATGGGGGACTTCAATGGCCGCACTCAGTCATATCAGTGTGAGGCATACGACATGGATCACCCACATCTCATGAGGGCCAGAGACCCCGATGAGATGAGCACCAGTAGAGTATCGGCTGATATGGGTCAGGACACCACAGGGTATGGAAGACATCTACTTGAGCTAGGCAGCCGACATCAGCTCGTTATATATAACGGCATGAATCGTTGGCCAGGTTCGGGCGGACTTACTTGCTTTCCTCACGGCGGAGGTGAGAGCACAGTCGACTACATTTTGGGTACCACCTCTGGAGCTTCACTCATCCCCTCACTTAGTATTGGACGACTCCCACTTGGTGCTGACCATACATTTATTACATTCACACTATCATCTCCTATTCCATTAGACCCTCCCTCACCCACTAAGACACACACGACAATACACTTCACACACGAGCTCTCACACGTTTATGCACACCATTTACACACCCGCCTACTCTCTCTCGATCCACTCTCACCCTTGGATACACTTACATCACAGTTCACCACCATCCTACACGACTCCGCTCTTTGCAGTTTCCCACACCGCACACATACACACCCTGCACGCACAGGTTCCATGCCTCAGAACAGCTGGTATGATGCAGATTGCCGCGAGCTACGGAAGCACCTACGCATCTTAGAGCATAGAGGGGATATTACACACACACAGGCACAGCGTCGCATGCAGAGCCTTACTCGCCGCAAACGGCGAGATTGGGAGGAGAGACAGTACTGGGATATTTATCATTTACTCATGAGTCGAGACAATGCAGTGGCATGGCGATATTTGAGAGAGAGGAGACAGCAGACACCCATCCGAGACCCGAGCACTTGGCATAGCTATGCACAGAGCCTATACGAGATCCCAGACCAGCCCCCCATTCCCAGACCACAGAGCTCCCGTCCTACTACATCTGACTTCTTTACACCCACTATGGTGGGACGCGCTATTGCCCGTCTACAGCATGGCAGGGCCCATGACCTTTTCGGTTTACAGGCTGAGCACCTCATCTACGGAGGCACCACCCTTGCACCGCTCATTGCCCCCCTCTTCAACCGTGCACTGGTTGAAGGGTTCCCTGACTCATGGACTGAGCACACCATAGTGCCCATTCATAAGTCAGGAGATACTATGGATCCAGCTACATACCGGACGATCATGATTGGCCCTATATTGGCCAAGTTATATGGGGCGGTACTCGAGACAGAGTTGAGTACTCTCGCTGAGAGGAAGGGTATCAGGGCTCCAGGACAGGCCGGCTTCAGACGAGATTACTCTACCATTGACCACATCTTCACTCTGAGATGCCTGATCGACCGGGCAAGGGTGAGGAAGAGGAGATTATATTGCTGCTTTGTGGACTTCCGCAAAGCATTTGACACCGTTCCCAGGGGACGACTCTTCAGACGACTACTTGATATCGGAGCTCCAGAGGAGATGATATGGGGGATCTATGCCTTATACGAGAGAGTATTTGGCAGAGTCAGATGTCCGGGGGGCTTATCTCATCCACTTGCTAGCACTATCGGGGTGAAGCAAGGATGCCCTCTTTCACCCACCCTCTTTGGTCTCTACATTGATGAGATAGTGGACTACATACAGCAGCAGGGGGGTGATGGCATTGAGGTACGCGAGTCCACTGTCCATATTCTTTTATACGCTGATGATATTGTACTGGTTTCAGAGTCGGCAGAAGGCCTACAGCATCATCTACATGGCCTAGATGACTTTTGCACACACAGAGGGTTATCTGTGAACCTTGGTAAAACAAAGGTCATGATCTTTCATACATCAGCACAGGTACGCAGACATAGTTTGTTCACAGCAGCGGGTGGACCGATTGAGGTGGTCGGATCATATGTTAACTTGGGAGTGACATTTACAGCAGCATCAGGGGTCTTCTCTATGTCTCAGGCTGCACGTGACCGCATCACACGTGGGTATGCAGCACTTGCCTTGATGGAGAGACAGTGCCACCAGGCATATTTTCAGGAGCCCCGCACAAAGGGGTGGCTCTTCGACACTTTGGTTACACCAGCGCTCATGTATGGGGCAGCCATATGGGGACCAGGATTAGCCACATCAGTATGGACAGCATTAGAGAGGCCACAGATCCTCATGATTTCTAGACTTATCCGCAGCAAGCCTTCAATACCACATGATATCATTAGAGCAGAGCTCGCTACACCACCGATGCTAGTTGAGGCACTATTCCAGACAGTATGCCTATTACACAGACTCCGCAGCATGGATACAGAGCGCAGTGCTTATCGGGCTTACCAGGCATCACGGGACATGGCATTAGCAGGCGACACCTCCTCATGGTATGCACAGACACGAGACTGGCTGGCCCACCATGGCTTTGACATAGACAGGCTACCACCACTACAGTACGACTCACATGCACCCACCTACTCGCTCTCTCATCAAGAGAGGAATAGGATCATTCGTCAGGAGATATGGCATACATACATACAGAGGACATGGGTGAGCCCTAGGGGTACATTGCCACCGAAAATGCTCTATTACCGTGAGCATTTTCTACATATATCGGACGAGGGCTTCATCGAGATTCCGAGATACATGCAGACATATCTACCCCACCACCTTCGAGTCATCATTGGGCAGCTCCGGGTCTCATCGCACCAGCTTGAGATTGAGAGGGGTCGATCCAGGGGAGTCCCCCGTGAGGAGAGGTGGTGCCCAGTATGCGAGACAGAGGTAGAGAGTGAGGAGCATTTTGTTATCAGATGCCCAGCATACTTAGACCTACGAGCACAGTTCCAGATAGAGGAGTCACTCCCGTTATGCATGACCATGGGAGACCAGCGACGCTTGGGACGCTTCCTCGCGGCAGCATACGAGAGGCGAGATCGATCACTCCAGCCCACACATCAGCCACGAGTGAGTACACAGCAGACCATTACCCAGTTTTTTCAGCGAGCTGAGCTACATCAGACAGGTCCACCTATAGGGCTCACGCTCCACCAGGCAGCAGCACAGAGAGCACGGCGCCGACCACGCATGGGCAGATATCATCGACCACGACTATAGCAGGAGGATATCTCACGCATCAGGACAGCCTACGACCACATGATGGAGCATAGGCGCACCACCACCCCATGGGTTGTCTTCCTTCAGGAGGCACTCAGACCACCCCCGATGTACCACATACTACACCCACCCCCACCCATTCACCAGTAGCTAGGGTGTTTTACTCACACTTTTACTCACATGTCCCCCATGTATTAGGTGGCCACTATCTGCGGAGTCAGAGCCACGTCTTCCCATCCTTTTCCAGCCTTGTATATCTTTGTGTCGCGATATACCTTTTATTTCATTTTATCCTCTACACAGGGTTACTACACTTGTACATGGTTTTTTGTCTCATAGGCCAAGTTTGGCCTCCAGAAGACGTTAATATGACTTTCTTTCTTTCTTTCTTCTCTCTCTCTCTCTCTCTCTCTCTCTCTCTCTCTCTCTCTCTCTCTCTCTCTCTCTCTCTCTCTCTCTCTCTCTCTCTCTCTCTCTCTCTCTCTCTCTCTCTCTCTCTCTCTCTCCCCCTCCCCCTCCCCCTCCCCCTCCCCCTCCCCCTCCCTCTCCCTCCCCCTCCCTCCCTCTCCCTCCCTCCCTCCCTCCCTCCCTCCCTCCCTCCGTCCCTCCCTCCCTCCGTCCGTCCCTCCCCCCGTCCGTCCATCCGTCCGTCCGTCCATCCATCCATCCATCCATCCATCCATCCATCTCTCCCTCCCTCTCTCCCTCCCTTCCTCCCTCCCTCCCTCCCTCCGTCCATCCATCTCTCTCTCTCTCTCTCTCTCTCTCTCTCTCTCTCTCTCTCTCTCTCTCTCTCTCTCTCTCTCTCTCTCTCTCTCTCTCTCTCTCTCTCTCTCTCTCTCTCTCTCTCTCTCTCTCTCTCTCTCTCTCTCTCCCCCTCCCTCCCCCCTTCCTTCCCTCCCTCCCTCCCTCCCTCCCTCCCTCCCTCCCTCCCCTCCTCTCCCTCCACCATCTGAAGCTCTGCTAGGGTTTTCGCCACCATCTGCTGGTCGCGCAGCAGTCAGCAGTACATTTCTGACTTATTCTTTGAGCTCGAAGTCAGCACTACTCAAGAGTACAGGCGAAGCAGTTAGATTTCGAGTCCAAAGTCAGGAAGACATTAGGGTTTCTGAGCTGTCCTTTGAGCTCGAAGGGAGAAGTACAGTCAGATCTAAAGTCCGAAGTCAGTTCTCAATTTGCCAGGACAGGAGTACAAGTCCTCATAGAAGCTTATGGGAAAACTTAAGGGGAGACACAACAGTCAGAGAGAGGGCAGCATATCAGAACCCTAACCCTAACCCTAACCCTAATCCTAACCCTAACCCTAACCCGAACCCAAAATGAACCTAACTCTAACTCCATAACCAAACCCTAAAACTTAACCCTAATCCCAAACCCTAAGAATCTCTCTCTCTCTCTCTCTCTCTCTCTCTATGGCTCCCAAGTTGGCGGAACAATTGGCCACCTTAGAGCATACCCTTCGAGAGTTGATAGGGAAACATAGAAAAGAAGGAGATTCTGGACTGAACGGGGTTACCCGCCGAGTCTTCGCTCTTGAAGCAAAAGTAACAGCCTTGGAGAAGGAAAACGAGTCCCTACGGGAGGAGCTTGCTGCTATGCGCAAGAAGCACTCACAGAATCAGGACGAGTTGCACACTGGGCTCACTGATATGAAGATGAAACTGGACAGCATACGTGAGGAGGGGGAGATTGCCCCACACCTAGAGGACATTCGGACTATAAAGAAAGAGTGGTTCAGAGTGAGCTTGAGACTAGAAAAGATGGATGGGTCAAAGTTGTCAAGAAAAACCTTCGACAGGAAGCAAAGAAGAAAACCCACCATGAGGAGATCCACATAGTACACACCACCATTGAGGAGGAATAGATGCGATAGGCCCGAAGACTCAATGTTCGTGTCTCTGGCCTCACAGAGATAGACGGATCACCGGAGTAGGACGGGCGTCGCTTGTGCACACTACTTGGATACCGCACGGATGAGCCTCTTCCTTTCACCAGAGCCTAGAGAGAAGGACGAGACACTACGCGGAGCAGAGACTTCCTCAGACGACGAGCGGTATTACGCACTACACCGGGCACCACGATCTATTTGGATGACGACCTCACACGGATGCAGGTAGAGCACAGACGTGAATGTATGCCATGTGTCCTCCAGGCCAGACGGGAGGGACATCGTGCCCTATACAGAGATGGTCGTATCATCATCGATGGACGACCAATTGACTAGGGATTCGCGGCCTATGAGACAGCACAGTACGAGGTGCGCTTTGCAGTCTGGAACTGCAATGGATCTTTGTGGACACATCTAGGACGCCTCGAGGAGGTGATGGAGGGCAGAGACATGATCTTCTTGACAGAGACACATGAGAGCCCGGGGAGGAGCCTACCGAGGATTGAGGGCTATATGTGGGAGTCAGCTTGCCGCCAACAGATGAGACAACACACCACACGAGGATCAGGAGGAGTAGCCCTGCTCTATAGACAGTCGCTACAGCACAGGGTACAGGTGGTAGCTAGAGACCCAGAGGCACGATTCATGTGGATACTCCTCCAGCTATCAGAGGAGAGAGCAGTGTATTTCGCCATCTTCTATATTGCACCCATTTGCTCGGGCTTCACACATTCCTGTGAGAAGCCCTCAGAGAGAGAGGGACCAGACACCGCATTGCCATATGACTGCCTCAGTGACACCATTATGGAGTACACCGGGATGGGCGACGTCTTCCTTGTAAGAGACTTCAATGCCCGCACTCAGAGCCACCAGTGTGATATCTATGACTTTGATGGCCCTGAGATGCTTCGCACCATCGAGGACAGGTCTACACTTAGAGCCTCAGTCGACCCCGCCACACCCACCTCATACGGCCGACACCTACTCCAAATGGGAGCAGCACACCGTCTCATTATATATAATGGGATGGCGACTTGGCCCATCTCGGGTGGTCTCATCTGCATTCCACCCACGACACCGCATGGAGGCAGTGTGGTAGACTATGTTATCGGACCCCCGGAGGCGACACATCTCATTACCTCATTCACCATCCCACCCACACCGATTGGAGCTGATCACGCATATCTTGCCCTATCCATACGCGGCACACCATGCATATCCCACCCCGCCACCATACCGCCACATGCCCATACCACATTCACTTTAGACATGAGCTAGGAGATATCTATAGTTCCCATGTTCGAGAGCACATCTACTCCCTTGATCCCTCCGTCCCATTGGATACCCTTACTGCCCACTTCTCCTCGATCCTCCACACATCCGCTACTCTCAGCTTCCCATACACCACCCACAGCACCGCACATCCGACACGGCTGGGGCATACACCCCAGAATAGGTGGTACGATGATGAGTGTAGACAACTATACCGACATCTCAGAGTAGAGAGTATTTTGGGGTCCATCACAGAGAGGGAGGCACGACGACAGATGCGAGCCCTCACACGTCGGAAGCGACGAGCTTTCGAGGAGCGACAGGAGGCAAAGCTGTTTGACCTTCTCATGAGTAGGGATTGCACCACTGCGTGGAGGGCTCTATGCGAGCCACGCCCACCTACGCCCATAGCAGATCCTCAGACCTGGATATGATGGACCCAGGGAACTACAGGACTATTATAGATCTTGGCCAGGATGTCCATAAGTCCGGCGATATGATGGACCTAGGGAACTACAGGACTATTATGATAGGCCACATCCTGGCCAAGATCTATGGGGCAGTACTAGAGGCAGAGCTCAGTACACATGCTGAGGCAGCTCGGATCAGAGCACCCGGTCAGGCAGGCTTCCGTCGCACTTTTTCCACTATCGACCATATCTTCATACTTCGTTGCTTGATTGAGAGCGCGAAGGCGAGGAAGCAGAGACTATACTGTTGCTTTCTGGATTTCCGCAAAGCCTTCGACATGGTCCCCAGAGAGAGACTACTACGGAGACTCTAGGAGTTACAGATACCATCAGACATGTTATGGGCCATCCATGCTTTGTATGCACGAGTCATAGGCAGGGTGCGCTGCTCTGGCGGCCTATCAGACAGCCTTGTTAGCACCATTGGTGTGAAACAAGGTTGCCCTCTCTCACCCACTCTCTTTGGTCTCTACATCGACGAGATCACGGACTATATACAGCGAGCAGAGGGCTAGGAGGAGACCTCGGAGGTACGTCAGTACACATTATTATATGTTGATGACATTGTCCTGCTTTCAGAGTCACAGGAGGGGCTATAGTCACATTTACATGGAGAGAGGACTCACAGTGAACCTTGGCAAGACCAAGGTCATGATCTTCCATACCTCAAGGACAGTACGCCATCGCGCCTCTTTCACGGAAGTTGGAGGATAGATAGAGGTAGTGGACTCCTATGTCTACTTAGGTGTCACCTTCTCGGGCAGCACAGGGGTATTCTCCATGGCACAGGCAGCGAGAGATAGATTGACGCGAGGCTACGCGGCACTCGAAGGATTGGAGAGACGCTGCTTTCAGGCACATTTTCAGGAGCCCCGGACTAAGGGGTGGCTCTTTGATACTCTAGTGACACCCACTTTGATGTACGCAGCAACAGTATGGGCACCAGGGATCACGGAGGCGATGTGGACGCGGATTGAGAGGCCCCGGGTCACCATGATCTCACGCTTGCTCCGCAGCAAGCCCTCCGTTCCACACGACATTATACGAGCTGAGCTTGGCACGCCACCGATGCTAGTGGAGGCCCTCTTTAAGCTGGTGACCTTGCCCTCCGTTCCACACGACATTATACGAGCTGAGCTTGGCACACCACCGATGCTAGTGGAGGCCCTCTTTCAGCTGGTGACCTTGCCCTCCGTTCCACACGACATTATACGAGCTGAGCTTGGCATGCCACCGATGCTAGTGGAGGCCCTCTTTCAGCTGGTGACCTTTATTCTGAGAGTCAGAGAGCTCCCGACCAGCCGACTCAGCACGCTTGCATTTGAGAGCTCTAGACATTTGGAAGAGACAGGGCATGAGAGAGTATGGTATGCACAGACCTACCGATGGTTAGCAGACCATGGCATGAGCATTATCGATCTCCCCCCTTTTCAATATGACCTCTCTTCCCCCTACATTACCCTCTCTCGTTTGGAGAGGAACAGGATCATCCGTCAGGACCTACTAGAGATACACATCAAGGAGACATGGATAGCACCACGGGAGCCTCTTCCCACAAAGAGGCAACACTACAGAGAGCACTTCTTGACTCTGACAGCGGATGGTTTCATCCAGAGACCACGATACATGGATACATATATGGCTCCAGCAGAGAGAGTGTCCATTGGGAAGCTCAGAGTATCATCACACCAGCTCGAGATTGAGGTTGGGCGAGCGACACATACCCCCAGGGACGAGAGATTATGCAGGATATGCCGAGAGGAGGTGGAGGACGAGGAGCACTACACATGTAGATGCCAGGCATACGAGGACATCAGAGACCGCTACCCACAGCTCTTCAGGGGCCCAGAGAGATCAAGGCTTTATTGGAGACGGAGGACCAGCGCCCTCTAGGTCACTTCCCAGTAGAGCTCTAGCGCCGCCGTGCATCACTTCTCCAGCAGCGGATGAACATACACTTGGCCCCCCAGACTTCTATTACAGATTTTTTTAGACCCACAGCCACCTGAGGACCCAGCTCGACGCATGGTGTCACATTACAGAGAGCAGAGGAGCTTAGACCACAGCGTCGACGACCGAGACCCCCACTCCGGAGAGCCCGTCCCCACCAGAGAGAGATTCAGGCGATTCACGCACGCCATGACATGGAGATACAGAGACATCAGCAGCGCATTCTTGTCGATCTCGATGTGCAGAGCATTTTGAGGATCGCCACGATGCCTTACCCACCGATGCACTATATCCTACACCCACTCCAGGTACTTAGAGCATTATGACACCACCGAGCCTCCCCTCCCTATGCATATCATATTTGTACATCACCTATTGAGCATATAGAGTGCATACCCATAGCATCCCATACCCTTGATGCCAGCTTTTATCCGCTCCTTTTATATTCTGTTTTGTACCCACCTTTTATTTCCCTTTTGGAATTACAGTGGATTGGATCATACTGACGTATATGTTTTGTCTCATAGGCCGATTTTGGTCTCTAATAGACGTTAAAATGTCTTTCTTTCTCTCTCTCTCTCTCTCTCTCTCTCTCTCTCTCTCTCTCTCTCTCTCTCTCTCTCTCTCTCTCTCTCTCTCTCTCTCTCTCTCTCTCTCTCTCTCTCTCTCTCTCTCTCTCTCCGAGTCGTCATTGGGCAGCTCCGGGTCTCATCACATCAGCTCGAGATTGAGAGGGGTCGCTCCAGGGGAGTCCCCCGTGAGGAGAGGTGGTGCCCAGTATGCCAGACAGAGGTAGAGAGTGAGGAGCATTTTGTTATCAGATGTCGAGCATACTTAGACCTACGAGCACAGTTCCAGCTAGAGGAGTCACTCCAGTTGTGCATGACCATGGGAGACGAGCGACGCTTGGGGCGCTTCCTCACAGCAGCATACGAGAGGCGAGAGCGGTCACTACAGCCCACACATCAGCCACGGGTGAGTACCCAGCAGACCATTACCCAGTTCTTTCAGCGAGCGGAGCTAGATCAGAGAGGTCCTTCTAGAGGGCTCACACTCCACCAGGCAGCAGCACAGAGAGCACGACGCCGACCACGCATGGTAGGATATCGTCGACCGCGACTATATCAAGAGGATATCTCACGCATCAGGACAGCCTACGACCACATGATGGAGCATAGGCGTTCCACCACCCCCTGGGTTGTCTTCCTTCAGGAGGCACTCAGACCACCTCCGATGTACCACATACTACACCCACCTCCCCCCATCACCAGTAGCTAGGGTGTTTTGCCCACTCATATTATGGATCCCCCTGTATTAGGTGGCCACTATCTGCTGAGTCAGAGCCACTTCTCCCCAGCCTTTTACCAACCCTTGATAGCTTTGTGTTTATTTCATTTCATTTTCTACACATGGTTACTACACTTGTACATGGCTTTTGTCTCATAGGCCAAGTTTGGCCTCCAGAAGACGTTAATATGACTTTCTTTCTTTCTTTCTCTCTCTCTCTCTCTCTCTCTCTCTCTCTCTCTCAGCATTTTCCTTCTAGCTGTATGCAGTTCACTCTCAGAGCACATGTTTGCAAGTACTCACATTTGATAGTCTCCATCACTGCCCAGTTGTAAAATGCACATGTTTAAGTTCAATCCAACTTGATATTCACATTTTACAGCTCAGCCTGACAAAGATATGTTCGAATGTGCCAAGTTTTATGAAGGCATATAGCTTAAAAATCAGCTTACATAGCTCTACTTTTTTAGATTTCTATTTCCAGGGTTGGAAATCAGATGAAGGGCGTATACTTTTCTTTTAGAAGGAACAATAAAGTGTGAAAATCAATGAACTTCTTGACTTTGTACTAACAGTCAAGAAAGACTCCTGAACCTGCGGGCAATGACTCTGTGTAACGACTAGAACTTTATCTAATCCACACGAACAAGGATGTCTTAATTTGTAGGCATGTCTATTACGATTTGCACTATCAGCACAGACATATCAGAGCCTTCATAACATCTTGGGCTTAACAAGAGGTCATTTAGAAAATATATAATATGGTACCTGGAAAAGGTAGGAGCCTTGCCATATGTTTTGAAACTTCTGTTGCATCTATTACTGTACCGGATGGCAAACTGAGTACCTGGCTGCTTGAAAATATAATCGCCTCTTTTTCTATTAAATCAAAATCGTGCAAAATGTGTACATTTTCTCGTGAGCCGAGGAGCTCTATTCTCTTTTCAAGCAGAAATACATGTTCTGCGCTCACATCGCTCCCGGATGATGAATGTCTGGAGCAGGTTTCCTTTGACATATCCTTATCTTGACTATCTTTTGCAGAGCCTGGCGAATTTCTTCCGAAATTTAAAAATTTTTTCTCCAAGTAATTTTTGACATTCTTTTCTTCACCCTTCAAACAATTTTCTTTCAATTCAGTATCAGCAACTGAATTTAATGCTACTTGTTCCAGTACACAATGCAATATGACAGGGACATTCAGGAAGTTTGTTGGGACCTCAGACAGCAATTGCTTGTAGTATGTTGTATCTATATCCTGCATTGTAATGCATTACGTGAGTTTTCCCGATCCCCCAAAACCTTAACAAATTCATAGTAGATTTCAAAACGCCACAAGTCATAAATGCTTTCAATCAAAGTATAGAATGTATTAAACATTGAAAAAATTACTGAAAACTGAAAATTATAGATAAATGTGTGCGTAACTGTGGGATTCATATATAGTATGCCTACATACCTCAATAAAGAAATACAAAAACAAACGACAACTAAAACAAACTGAGCAGAAGAATAAGTGTGGCTGCCCCTGCCGGGTGGCTACTTGAAAGACGGGATCTCGTGGGAGAAATATACTCCTTCACATGCTATTTGTTTCACAAGGCGACATTAATAGCATACTTTCCTGAGTAAAATCCAATCTGCTGTGAATCCACAATTCGTTCAGTCCCAATCACCGATGCTAGGAGTCCTTGTATTATCTTTTCACGAAGCAGGGCAGGATAACTTTAGAATAGTGTAAGTAGTTCCATGTCTATTTCCAGAATGTTTTCTTTATGATAGGCCTGGCAGAAGCTGCGAGACATGTAAGACCCATGTCTTCTATCTCTGCCGATGTCTTCTATCTGTGTCGATGTGAAGGCATCGGTCAAAGTTCTAGCGTTTGTCATACCAATCTTGAGTGAGCATTTGTCAAAATCAATCCTGTGAAAACTCATGCGGAATAGCAATAAAAAGTTCATTCATCGCTGAGGAGGAAGGTGTCGTTATTGAAGATCTTTTCTCTTTTGGAGGAGATGTATCCTTAGGAAAGGTTTGAATTGGACCTGACTCTATGTCCAGTGAAGAAAACTCAAAATTGGCATGTTGAGATGCCTGAGAGAGAGAGTCACTAGACTCTCCACTTTGGGAGCTTTCTTCATCTTGACTAACTTCTTGGCTGGCTTCTTGGTTGGAGGTCAAGTAGACCATCTCCACTCCTGGCTTGCCTTCCTGGATGTCCAGGTGATGTTGTTGTTTTAGATCCTGAGCTCGTCCGGTGTGCTCTAAACTTATATCACCAGAGTTTGCATTGGAATCGTGTCTTAACTCTAAGGCATTGCACATATCCTCTGAAGCATTCGTATCAGATTGTATGAATCTAATTGAGGTGTTATACCTGGCCTAAATGAAGAATAGAAGCTCGCCCAACTAATGCTAAATCGTTCTGAAGGTGGACTCTATCTAGAAGAGTCTGTTTGGAGGTCATTTCAGAAGTAAAGGAAGTCACCTCTGTGGTGTTGCCCTGTGGCTGCAATTTCCTCAAAAATAATTGGGTCTCCCCAACAAAGAGGTGTAGTTGCTTTGGATCACCCCAGCAATGTGGTCATCCACCCAGAAGTTCTCCTATTCCAAGGCTTGCTTTGGAGTTTCCCACCCTTGCTTTGGAGGTTGCCCACCGTGAAGGTTTTCCACCTGTGTATGGGGGTCGCCCAAGGAAGCACAACGAGGAGGGAGGTGAATGTCCCTTGCACAACGAGGAAGGAGGTGAATGTCCCTTGGGAGTGAACATGAGGGGAAAGGTTCACATTTAGGATGTATTCTAAGGAGGAGTTAAATAGAGGAACTTAGGGAAGGGAGTCGATGAATAAGGAAGTCGCTTAGAAGGAGGTTGAAGAGGAAGTAGTGGAGGCGGAAGAGGTAGGGAGGTAGGGAGGTAGGTAGGTGGTTGTGGGTGTGCGTGAGTCCATGAGGACAAGGTTTGGGATGTATTGAGTCGATGAGGGAGGAAGATGGGGTTTGGAGGAAGAAGGTAGGGATTGGCTGGTCTCCCTACTAGAGGTGGTTTGCGGTCTCCTTGGAAATAATTAGCTATGAGGATCCCTCTCCCGGTAGCAAGGAGATGGTGCTCGTGGGGTGGAGGAGATGATGGATGAGGTGGATGAAGTGCGAGGGGTGTTGGAATCGATGGTAGAAGAGGAGAAAAGGAGGGCTAGGGTAGAAGAGATGAATGGGGAGAGGATTGAGAGGCTACCTATGTGTCATGATCGTCTTAGAGGGGTCTCCACGATTGTAGAAGGAGTCTCCCTTGGTGGGGAGGAGTCTTCCTCCTCAAGAATCGAAGTCACCTTTCACCTTACTGGAGAAGAAGATAGATGGGGAGCGATCCCCTATGTGTGGAGGACAACATAGGTGTGGGAAAAGTCACCCTTGCTTAAAGAAGTTTGATGGTTGGATGCAATGACTAGATAATACAAGTGATCTTTGCTTATAAATAAAGGAGATGGAAAGAATTGTTGAAAATAGGAGATGCTTTGTCTAACTTTTAGCCCTCTTTTAAAAAGTGACATGTGGCACATCTTATCCCAAAGGAGTGCTTTTTATTTTATTTGTGGTCTCCCCTTGCCTAACTTCAAACGCCCCATAAATATCTTGGGTCTCCCTCACTCCATGCATTCTTCTTGTTGCCTTAAGTGCAAGAGGTCTCCCATGCGAACACTACCTCCTAAGTAGGTCTCCCATGCTAACACTACCTCCTAAGTAGATCTCCCTCACCCCATGGGAAGGGTCACCCTCTCCAAGGAGGGTTTCCCTCTCCCTATGGCAAGGGTCACCCTCTGAGGAGAGTCTTCCTCTCCCTATGGGGAGGGTCACCCTCTAGGGAGAGTCGCCCTCGCCCTATGGGGAGGGTATCTCTTTTTGAGGAGGTCGCCACACTCTGACGTACCACTGATATACTCACGAGCTTGTTATCAAACATATAGCATGCCCAGATAGTGGTCATTATACATCAAGAGGTCCTATGCAGAGTGTGGCCACCTCGCCTAGAGAGAGGGATGAGGCATCATAGGCATAGGAAATAAGGAGAAGTACTAGTGGTAGCTTAGGAAGAATTTGAGTGGGCATAAAGAGGAGAAGATTAGATCTCTTGGAAAGAAGCAATGGTTTTTTAGATTAAATCAGCCTCCAAGGTGAAGGAGGCCCTTTATGGGTCACCCATGCCAGGCGTGCCTTCTCCATGGGGGCCATCCTTACCCCATGGGAAGGGTCATCCTCTCTCAGGAGGGATCATCCTCACCCTTGGCAGGCCACCTTCATTAAGAAGAGGGCCCATCCAAAGCCAACTGGGGTGTTCTTGTAAGTTGTCATAAGTAGAAGTTGTAGAGGCCTACTTTGATAAGTCCCTTGATTGATCTTCTTTTTTTTAAGTCTTATCATATGAAAATTGCAGGGCAGGGAGTTATCTTGACTTTTATGCAAGGAAGCGGCTAGGAGGACCAAGATGCAGAAAACCAAGGGAATCTAGTTCATCAAGAGCAAAGAATCGGCCAATTTCATAAATAGTCCAATTTATGTAGAAGTAAGCCAAAGTTGTCCAAGGAAGTTGCCCAACTTCAGCCAAAGCTTCCCAACTTTTAGCCAAAGTTGCCCAACTTCTCAAGTCACACAATTTTAAACCAAGTTTTCCAACCTCTCAAGTTGTTCAAGTTTTAACCAAAGTTGACCAACTCAGTTTTAAACAAAGTATCCAAACTCACAAAGTATCCACACACACAATAGGAGGGACTGCCCATAGAGAGAGCAACTACTTGGCACTTGAAGTACCTTAATGTACTATTTCGAACAACATTAGAGCATTTAGCTCCCTCACCACTAGAGAATAGGAATCAGCTTGCTTGGCACTTTGAGTAGAGTCAGTGGGCAAGCAATGTATTGAGGAGAAGCTTCGTCAGCCTATCACTTTGAATCCCCTTATCCACGCAGAGAGGGGATTGATGGTTGGAATCAATATAGAATACTTAGTCATCATCTTTACCTTACTTGGCTGTCATATTCATGAGTAATAGAGAATCTTCTTGATCATCTGTGAAGTTGTTGTAGTCTCTTCTTCCTTTGAAGCCTCCTTGGTAGTTGTTGTTGTAGCCTTGGTTGTAATTGTGATGGTAGTTGCTTCCTCCATTATTGAATCTGCCACTTGATTGTCCATAGCCTCCTCTATGGAAGCCTCTTCCTCTCTGATTCTTTGTGTTCCTGAAGCATTCATATGTGGTATGATTGTTCAAGCCACAAATGTTGCAAGGTGAAGAGTTGTATGGTCTTCCCCGGCCTTGCTTTGCTCCTTTTCCCCTTCCTCTAGTACCTCTTTCTCTACCTATGAAGTTCACTTGGGAGGTACTTGCTTCTTCTTCATTCCTCTTACCTTTGCCTTTATCTTTACTCTTATTTTTATCTGTGTAAAGGGAAGAAGATTGATAACCTCTAGAAGTATCTCCATTCTTGTTGAGCTTTGTCTCATGTGTGAAGAGTTGCCCCATCAATGTATTGAGGTAAGGTATCTACATGTCCATATATAGGTCCATTGCTGTGGTAAAGGACTCCCATTTGTCATCAGTCTTGATGCCATTTATGATCTGCCCTACTATCTGCTCTTCTTCTATTTCTTCTCCAATACTCCCAAGTTGATCAGCTACATCCTTCATCTTGATCACACGGTCACCTACACTTTGTTTTGGTTGCTTCTTCAAGGTTGTGAACTATATCCAATGCTTGTTCTTCCTGGCCAGAGAAGTATAAAGATAGTACTTCCCAAGTTTCTTGGGAAGTCTTGCAATTCCTAATATGAGGTAACAAAAAAATCAGATATTGAATTGAGTATACAAGACCTGGCTAGAGCATCCTTTGCACACCATGTAGCTAGTCTCTCTTGCTTCTCTCTTGTAGGTTGATGTTTGCTTCTAAGGGTTGGCATTTCTTCATCTCCAAATATGTATCCATACAAACTTCTTCCTTGGAGGTAAGCCTTCATCCTTAGGGACCAAGCTCAACAATTGCCCCTGTCCAATTTGTCAATGAATGATGGAAATCCATCTCCTATTTTACCTTAATGTTGCTCTGATACCACTCTTGGAGGAGATGGTGGACACCTTCTAGAGATGAGATGGTGTTTCAAGTTCCTGTTTCACACCAGCAAAAGTTGAGTTCAGCGCTTTTTATAGCCTTTTGTTGGTGCCAATTTTGAAATTTGAATTTGAGTATCTACCTAAAAGTGTCCCAAGGTTCAACTACCATGGGAAGAATAGGAAGAAAGTCTTTCCGAAAGAGCTCTAGGGCCTTCTAACTTGAGTTAACTTGAGTCTAGAGAGACCAACTCGAGTGGCGAGTACACCTACCACTAGTGAACTCTTATGGAAAGTATTAACGGAGTGGTGAAGATCACACATGCACTTCTGGACTCCAGTTATATTTGTGGCCTTCGTTGATTCAAAGCTATATATAGAGGCTTAGGTTGGGAGGAGAGTCATCTCTATAGTAGGCGGTGGTCCTAATAGTTTATTTTGTTACATGGAATCCATAATTGACCGGCCAATCTCTAGTTTAGGCATATGAGCATGAAGTATCTCCTGCTAAGGAAAGATCATGTGATGCCTGAAAAGATTTGTATGCGATGCGTCCACTATCAATATCCTGGAGTCTCTGGAGCAAACATACAACCTGGAACAAAGCCTCGATCATGATTGAGGGTGTAGCAAGCTCAATTATAATGATGTTCTATGGTACAGATGTCTTGTTACAAGTAAGCCTAGAGATCATGAGTATATGGGGTCTCTCCAATAGTGTCTATACATAATATGCAAGTCTTGGGCCCCAAATGGATGATCCATACATCAATGATGGTGTGACCAATGTATCAAATAACCACCCCTTTGTTTGGGGCTCCTCAAAGTGTGCTTTGTGACACTACCTCTCCATCAATGCTGATGCTGCCTATCTGTCACTGACTTGATCCTCGGCTTCTTGGGTCATAGAAAATGGATCTAACATGGCTGAAAAACTCACTCCAAGATAAACATACGAACCAGTGATTTCAATGTGTCCTCAAGCCCTGTGAATACACTCTCTCTTCATATCAATGCTCAAGTGCGAAAAATAAGTGCCTTGGTTTTACCAAGATTCACTAAAAGTCTTCTCTCTGAGCAGAAATCACCTAACACATGTACATGGATCTGTAATCCCTCAGCTGACTCAAAAACTAAGAACACATTGTCAGCATATAAAGAGATGTGTACAGTGGCTCCCCCCAACTCCACCCCTGTACCGTCATGCTTCCAAATAAAGTCTACAATTTCATCAATGTATATCCCGAATAAAGTAGGGGATAATGGACACCCTTGTTTCACACGTATAGTGCTTACAAGGGGATCGGAAAGCCCAATAGGACATCTAACCTTCCTAGCACTCTCTCATAGAAAGCATAGATCCTCCATATCATGTCATCCGTAACTAGGATCCATCATGAAATTTCTCTCCTTTTTGCGCCATCTCATCAGTGCTCGTCTTATATTGCCTTGCAAAGTAGTCAAGATACATGAATTAATAATTTGAGTGATTCATCGCGCATGATGCCTACAAGTGCAAAGCATCATGCTTGCAGGTCTACAACATGGGACTTGTTGCAACCATGGCATAAACAAAGTGGAACACAAGCTAAAGCATAGGGAATAACCCTCATATGCTTGTAGCATATTCATATACTGGGTAACAATTATTACTCAATATGATTTGTGCCTATAATGGAATACTCGTAAGGCTTTGCACAGCCATATTGAACCTATCAAGTACCTTTTCAATGTAATTTTTTTGAGGCAAAAAGACAAGTTACTACATCCTAGTCCTTTTGATCTCATGCCCACAATATACTAAGCTGAATCTCAACCTTGAAATGCAGATTTCACATGATCTTCACTAGAATGAAGTGTATGAGCATGAAGTGTTCTTTCCTGCTTCAGCTGCTGGCATGCCATCAGATGACAAACAACAACAATTGGGCTTCCATCTGTATCCGTTCTGGTGTACACATAATGGTTTGCATGGCTGCATTTCAGCACATATGAAAACATAAACAAGTCAACTTTTTGGTACCATCTCTTGGTGATTGTTTCAACACATAGAAATGCTTCTTGGTCCCACATGCTGAATGATGTTTTTCAGGTTTAGAAGAGCTCATTGGTTACTTCATGTATTGCTCTTCATCCAGCTAATTACCATGCAAGAAAACCGTGGTGACATCCATAATATATTTCCAGATCAAGCGAAGCAGTGAAAACAAAAAGAACACAGAGTGGTCATGAGAACGGAGAAAATTCATGATTATGCAAGTCATATCGAAATGATTTTCTTATACGGTGTAAAGATTTAACTCGTAAAGACGGGTTTCATTGATTTACAGGTGGCTCAGTTAAACGAACATAAAGACTAGTTAGGAACCATATGTCTGAAAATAGCTAATATTCCTTAGATTCAAGTGGAAAAGGACAAGATTAGCGTTCATATCACAAAGGGGAATACATGATCAGGTGAAGTATTTCACTCAGCTGAATTAGAGTTTCCATTAGTTCTTATTCCTTCAATTCTGAAAGGTAATAAGCATAATTGGATAGCGATTTTGACTGAATAAATTGAAATTCTTACAGCTTTGTTCTATCATAACTTTTTCTCATATTGTCCCAGTTGTACCTTATGCACTTATCTTGATATCTGAGGATAAGTAGCAAAGTCTTTACATGGGAACTCTGAAAAAATGCAATTTAGAGCTACGAAAAAAAACCCTTATTATTAAGGGCATATGATAAACGCTGAAAGCCAGCAATCTGTTCTGAGCATGAATAAAGTTTCACATCTAAGTTCTACAAGATTGAAAGATGCTCTCAATTTTCGTACCAATTATAAAAGAAAATCTTTGAGCAAGGATACTGATTTTGTCAATACTTCCACAAACATAGTGAATTAAACTAACCTCAAAACCCACTGCATGGGGCACTTTTGTGAACTGTATTTTTCTCATCATGTTCTTATAAGCAATCAGTGCTAGCGAAAAGTTCTGAAGGGCTTCTGCCAAGGCTTTTGCAATACTTTTGTAGGGTAAGGTGCCTTCTACATCTTTAATTTTTGGCTTTCCTTTTTTCTTTTCATTTCCAACCGTGTCTTTTTCTTCTTGCAATCCCTTCATTTCATCAGAAATAACATTCTCATATTCAACATCAATGATTGCTATCTGTCTTGAAGGGTCATTGATGCCTGAAGTTCTTGCCAGTGCCTTCAGCTCGACAGCTAAAGATTTTGACAACGTGTTTTCACCATTTCCGCTCTTTCCTTCTTTTGAAGACATCTGTTCACTGATCTTGATTTCTTCATGTATGTGAGATGCTTTCAAATTCAAAATAGCACACATGATTTTTTTATCACCATCTCCAAGGCTGGCTATGAAAGAAGGATTATTTGGAAGACCAAGTAAAATGTATACTTGAACCAAAGAGTATCTCTCCAAACGCGATGATTCTTTCTTCTTTAAGCAGGAAACAGCCATCTTAGCCTGTAGAGATACATAGATGAGAAATATGTGCAACTTATGTAAAAAAATACAAAAAGGAATCCTCCTGAAAAGAAATAGAACTCGTAAATATTCATATGACTGATCATCGCTCCAGCTTTTCAACTTTGCAAACACATAGATAATAACATAAACGTTATGCTGTCAGAGAAGAATGCTCTATGACCTTTTTCTCCATCTCTTGGTACCTCAACTTGGCTTCTGTAAGAGAGGTTACAAGTTTTTGTTTTGTGTCGTCTTCCAAAACATTATTTTCTTCAGGCTTTAGGATGTCTTTAGCAGCCTTTGGCTTCCCTAATGATTAAAAAGCTCAAGAGTATGAGAATACCTGGAAAGCTCATCCACTGATGAGAACGGACTATTAATTTTTATCATCACCAACATGAATTGGGGGAAATCCGCCTATCAAACGGATGAGGTAATTGTACCTGAGTTTGTTGCTGTTGACTTCTCCTTTTCAACCTTGGCTGCAGCAGTACCTTTCTTTGTTGTCGCAGGTGCTTTGGGCTTCTCAACATCTTCCTTTGGTTCTATGATCCCACTGTTGAACATCTTTAAAGCTTTTTCAGCAGAAACAAACTCTTCTTGAGCTTTTTTGAGATTAACACTTGTAGCCTGAAAAATGGAATCCGGACATACACAACCTATTTCACCTATTTTCATAAAGTTTCCAGTAAATCACAGGGAATTATATATAGGTCTCTTTGTATTGATCATTTTGAGCAAACAATCAAAACCTAAGAGGGTTTCAATATAATTATGAGAAGCCAAAGTAATGACGAATTTTTAACTCAATCCAACTATGATAGAGAATTCTTTTCATTTGAAAAATCAATTTTCACATATGATTCTTTTTTTTACAATCTCATTCCATAGGAGAGATATTTTATTTCTGTATCCCTTACAATTTGATAATGCACAAAGCAGTTACATGAATTGTACTAAAATCTGAAAATTGAAGCAATGAACCTACCCTCAGGGGGACCTTTTCTATAAGCACAAGCCAGCTATATTGAAAACAAGTCTTTGCATTTTATCTCCATAATTCATATTCCCACAGCTCTGCCCTGGTCTGAACTTACAAAAGAGCACTCGTTTTTCAAGTGCCAAAATATTCCAGAAAGTGAAAAGGGACCCAAGGAATCTGTCATCTACTGGAACTGGAAGAAACCCAGACTTTCTTTTTATCCCTTGCACCATCTCTTTGAACTGATGAAGAAAACTGTTCTTGAGGAGAGAAGCTAACTGGTACTTCTCAGATTCTGGTCAGAAATACCCCTCTCTATATATACTTAGTGGTACATCACGTGTTTAATTCTCTTTCCTCTCATTTTCAATGGCACTACAACATACGAGGGGCATACCGACGCTAGCCATACCGACGGTCACCCCTCGACATCGGTATGACCGTTGGAAATGCTTGGAAAGACCATGTAAATCATAGATAGATGGATGGATGGATCAATCGATAGATAGATAGGTAGATAGATGGATAGATCGATAGATGGATAAATAGATAGATAGATAGATAGATCGTTACTCAAGAATTTGGGATTGCTTTCAGACATGGATATGTTCGTGATTACCTGACAATGCTGCAAGAAGACTTGAAACACAGAGAGAGTTTGGATAAATGTGAATTTTGCTGAAGTAAATAAGATCTAATGCCTCATTTTTTATCACCTGATGTGTTTGGGTAGGACTTGCTTGAAGGTAACACTGGCATGACTACATATTAGTTGCCACCTAGAGCTTCCTAAAAAGGGCCATACAATGCTTGACGCCCAGTTCTCTGAGCATAAGACTACAGGTCTAGTTTGACATTTACCATCCATAAACACCAAGTTCAACCATGGATTGGCCATGGGTCTAAGATCCAATGAGAAACTAGAAAAATCCCTTCAATGTGTAGCCAAGGTCACATACATAGAAAATTTAATCTCCTCGAGTGATTTCCTTAAGTGCATCCACAATGACTCATGATAATCAGCTTGACCAATTGCCTAAAATGCACCCACCCATGAGAGCTCACATCATGGCTTCCATTAGTGAATGCAGATGTAGCATACCTACCCTTGGATCTCTACTGATGCACAACAGGAAAGCCATCCAAAGATCACGAACTAGCTGTTATGTCAAGTAAGACTTCGACGAGCCTTTCCTCTTAATCAGATAATTTTGACATGCTATATGTTCAAACTTTCACGTTAGAAATCTTACTTTTTCATCACACAAGAAATATTTCACAACACATAGACAATGAGAAAATTCTAAAGTAAAGAGATAACAACGTATCACTAGAGAATTCTATACCTATAGCTGTTAGGGGAATTCTCAGCCCCTATATGCAGTGAAACCACTATGTATCCTCACGTGCAGTGTGGACACAGACACTGTCTGACTCTAGAAGACACAACTCTCAGCTCACTCGGAATTTCGCCATGAGATTTTATAACTTAAATAGACAATGAAACGAATCTAAGGTGCTTTGAATTACTCAAAAATGATGCTGCTACGAAGAGATGTCAGTCCCACATAGCACCTCTATGCACAGAGATACATCTTTGAGAAATGGCCAAACTAAGCAAGACAAGGGCTTTCTGAAGCAGTGGAGCTGCTCAATAGAGTTAGAACACTTAGAATACCTCCCAAACACATGAGGAATCAACAGAAATTCCATGAGGGGGAGGTGTAGACAGCAAAATTTTTGTACTGAAGAAGTTAAGGCTAGAAAAAGGTAACAACATCCAAGGAACTGCTGCAAGTAACCCTCGTGACTCCTCTAGCAAGGTGGAAAATGAGCTCCTCTGGCAAGGAGCTCCCATGCTCACTAACATCCATCCTGGGAAACTGGGCAAGAACTCTTTTAGTCGTATTTGGTAATTTTTTCATGTAGCTACTTCATCTCTTTTTAAAAGCATTATCTCACATTGGATGTACTTTCTGGAAGTAACTCCTAAATCTATAAACAGGGCTTCATTTCACTTGGCATTCATTCTTGAACATGCTTTGTAGCTGGAGCGCTCTTCATGCTTATTTGTAAGCTCACTCTAATGCACATGTGAGTTTTCTGGTTTCAAGTTCTACTCACAAATTGGAGTTAATCTTATGTATAAGATCAACTCCAATTTGTGTGTTCATCTGTGTATGCTTCCTCTGTACATATTTCTACATAAGCAAAGGCGGGTCTTTTAGGATTCATGTCTCTAGAGACACCACATGAGACTCTGTCAGCTGATCTTTTTAGGATTCACGATTGAGAAGACATCAGATCATGGTTTCTTTTTTAAGATGCGTAACTTCACACATTATCAGTCAACAAGCGGCTTAATATCTTTTGCACTTGGGAAGGGTAGGCATGATTACATAGAGGCTATAGTTGTCATCTTCTCATACATGAGTTGCAAGACATTCATTATTGGCATTGGTGGAGCGCTGTACTGAAGGTTTCGAGCTTACACAGAAGTTTTGAACAGCAAGTCATAGAAGTTAGTTGCAAAAATTAAGCTTACTTATTGCAAAGATTAAGGTTACTTGCATGTATACAAATTAACCTCTATTCATTGATGCATCTAACCTGTGGCGGGATTGGTTGCTTGCAAAGCATACTAGATGGTGGACTCGCAAAGCAAATATTAGTTACCATTCACTTATCATTTCTGAGAGTATTGCTCACCAATGTAATCAAAGATGGAAACTTAAGAAAACCACTTCTTGGTGGCATGCAAGATTTCGTACAATCTGGGATTCTTTGTTTACTTTCAAAATGAAGATTTTCATGTGGAGGATTTTCGTTGGACATTTCACCTTGGGGGCATTTCTTTGTAAGCATGGACTCCAAGGCACACGATGTCCGCACTGTGCTTCTTATGCTGAGAATGTGTCATGCCTTCTTGCTATGCCCGCACATTCAAAGATGGTGGAATACTCTCTTTCTATTCCCCATTTGGGATGTGAAGCCCACCAAGTTCAACTGCACTTTTCAGCTTTTTGCTTCTACTAATAATGTTGCGAATTGGGTTAGAATGAGATGTGCCTTCTTGTTACTTTGCAACATTTGAATGCTAAGGAATTTTAAGGTATTCAAGAATAAGGTGCTTATATCAACTTTCTTTTGGCATTACTGTAAAACTCAATTGCAGCTTGACATAGACGTTATGCTCTCCGAGGACAAATTATCGCTCGTTTCATTGGTGAATGCCATTTGACATAGACGCTATGCTCTCCGAGGAGAGATTGTCGCACACCTGCTCTTGGAAACTGTTATGTAGACTGCTGACATTGTAGTAGTGTAGATTGTAGTGCTGAAGGCTGGGAATAGGGAGAAGAGCCTCCCTACTCACATTCTTGTACATTATTTTCTTTTAATGGAATAAAGTGAGGATTCCTACCAAAAGAAAAAAAAAAAATACTACTAAAGTTACCACGGAGAGAAATGTCTAGCATGATCTCCTTTATACTAGAAGTTTTATTGACCTTCGGTTCACACTTTTCCCTGTGCTCTCATCCTAATGCTTGGACTCGAAAAGATAGAATATATTATGCTTGAAACATAGCTATCACTTGTCCACGGACTATCTATATCGGATATGATATGATTGCTTCGCACCATATCCCTCCTATAGTTTCTGCTTATGATAAAAGCCCATCATATATGATAGATCAAGCCTATAGACATCCATTGCAGGTCAACCACATGACATGATCATCTAGCTCTACTTCTTTCAAAAGTGCATGCCCTTATCAAGAGAGGTCCAATGTCATTGCTCTACAGTCATAAAACAGGAGCACTTTGTAGACAAAATGCAAGATGTAATGACACTTTATGGGAAATTCTTTGCAAACCTAATTAGAGAAAAAGATATGCTTGCCCGATAATACTAGATATGTTATAGAGTAGTTGAAGCTAGGACTCTGACAATAGATGAACGTGTCGAATATTACACTTGTAGGATGGATTCATATATTCTCTAACTCTATAATCTCTAAAAAAAAAAATGGCTACTAGAAAGCTTGAACACTCAAACATTGGAGAACAATTCCCCTGTAGAAAAAGCTCAAGAAAAGCATAGATAGACCCTCAAAGCAGTGAAGTTGTGGTTTGTTGTATTTTACAAGACACATGCAGTCCTTATTGTATGATATAGCAATTACTGTACCCCAGGAATTACTATACACATTCTATGAAAAACTGGCTAGCTAATACCAAAACAGTTGTTTTGCAGGAAGTTCATGAGCCCCTTGTTGTCTAGAAACATGTAAATAATGCTCCCTTGTCTGATCACAGTGGTCGGTACCTTGACATGGATCAAGCACATAATCTCTTCAAAATTGATCTGAACTTGAAAAGATATATGGTCCTCTTACTGCTTGAACCCAAAAAACACATATAAAGTACTCGTTGAGTTATTTTCACATAATGTAGCAGTCACATTAAAAGAAACTTTCTACCATTCCAATAGACAGGCCAGTGATAAAAGGAACAATGAAGAAGAAATTACAATTAGAAGAGGGAAAGAGTGCTCAACCCGAACCAGATGTTGGAAAGTTTCTCTTTCACACCAGAATTAAGATTTCAGAATCTCTATTATTCTCAGTGCTCACCCTAAAAGTTCTTTCACAGGGCAAGGTGGCTGACAGCCATAATCTGCTTGAAATGGCATTAACAGTCCTCCAAGAGCCCGATCCATTTAGCAAGAACTTCAATGAAATTCCATAGTGCTTTATCTTACGTCATCAAGTTTCATGAAGAAATACAGTTTAAAAATAAGAAACACATTCACAAACAGTTGGCAGAGAATTTGCTAAGTGATCGCTTTCATTTCTGATGTTGAGGTAAAAAACGCAACAGTACTATGATGATGTGTCCAAATGGTTAGAAAAACAATAACTGATGCCTATACTGCAGATTCACAGCAAAAATAACCAGAAAAACATAACTCCATGTTGATTATATCGAATTTTTTCTACTAGGCATTAATGAAAATTTTCTACAATACAAACGATGTACTAGCCACTGTGTGCCATTAACATCATGTGATGAGATGCAGAATGCTGTGCGATGTCAAGAACTTCAATGTCCTAATGAACGTCAACTTAATGGCATTTTTCTTTGCCTTGACAAACTGACTAAATTTGCGTATGGTTTGGACAACAGGGAAAATAAAGCATGTCCACATTTAGGAAGAATTCAGGATCAAATTCCTCAGTATAAGAGCATCATTATCCTAATCTCATAAATATATCTTAATATAGCAATTACATTGACAGGGCAAACTTTGTGCAATTATATTTTTACTGCTTAAAGAATTCTATTAAATTGAATCTCTATGGCATTTATAGTTTATGAATGTTTTCACCAAATACATACCTCCAATTCAGCCTTAGCATCTTCTATGTCCTTTTTCCGCCTAGCATCCTCTTTCTTATGCTCAATATCCCGATCCATAGATATTCTCTCTGATAAGACAAGATTATGTCTCTCTTCTCTCTCTCTTCTCTCTCTCTCTCTCTCTCTCTCTCTCTCTCTCTCTCTCTCTCTCTCTCTCTCCCCCCTTCGGTACCACATGATATTATCAGAGCAGAGCTAGCAGCACCACCGATGCTAGTAGAGGCACTGTTCCAGACAGTATGCCTATTACACAGGATCCGGAGCATGGACACAAAGGGCATCACTTATCGAGCTTTCCAGGCGTCACGTGACATGGCATTAGCAGGAGACACCTCCTCATGGTACGCACAGACACGAGATTGGTTGGCCCATCATGGGTTTGACATCGACAAACTACCACCACTACAGTATGACTTACAGGCTCCCACCTATTCCCTCTCCCACCAGGAGAGGAATTGGGTCATTCGACAGGAGATATGGCATACATACATACAGAGGACATGGATTAGCCCCAGGGATACATTGCCACCGAAAATGCTCCACTACCGCGAGCCTTTCTACAGATCTTAGACCAGGGCTTCATTGAGACTCCACGATACATGCAGACATACCTACCACACCACCTCCGAGTCATCATTGGGCAGCTTCGAGTTTCGTCACATCGACTCGAGATCGAGAGTGGTCGGACCAGGGGAGTCCCTAGAGAGGAGAGGTGGTGCCCAATATGCCATACAGAGATAGAGAGTGAGGAGCACTTTGTTACTAGATGCCGAGCATACTCGGATCTACGAGCACAGTTCCACATACAGGAGTCACTACAGTTGTGCATGACCACGGGAGACCAGCGGAGGCTGGGACGTTTCCTCACTGCGGCATATGAGAGACAAGAGCAGTCGATACAGCCCACACATCACACACAGGTGAGTACCCAGCAGACCATTACTCAGTTCTTTCAGCGAGATGGGCTACATCAGAGGAGCCCACCTTCCAGAGGCATAGGGCTCACTCTCCGGCAAGCAACGGCACAGAGAGTGCAACGTCGACCACATAGGGCTGGATTCATACGACCACGACTATACCAGGAGGATATCTCACGCATCATGATAGCCCATGACCACATGATGGAGCACAGGCGCACCATCACCACCTCGGTAGCCTTCCTTCCAGAGGCACTCACACCGTCACCGATGTACCACATACTCCACCCACCTCCACCCATTATATGTAGTTAGGATATACATATTCACTCCTATGATGGGACCCCCATGTATTAGGTGGCCATTATCTGCAGAGTCAGAGCCACATCTCCTCCCACACCACTACATTATCCCCACTACCTCTCCATCACTAGATACACTATCTTGGGGTTATTTCGAGCCTTTTTCAGCCTACACAGTTTTGTGTAGCGAGTACAATTCCATTTTATTTCTACACAAGAGTTACTACAATTGTACATGGTTTTGTCTCATAGGCCAAGTTTGGCCTTCAGAAGACGTTAATATCACTTTCTTTCTTTCTTTCTTTCTTTCTCTCTCTCTCTCTCTCTCTCTCTCTCTCTCTCTCTCTCTCTCTCTCTCTCTCTCTCTCTCTCTCCGTTGGTGTTTGTTTTGCCTAATTTCTCTTCAAACAGTCCTCACTTCCCCTAAAAAGATCTACACTCCACCATCTCAAGTCGGCAAAACCTCAGATTCTCGTGAACTTAAGACTTAGGCCGATTTGTGCTCCTAAATTTGGTTGACTTAGAAGATGTTGTGCCTTTTAATGTGGCTGATGCGTTATGCAAGTGTGGTCGAACTTATTAGTGGAGGTGCTTCTCAATGATTGTAGGAAGAGAGAGAAGAGATGGCATAGAGAGAGAGAGAGCTGTGCAATAAACATCGAGTCTAAAATGCATCTCTCATTGTTGTTTCTGTAGAGATCCTCTAACCATACTCTCAAACGAGAGTTCGGTCCATGAATCCCAGAAAAGAAAATGAAAGAAGAGAGGATGCTTATCCTATTTCCTGTCTGGTCGAGCCAATAAAGGTGCATTCCAATGGTTCCAAGAATCAAATCCATGGCAATTCTAAACGAAAGGTCTCTCCCTACCCCCTACTAGCATAATGGATAAATAAGGAGACAAGCTCTCAAAGCAACAAAAAATGGTGATAAAGGCTGTAAAGTGGTGTGTTGAACATTTGGACCGATTAATTGAGGAACCAAGGCATGCTTTGAATCAAAGCTAAGAGGAGAACGATCTCTAAGTTTGGCACTTGTATTTGCCAAGGTTTGAAAATTGGTTTTGATGAAAGGTAGAGTGGACTTCAGCATTATATGCAACAAACTGAATGAGGCCTATCGCACACGATTTCTTGGTGCATTTCCCACATGAACAAATGCTTCCTCCTTAAAAATGGAGAATTTTTGAGAGATTCGTTATGCAGACTATGGACTAGATCCCTTATGAAGGCAAATAGCACAAATGAGGCTCATTTTGTCTGCTTATATGCAAATGTAATATGAACCTATGCAATACCTCTTTTGGCATTAAAAATACATAAAGGGCTGGTGGCATGAGGCATCGTATCTATGTAATCCTTAGAAAGTGAACAAGACCTATTGAAGTTCTACAACCATTAATTAAGTGACCGAGAATCAAATGGCAATCAAACTAGAATGTGTGCTTGCCAAAAGCACACATTCTAGCCAAAAGTGTTGGAAGAAGTACAAAAGTGTTGGTAGTCGAGCATGTGGTTACTTGCCAAAATGACCTAGCCAAGGTGGTGGGGTACTTTAACAGCAACGTGGTGGGAGCCATGTTAAGTTGGTCGTCCATGCTCACTTGGTGGTCATTAAATGTACAAGTGGTAATCGCCAAAATTCAGAAGTCACCAAGTCTTAGGTGTCTATTAGAAGTGTGGTTGCCCAAGTCTTTTCACGGGTGGGCAACCAAGGTGTAGGGTGAGGTCACCCATTATCATGATGGTCACCCAAGGCATGTGAAGGAACTTGCCATATCAAAATCTACTTGCCCATGTGCACTTCCCCAACCTACTGTACTTGACCAAGATAGAGAATCATCCATGGAAGGCACCCTTCCAATTTATGAATGGGCGCCAAACATTTGTTGTGTAATTACCCATAAAATGCATGAAATTGCCAAAGCGGTGCACTGGCACACCAAAGAGATGGTCACCCATCTAAGTGGTCTCCTTGGAAAGATGGCTGATCATACAAGTAAGCCCTTTTGAGCGTATTTTGTGTACTTAAGGTAACACAAGGTTTCCTAAAGTACAAGTGTTATTTCCAAAGAAGCATGGAAACACCCTTCATAAGGGAAGTGGTCGAAAGGAGTTGGCCATGTCTGTAAGAATCACACAAGTGAAACAGTTGCCCAAGCAAGACCTTCTAGTCCACCAAATGATCCATCAAAGGGCCAAAATGCATAAGGAAGGCTAGGGTGAGAAGAGGTTCAAATTGTTACACGTAGGTCCAACACAGAAAGGTTGTATTAGGTGGAAGTGTGTTGAGCATTTCTAGATGAATCACCACAAGGGCCACAAGGGCCCCATGTAGCTGACCACCTTTGGTGGCACAAAGGTCGCCTCCTTACCTAAAGGTGCTAACTCCACCCTTGACCATGTAAACTCTAGAGTTTTTTTTGCAACCAAAAGATGCTCTCCCTAGATCAAGCAAGCTGGAATATCATTGATGAGCTCCTTTGCCATGTGTTTGAGTAAGGTGTTCACTCCCACGAGTGGAAGAGTCCAAAGGTGGTGATTCAAGATAGGAGTTGTACTCAATGGATATTGAGGCAATATGAATGAGGTACTCTTATTGTCTGTCATTGCTTGTATTGTACGAACCCATTTGTTGGTGTATGTCAAGTTTTTGGTGTTATTGATGGTCGATCCTAGCACTAGTCAACACTCAATACTGTATGCCAAGCATAAGTTTGTAATTAGGAGTAGTTGGATTTGCTCTGTCTCGCAGCCCTTGAATTGTTCTTAATGTAAAAACTATGCATTAAATTAATTTGTAATCTCCATTTGTATTAGTCCAACTTGTCTTGTAAAGACTTAGGGCACTCTACTCTATTGTTTGGTAATGTTCACATTGTCAAGCATAGACAGTGTTATGGAGTATACTTCAAGAAGGGCCCGAACCTCACCCCTAAGGTGGAGCCACATTATCCTTGATACATGGTTTTCTAGCACAAGTTCGAATAACATTTGGGTTTTATGACCATTACAATGGAGTTGCCATATGGATGTTGGACCCGACCGATTGATACTCTGGTTTCATCTAGCATTCCCTAAAATGCTGAGCTATTGGAAGGGAGGCATATGCTCTCCATCAAAAACATTGTAAACGTTTGTATGCTAGCTCATGTTCAATGTTCAAATAGGGAAACAACAGTTCAAGTACACTCTTTGCTAGAAATTTGATTATTATTATTATTATTTTAAAGGATCACATCAGGCAAAAGCCTGAAAATCCTTGAAAAAATCTATTCTTTAGATATATCATTGACAGGCAACAAAGGAGATATTTCCCAAATATGTGTGTACCTGTGCACACATGTGTGTATATTGTGTAGATTTATGATTTTTTTGGTAAATATGCATACTCCATGAACTCTATGTATCTTTCCCACTATGTCTATATCTAAAACATATGACAAACCCCAGATATGGTTAAAGTATGAGAACAGAAGTGAAAGCTTCAATCTGTAACCTCTCCAAATAAAAAGGACACTTGGATCCAATTAAGAGAACAGTAAGGATAGCCAGTTTGTATATGCTTTTACTTCTATATTATTTTGTTACTTTTAATTCAGCAACTCTTATTTTACATCAATGGCACTTGAACAGCCTTTAAGGATGGGAAATCTTCCTCCCTAAGGCAGTGAACCTACCTCGTTCAAGGTAGACTTAATTGCCTGGAGGGTGGATCCTTCCATATGAAAAACATGAAAACTGCTATGATAATCAAATTCGGAATTCCAACCTTTAATATGTGTTGCTCATTACATGACATCATAGAAAAATAATTTGATTACTATGTATTGCTTCCAGAAGTAAGGCAGCTGGTGGTATCCATTTTTGCCTATCAGCTTCCTTCTTTTTTTCATTGGAGTCCTGAAGTGTAACAGTTTAATTTTCTTGTTAAGTGAGAACTATGTAGAATTCTCGTCTACTCAATAACAAAGTAAAAACAAAAAGAGACCTGCTTTGTGCACTTCAGCCTTAAGCCCAAATCAGTGCTGGCACGAATTTCCTGTCATAACATGCCAGAAAAGCTGAATCGACAGTTATGTTCTCATGCAAAAATAGAAGTTTCTGTAACCCTTGATGGAAATGTAGTTAAGCTCCAAGGGATGGCAAAGATGGAAGTACAATGAAAATTGTGAAAGAAGAAGAACATAACTCAAAATACGCAAGATATCGAGACTCTTTTCCCTGTAAACACTGAAGTAAGCTAAAAGAAATAGTACATTGCAATGTCCAGTACAACAGCCCAATTTCATTCACAGATCATCCGAAGTCTTATGTGATTGAGTTTCTCTTAAGGGCAGAGATTTCCTCTCAGTGTCTGTGCTAATCCTTCACACATGTCATGAAGTCTAATATAAAGAAAATAGTCCTATGACACATCTATCTAAAAAAAATTAGACATTTTTCCACGCATTGGCTATCCATAAACCCTCATAGGATCAGCTGTATCAGACTTTACGTGTAGTTGTTACATATACATCCAAGCATACATAGAGAAACAAAACAACGAGAAGTAGAAAAGAAGAAGAGAACAGAGAGTGCAAGAAGAGCTCAAAAGAATAACACAACTCAAAATTGCATTGACTAAATCACAAAAAAAATAGGAAATATATTTGAGCGGATGTCAAGACACACTACCCGAATAGCCACAAACTAGTTCACCAATTACCACTTGACCACCCCTAAGGTTATTTGCTGAGTCACTCTTACTAGGAGGGCTCCCTTGCTATGGGTAGCACAAGTAGTTAGCAACCAATTAGTGGACTAGACTCGAGGGCTTGACGACTCTCAACACATTCAAAGACATAAGTATAACTTCAAGTAACACGATATACAAAGAACACATGATAAAAGATCCAGAGAACAATTCAGCACATAGTACAAAATTAGGCCGATATGCTCCAAGAAAACAACACTGGACATTCAAACAGAGTCTCAACACTTGCCTAAAACTTCATAATACACTGCACAACTAGGGCAAAGAATAGCCCAAAACTCCAAAACTACATAGTAAGGGAGTCGGAGTCCATATGAATGCTGCAACTGCTTATATAGATTGATAAATAGAAGGAGGCCATATGAGAGGCCCTCCTCCAATTGAACCACGCGGGTGCTTGGGGATTCAGTGTTCTTTGCAAAAGTTACCTTAATCATGTGCAAGGGAAGTGAGTTACCTAAGTTGCCAGTAGATGGAGTTTCCTTTGGGCATTCCTTCACGTAATGGTCTTTTGAGTCCGGATAATTCTTGCATGGTGGCCCATCCTTGGAGCAAGGAACACTAAGTGCTCATATTCTCCACAATGAAAATGAATACAACGAAAACACACGATTGTTCTAGGAGGGCAGTTTTGTTGAGGTCTACCTCCAGGTCTCCCTTGATTGGTGTAGTAGGTGGAGACAGATGATCCTAGAGTGGGGGGCTTCCCTAGGAGGGAAGACTCCACTGCTCCTACCCATTGAACATTTGGAGGTTTCCCTTGCATCAAGTTTTGGGCCCCCAAACCCTTTAGGAAATAAGAGACCTTGGCCTCAACCTTCTTTTCCACAAAATTGACATGTCACCCTTCTAGGACATTCATGCATCATGTGCTGCTGACTTGCAAGAAGAGACAAGCACAAGCAAGAACGTACCTCCTTCAGAGTTCTTCCCATTCCTTCCTTATCTGTGGCAAATCGTTTGAGCCTTCACATGGATTGCTCTTCTCCTTCCTCAAAGCTTTTTGCATCTTTAGAGCTTCCCGCTGTCGTCAAAGTTCTGCTATGGAATCATCGTTTGAAGGAGGGATCTTACTTTGATAAGCTCCAAAATGAACCCATGCTTCTTCTGTTCTTGTGGCTAAAGCTTCAAATTCTCTAAGGGTGGCATCCGTTCGGAGAATTTCTGGGAGCTTCTTCTGTGTGTTTATTGGAAGTGTTGTCTCTACCCATTTTTTAATCATGAAGTCACCTGGTACAATAGGTAACCATGCCACTAGGACCTTGCTCTCATCATGAGCTCCAAGAATGATTTTGCCACATGTAGAGCCAGATTTTTCAATTTTTCACTTGTTCTTTTAGTGGAGTTACCTAGCCAAAATGCCTCTATGAACTCGGTTTTCATTACTTCCCATGTTTGGAACTGATCCTCAGCATATTGACAGAATCAGTTATGTGCTAGTCCTTCAACAATGGAAGGTAACAGGACCAAGAATGCATCTTGTCTTTGTTGTTAAGACTTGAAATCTTATAGGTTGAGAGGAATCTCCACACATCATCTTTCGGGTCTTCATGAGCACCACCGCGAAGGAAGAAAATCGGATGTTGATTTGTGACAAGAGGGGCCAGAATTCTTCTTCCATAATGTCGAGACTAGCACCTTGCTCCTTGAAAAACACGACAACCTCCTTGTCAAGAGTAGCCTAAGACTTTGTTTTCGGCTTCTATGTGAAAGGTACCCCTGATCTGTCAGGAGGGGATGAGCCTCTTATTGGACTGCATTAAGGATCCCACATTCTCCTGTGATAACTTTTAAAGGTTGTTTTCTTAGGGCTCAGTTGGCTCTCCTGGCTCTCCTTCTCGGGTCTAGTATGTGTAATCAATCATGGTGGAATGATGCTCCTTGCCTAGTAGGGAGGTGAGAGCTCCAAAGAATAAGTCACCCAAGAGAAAGAAAGCAGCTTGAATGAGTTGCCCAAGAGGGAAAGGGTAGCCTAGAGAAAGTAACCCAGGTGAGAGAAAGTGGCTTGGAGAGAGTCTCTTAAGAGAGAGAAGCTAGTTCGGAGAGAGTCACCCATGAGAGAAAGTCATCCTAGAGAGAAATAGTAGCATAGGAATTAGTCACCAAGGAGACTAAGAGAGTACTCAAGAGAGAAGTATCCTAAGAATGAGTCACCTAGAAGAGAGGAAGTGTTCTAGAGAGAGTTTCCTAGGGGAGAGAGTATAGCCTGGGAAGTGAAGAATAGGGAGGAGAATAGTGGTAAAGTCAAGGAATGAAGATGAACTCCAGAAGCCTTGTCGCACCGAATTTTCACTTGTAGGTGGTGAAGTTGTATGTTTGTGTGCAAGGAATGAAATTGTACTACTCTTGGAATACTCATTGGAAGATGTTAAGATGCTCAAAGGCACATATGAAACAATAAGTCACCTTCTAAATTCATTGGAAGATGTTAAGATGCTCAAAGGCACATATGAAACAATAAGTCACCTTCTAAATAAAAGGATACAAACATTCTACTACTTCCAAATGCTTCTAAGGGTACCCTCTAACTAGTGCCAACTAGAAAGGAATTCCTTAGAGCAACAGGGAAGGGGAAGGGTACAAAGGGCTTGTCACTTCTGGGACATGAGCACTTATCAAAGGGATGGAATAGCTCTCTACTAAAGGGTCTCTAGGTACCTCCCTTGTAATGGGTTGTAATCTGTTAGGTACATTGGATAACTCCTTTTTCTAGACTATAGGTGCACGGGATATTTAGAGGTTTGTTACCAAAGGAGTGTCAACTAGGATGGGAACGTTTTAGTTGGAGTTTTCATGGCCTCATTAGTTGCACTAGCTAGAGATGTGCATCGCTCGTGCATGCTGGCTAGGGTCCTACCTCTTCCTTGAGCTGCCTTGGTCAAAGATGAGCCGCCCAATTGTCCATTTACTGTAGGCGCCCAGTTATGAGCTCTCCCATGCATGTGAGTCTCCCTTGCCTAGGCATACTAGACGTCCCGATTTCTAGTACTTAGCCATGGTTGCTAGGTTGCCACTAGTTGCCAAGTTTCCATTGGTTGCGAAGTTGGCACTTGTTACCACTAGTTGCCACTAGTTTCCAAGCTTCTCCCTTGTTGTAGGGGCTCATTAAGGCCATTCGTATCAGCTTCTAAGTAATCTTATCCTATGATTTATGTCTACACATCCATAACAATGCGCAAAACGATTGATATCCATTTACCAAGTATCAAATCCATAGCATAGTAACAAAGTTGGCACATTTTTGAGGTTGAATGCCATATGGGTGTAAACATAGGTGCCATTTGGAGTGACAAAAGTCACCTTGCCATGCTCCTCAAGATGGATGAGAATCTGGCTGAAGCCATTGAATCGATCGAGAAAATTATAGAAAGTGTGTCTAGCTACCTCTTCTAGATCCACTCAATAAAAGGATGTGCCAATCCATCTCATACAATTGTCTTATTTAATGCACAAAAATCAACACATACCCTTATTCCATAGAAGAAAGCCATCTAGAATGTTCTATTCTTCCTCTAGTTTGGTCAATTCTACCTTGATTGCCTTTGCATACTTTGGGTTTAGCCCATAAGGTCTATTGTGTATTGGAAAGGCCCCTTCCACCAAGGGAATTCGGTGGAGTCAAAGCTCCTTTGGTGTACCTATATCCTTATGGGACCAAACAAAAGCTTTCTTGTAAGTGTAAAGAAGTGAGGTTACCTTCTTCAATAAGAATGGATAGTCCCATAGCCAAGGGGCTAGATGAACTATCTATGGATTCTCTTTATCTCCAAGGTTGAGTTCTTATACTAGTGCCTCTTCCTTGCCCTTGCCAAAGAAATCATCCATAGAGTGTGTTAGGGAAGCACTTATGCTTAGTAATTCATTCCTTGGTCTAACCACAATGAGTTTTTAGAATAGGGAAGTCATATGAGGTTGTTGGGTCAATATTTAGGGCTAGAGGCTCCTACCCATGATCTTCATATGATGGACCTTCAAAAATAAAGTTGTCCAAAAATTGGTCTCAATACCTAGTTTTTCTTGACATAATAGTGTAGGTGAGTCAAATGGTAACATTTACCGACTTTGAGGGGATTTTCCATGTTGAGATGCCTTCCAATTAAGTTTCTAACTCTAGGTATCTACCCAACTTGCCAAACTCTAGGAATCTTCCCAACTATATGAGTCTACCCAGTTTGCCCAACTTTTGGATCCCAAACTTTCATACCCAACTTTTCGAACTCGAGAGTCTTCCCAACTAGAGATGGTCCATTCGAGAGTAGTCAACCAACTTGCTGAACTTCCCAGATTGGAGGACTCTCCCATCATGGCCTAGGAATCCCTTAAACTGGACCACTCGGTGCAATAGCCCAAGATGGACCATTAGGTTCCCCTTCCCATATTGATTCAATGGGTACCCCTTCCCATTGTGGTCTACTCAAGAAAGTGGATGGATTTCAGTTTTTGGTTCACCTTGGGTTACTTTTCTGCAAACATGTTACACACTATGCCATGTTAAAGCCTTGAAACTCACACTTTCTTATCACTTTTTGTCCAACAAAGGATGGTTGGACATTGTTTGCTAAAGAGCCACTAACAAGTTTGAAGGCGGGTAGAGTCATTGACCTATTGTGAGGCCCTCTTCTTCCACAATTTGATGAATTTCAAGTGTGAAGCATTTCGGACTTTCCCTCATCTAGCTTAACAAGTTTGTCTTCTTCAAAGGGCAAGGAAGGCATTACCTCTATGTCCATTGTTTGCTTTTGAACTGCCTTGATCTTCCATCACCAATGTCTCCCAAAGAGAAGAGGGAAAGAAGTATCCTCGAGCAATGCAATATCAACAAAATCAAGTGTGAATAAGCATCCTTGGACTATTGTGAATACGTTTTCAATGAAACCAAAGGATTGAACCCGGTGTTGATCTTCCATTGTCATTGTGAGTGGTGTTTCCTTGGTCAAGTCCATCTTTGGCCATAGTGAAGTCTCGCATCAAGTTGATGCCAAATCCACTTTCAACTATGCTACATGTCAAACTTTCATTCTGAATGGAAACTCTCAATCCTCAACTCTCGTATTCTGCCAAAAGGGTTGAGGGTAGTCCACCATAAAGCCATCGATGCTTGTTGGGTATGACTTTTAGTAAATCACTTTGTACCCTAGGAGCCATTTTTATTAGTTGATATAGACTTACCTTGTAGTGAGTTTCTTTCAAAATCCAATCTATGTGAACAAAACCTACACATGGTTGGGAGTCAACTGGTTGGTCCTTCAAAACACCCCTCATTTTCTCGTAGGCTTCTTCTATTGCCTCCTTTGT